>JBBBDQ010001635.1:3220000-3295000 GCA_037127315.1 Ascarosepion bandense
ACCAAGGCTATAGAATCTAATCTGTCCTGCCATTCAGCCTATAAGTGGAAGGAGAAGACATGGATTCAAGGGTATTTGCACGTTTGTGCATGCAGTGAATTCAACTGGAGTTCTAACTCTTCTTCTTCTATGTGCCCTGTCCTCTCTGGACGTAGGCGATCATGGCTTTCCACGTCTTCCTATCCCTGGTGGCTCTTAGTATGCTATCTTCTGTTACACCACCCAAAACCTGCTCTGCCATCCACTAGCTCAAGCTCATAGATCTAGAATATAAATGTATAGAAACTAGCATGGCCACAAAATGAGGGTTCAGTTTATATATTGATTATAATATAGAATTGATCCTCCATTTTATAACCACATTATAATGCCTTATCAACAGTTGGCATATATCTTCTTCTTCTATGTACCCTATCCCTTCAGGACGTAGGCGACCATGGCTTTCCACGTTTCCCTATCCCTGGTGGCTCTTAGCATACTTTCTCCTGTTACGCTATGCAATCCTCTCTCTGTCATCCACCTGATTAGGTCCTTCAAATATATTATCTGTTGCTTTCCCCTGTCTCTTTTCCCCTCTATCTGGCCTGTTAGTATCAGGTTCTCCAAGCTCTCCTTCCTCATTGCATGTCCCAGGAACTTCAGCTGTCTCTTCCTGATGCTCAGTATTAATTTCCTTTTCGTTTCCATCATTTCCAAGACTTCATCATTGCTCACATGCTCGACCCATGATATCCTCAGCCTCTTTCTGTAGAACCACATTTCAGTTGCTTCAAGTTTTTCCTTCATCTTTGATGCTATTGTCTAGAATTCACTGCTATATTGAAGAACTGACAACACATAGCAATCCAGTACTCTCTTCTTTGTTTCTAGCGAAATTGTCCTGTTTCTTAATACTTTACTCGGCTCCTGGAATGCTTCCTTCTTCATGCCAATTCGCCTTCAGATCTCTGTGTTGCACTTTCCGTCTTCTGTTATAACACTTCTCAGGTATCTAAATTTTTGTACCGGCATGATTTTAGTATCCTCAACCTGTATTTGGAATATTGGGCTGCCCTTTTTACTGCTGACCATGTATTCGGTTTTCTTACAGTGTTTAAGTTTTTCCTTCATTGATGATATTATCCAGCATTCGCTGCCATATTGAAGAACCGACATCACACAGCAATCCAGTACTCTCTTCCTTGTTTCTAGTTCTAACTCAGGCTCTGCAAATTCTCGTTCTGAGCTGATATCCACTGCATCACAATACACATATAGTACTCATCTACTACTTAAAGTCGACACTATTTACATTATTTGTACTATTGCCCTCATCTTTTACCATTTGTACGATGTTTTGGCCGTTGTATGCTCCGTCCTTCTTCAGGTGTGAGGAATTTAGAACCGAACCCTTTATTACAATCACTGGGGTATAGCGTCCGCATTCTTTTTGCTTTATTTGTTGGGGGATATTTTGTTTTAACTGTCCCTCAATAATAATTTACACACGATTTCTCCTTTTTTTTTTTTTTTCCTTTTTTTTTTTAATCGTTTCACCATGAGCAAGGCGGTAATGCCACTGATGTGCAGGGGGCTACATAAGTGTAAAAAGATTAATTAGAAGAGAGTGAAGAGGAAGACGAACCAGTTAGAAAGGAGCAATAGAAAGATGAGAATGCAGGTGTGATGACAGTTTCAAGGGTGGAGAGAAAGGGAAGGATATATGGGGTGGGGGGAAGGCTAGAGTCAAGTGGTTAGTAGATGAGTATTGACATTGCATTTAAATTTCTGGAGGTTGTAGCTGTCAGGAAAGCAAGAATATAGGAGCGAGTTCCACAAGCGGGAAGTGCGAGAGAAGAAGCTGCAGGTGTAGAATTGTCATCTGCATTTGGCTAACCTAACTGTGAATGGGTGGGCTTCCCTTCATTATAAATATATATTTATATGTATATTTATTTTAGCGTTCCCCCCATTTCTCTTTGCTCTTCATTTTCGTTACTGTTTTTTCGTTTGATTTGTGATTCCAAGAAATTTCTCCTGATGAGATGTTAGATGAAAGAGCTCTTGAGACTGTTAATAAATTCCATGTTTTTAAAGTAGTGTACAAATTTTTTACCTCCAAACATTTGTTTATATATATTTTTTTAGTAATATTCTTGTTATTGGAGTTTATAATAAAAATACCTGATATTGCGTGATGAGGTGCTAAATATAGTATCAAAACACGACATTTCTCGTGTAACAAAAAAAAGTTATTATTATAAACTCCAATAATAAGGATATTGCTGCAAGTATTGATCTACTATGCATTGAGCACTGTTAAAAAGTAAATGCTATGAACTGCAGAGTGTCATTCTATTAGTTTTTATTACTACTAATATATATAGTCATCTGCAGACAGATCTGTTTTGCTGTATCACAGCTCATCAGTACGATTAGACTCCGATTGCTTTCAACCCAGGATTGAAACCTGACCGAAGTGGCGTCAGTCAGCGGTTCTACCTCTGGGCCATGGGTGCACGGTAGAAGAAGGCAGACTTTTTAGCATGTATATTGTCATTATACATGCCCAATAGCCAGAGTGCTCTGATTCACTAGTGAATGAGCGATGCATACATGACAGAGTAGCTATTGTTTTTCAAAGTCTCACATTCTTCCAGAGTGCTCAATCAGGGTGTGAGAGCATAAATAGTCTAGTATATATATATGCAATCAACCGAGACACACATTAAAAAATTGCAAATGTTTACTAATAGACTCTGATTTTAGTTCTACACACTCACACAGAAAGAAAGAAAAATACTGGATTTTGAAATTAAATACACACAGGCTAGGGTTAAATAGGGACTTAAGTGTTTTGAATCTTTATAAATATTTCAATAGTTAAACATTTTTTAGATACAATTAAAAAAATTTTCTCTAAAACAAAATTTATAAGTATTATTAAAGATCAGTTTACATTTACAAATATTTTAAAAAAATCTGTTGCTTTCTGCGTCAGGTGATGTAAGCAATCTCTCTCAGACGAACGCTCTCGCGAAATACGTTTCTAATTTAAATTTTCAAATCATTTGTTTCTGATGAAAGGCTGAGGATGGTCTGAAATATCAAATATAATAATAGAAATAAATAAATACTGTCAAAAAAATACATTTTTAAACTTACAACTTTTTAGTAGTTTTTCCTATATATATATATATATATATATATATATATATAGAAAAAGTGACTGTAACAAATATGGTATTCACTACTATTATTTTAAAAACAAAATCATCCATTGACCAAAGATGAGCTGATAAGTAGATGGAATGAAGAATTCGTAAAGGAAATATATAAAAAAAAAATGTATGTGTATATATATATATATATATATATCGGCTAAAGGCTTTGGGTTAGCACCTGAATTTTGAAGCATGGTCTTAAAACTGAAGGCTCCATACCTGATCAAAATTTACTAATTTAATTTACAGCTCACGCCTACACTAGTGTGTTAAATAGTTGCAGTTTCCTAGCTTGGTAGAAATTAACCAAAGGAAGTATAAAACTTGCTAATTATTTCAATCCAGAGAATGACCCCAAATATTTTCTCCTTGTGTGTGTGTGTGTGTGTGTGTACTTTTATGTGCGTGTTAAATTGTGATGATGCTTAGTGCCAAGATTGCCAAATGTGCATTGTGCAGCAGTGGATATTGGCTCAGAATGGGAAATCAAAGAGACGAGTTCAAATGCCAGTTGAATTTATTGCATTAACTTATGTCTCTTCCCTCCAGCTATAGGTTAAATAACAGGACAGATTGGGTTCTGTAGCCTTTGTTGGCAACCAGTTTACCATAGAATGAAATGGCAACCTACTGCAGGAAAATTTTCTGCCTGGTTAGTCATGTCTCTTTCAAGACATGATCACCTAAGTGTGTATCACATATGGCACTTAACTGACTGGTAGAAAGACATTTTTGACAACCCGTTTTTTGTCATAAAGCCCTCAATGTTGAGATAGAGAAAGAGAGAGTGTGTTTATAGAATTAATACAGAGAAGTCTGTCACTTAACTGAGTAGAGTTATTCTGATTTGAACAGAAAGAAAAAAAATATTGAATTACTGAAAATTGGCAAATCTCTTCCCTTTATCAATTTGTTATATGCAATGGAATAAATTTATAATTTAATAATTTAATATGGACGTCATGTCACATTATGAAGAGAATAAATCTAACAATAAGATTTTGTTTGAAACATGTTCTGTGGAACGAGACTGAAGAATGGATTAGATGAATTTTTTTTAGATACGAACACGATAATCTAATGATTTTCTAGTCAAGAAAAAAAGAAGTGGACCTGTCAATCTTTCTTGAACTGATTCCTCAGGACAATACGACAAATGTGGGTTGAATTGGTGGCAGCTGCAATCCAGCCAGACATTGTCAGGGCCTTTTGTTATAGAAAGGGCATTCAAAAAGTGCAACAAATAGAACAGAAAAGAAATTTTAACCTTTGTTTTTCTAGAATAATAGTTTGTCAAATTATTTGCTTAAAAATGTACCCCTCAGGTGTTCTATACATTTCAAATCCTTGTTCCCAAACTGAAAATCTTATTTAGTTTTGGATTTTTCAGTCTTCATCATCAGGGTGTCAATAGTTTGTCCAGCAACAAATATTTCTACAAGAACATACCAGACACCTGTAAGCAGTTCATGTGTATTCCTTAAAATCAGTTTAAATATATGTCCTGTGAATGTCAAATTCTCCTCCTTCTCTACCCTAATCCAGAGTGGTAGCATCTGTTAGGGTCCCAGGCATGGGCAAATAGTGAACCCCCAAACAAAATAACTATGAAAAATATAAAAATATTAGCATTTTATAATAGAATTAGAAACAATACATTTTATAGCAAAAGGACTTGTGTTTAAAATATTTAGATTTCAGCATTAGATTTCAGCTGATAGAGCACTATTTCTCAACTGAGCTTTCTCAGAACCCTAAGGTTCTGCAAGAACAAGTGAGATAATCTAATGTATATCATGATGTTAAAAGGGCTCAAACTTAATAAAAACAGTGTTTTATCATCAAAATGTTTATGCTTTTTAGAGAAAAGATCAAATTTTGTTGTTATTATTTTAAAAACTTTTTAAAATCCTTTTTAACATGTTTGAAATTTTAATCAAAATTTCATTTTTTGTTTTCCGTCAGCAATTCACACTATGTTTACGTAAGGAGGCTATTAAGAAAATGGAGTTGGTCAAATAAAACGATTTTGTGGTGAGTAAATTTTCCCTTGCTCTTGACAGCTGGTCGAGTAATTTCTTTTTCAAATGTCAAAGGCTATATATATATATATTCTTTCCTTCATTCATTTTCTGAAGCATGTTCTCTCTTACACCTGTTCACTTTTTTTACATTTATTTATATCACTCTCCCTCATATATCTGTTCACCTTTTCTAATTCTGTTCATTCTTTTTCTTTCTCTCTCTCTCTCTCTCTCTCTCTCTATATATATATATATATATATATATATATATACACACACACACACAAACACACAACTCTGTATATGTTTACATTTGCTAACTCTGTTCACATCTATCTGTGAGGAAGAAATACAATGTCTTGATTGAAATTGTTGCTGATACAATCAAAATAACCTGGGTATTAATTCTGTCTCCCTAATTATAGACGTTATAAGCATATTTTTGTCTTGGTATCCAAAAGGATGGAGAAATATAGGAAAGTAACTGAAGAAATGAGTAAAGAACATGGCAAGTCTATCGAAAGGCAGGTTTTGTCCAAAGCTGGACTTCCTTGCAATTATCAAAATTACATTTGTGCCATGTTGTTTGTTTTGTTTTCGCTTACCCAATTAGACCGGATCACATTAGGTTCAAATTTTGTTTAGCTGCCTGCTTTGATCTTGATGATTTTTCTTCAAAGTGTTGTGACTTAGAAAAACCGAGCAAAGACATTCTTACAAATTACAGACGGATTTTACAAAGAGCTAAACCAAAATTTTGGTTTCAGCTCTTCTATTTTCTTCTCTCTATTTTTTTTCTTTCTTTTGTAATCATGTTAGATTCTGATATTTATATCATATTCTGTTAAAGAAAGTTAAGCAATGATTTGTGTATGTTGTATATGCCGGGTGACCTTAAAAAATAACATATAAATGAAAAAGTAAAAACAAAAATCTTCCTGATGTAATCAATTCCTAAGTAGGCATCTATACAGAAAACACCACTATTTACACCTGTCTCAATCTGCCAAGGCTCTATCCTCAGTCCTACAAAGTGTTAGATTCTGATATTTATATCTTATATTCTGTTAAAGAAAGTTAAGCAATGATTTGTGTTTATTGTATCTGCTGGGTGACCTTAAAAAATAACATATATGAAAAAGTAAAAACAAAGAAAATCATCAGTCCCATGAATGGGTGTGGTTATATGGTTGCTGCGCACTTGACCAGTTCCCTTCTATCTTGGTTAAAATCTTAGGAAACAAGTTTTGGTGGAACCTCTCTCTGTCAATGACCTCCAGCTTCCTTGGTCACAGACACATTGCTGTTGATTCTATCAGGAAACCCTCTGCCTTGGTTTTTCACTTTTCTCTTTCAAGACATGATCGCCCAAGCGTGTATCACGTATGGCACTTAACCGATTGACTATCATCAGTTACAAATTGAAGCTTTTTTGATATAATTAAGAATATGACATTGTGGTACTCAGTCTGATCTCTAACAGTCATGCTGTACTTTCAGATCTTGAATAGAAAGTGAGACTGTAATTAGTTGAGGGTTTGAAATTTGTTAAGAAAACAATCTTACTTTTAGAATCTGTATCAAATCAGTTGTGCAATTCTAAATTATTCTTTTCTAAGAACTGAAACTACCTGACCAAAATTTTCTAATTGATTTTTATAGACTTTTATCAAATGTCCAGATGTGCTCAAGAATTTAGTTTAATCTACTCACTAATTCAATTGCTTATGTCATTTGAATATTCATGTACACTCTTAAGATGTTTTTTTATTTTTAGAGAGAATTCATTTTGAAGTAGCTTTAAGGACCTTCAAAGGTTGAACTTTTCTTAATTTTGTTCAGGAACGTTCTGTGTAATTGGTTGTCTTAGTGTGCAGAAATAAAAAAAGTTGTCATCTTCTAAATTTTTTTTTATCAGGTTAATAAGTTTTATCGAGCTTCGTATTGTAACAGGTTAGAAAAATGAAGATCCATTTGTTTTGAAATATTCATATTACTTCCAATCATAAAAGATAACATGTTTTCTGGAAAAGACATGTCTTTTCTGAGTTTTATGATGAGTTAATCACATGACTAATCACTTTTAATGAAAATTAAAAATTTAATTTAGGACTCTTCATTTCAGTGATTGGTATATTAGTTTTGCAATTGAAAGCATGTTTAATTTTTCTGAGAATGTTTTCAGAAATATAACCTTGTATCAAACTTGGCTTTGTTGCAAATCAATGTAAGTGAACTTGATTCTCTAAAAATATTAAAAAAGAAGCAATGTGAAATTTTCCCAGATAAATGTAATATTTTAAAGTTATTAATAAATTCATGATTTATATGTATCAATTGGTATTCATTTTTTAAGAACAAGATTATTTCCACTTTTGTCTGTGATCAGAGTGTAGTATCTGCACACATATCTGTATTGATGAACAGCGAGAGATTTAAATAATAAGAATGTTCAAACGTATAAGTTCAAATTTCCTTTGCATTTTTCTGGCCATCTTGATTCATTTGCAACAACAACTGGCTTTGGTTTTCATTTCTATATAAAAAATCAATGTTTTTTAATTAATAGGTAACAGATAGGCCTTTTGTTTGCATATGAGAATGGTTGGCAACATGACTTTTCTTTGGGACTAGGGGAGGGCATTATAAGTATGGACATGAATTTTCGTTCAGGTTACAAAAGAAAAAAAGACAAAACAGAAATGGAAAGCGAATAGTTGAAAGACACACACACACACACAAAAGAGCAGGTGTTCTTTGTAAGATGTCCTCATTTGTAAAAAAGACAGATTGTCAGAGATTTTTTGTTGCTTTGTACCCACCCTTTTCTAATTTAAGATGTTGGTGACATATTACAATGATGAAATTAAAAACAGGTAATCTACTGGAAAGAAAGAGATGACAGTCATAATTAAAAAGGATCAATTAAATTTTTGATGAACATGTTTTTAATTAGAATGGTTAATTTTGTTTGTACATACGCACAAAATGAAGCGAGTTATCAGTAAAGCAACAAAGGATAATGCTACCAATACTAAATATGTAAAACAGGAAAAGACATCTATCTCTCTTATATATATATATATAAATTTATTTGTTTGAAAATGATTTTTAATTGATACTTGTATTTGAGTAGAATATTCTGTTTGTAATTAAATAGTATGGCCGAATTATATTTACGAATATTTATTTCTAAAAAAAAATTCTCATAAACTGGTAGATATATCAGTCAATAAGTCCCAAGCCTGACATATAGATGGTGCCACTAATAAAAAATCCATATGATTTTTTATGAAATACTAACCTTCAAATGTGACCTGACAAAATTTGGGCCCAGCAGGATTATTACCTTACAAATTAGTTATTTAAGTGAAGTTACTGTTGCAAATATTCAAAACATTGGAAAAATCTGAATTTCATGTGTTGATAAAGCATTGCTTTCTGATAGGAAAAATTACTGCTCAAGGACAACAATGACTTGATAAGTGTTATTTGGATTCTGCTCTATTGGAAACAATGGTTAGGTTTTTAGCTGAATTTAAACATGGGTATACAGACACAAATGATGCTAAATGCTCAGGTCGCCCAAAATCTGCAATTGTCCTGGAAAAACACCAAAAAAGTCCATGAAATAGTTTTGTTTGATCATACTTTGATATCAAAAGATCTGTCAGGAATGTTGAAATATTATCAGAGCCAGGGTGCAAAGTTACTGTTGGTGATCTTGCAATTAAGACTCTCTTTTTAGTATATATATATATATATATATATATATATATATATATATATATATATACAAACTGGCATAAAAGGATTGCTGCCCAAATACACACACACACACACACTATATATATATATATATGTGTGTGTGTGATATATTTGGGCAGTAATCCCTCTTTTATGCATGTTTCATTTAAAATAATTGACAAGGTACTGTACTGAAGTTTTTTTCATTTAATTTTTCTTGTGTTCTTATAATTTTCTTCTTTTCTGGACATAAATTATGTAGAAATTGTCTGAACATTTTGTGTGTTTGAGCACTTTCTGTTATATTTTTAGCCATTATCAAGGATGCTTTTCTTTTTTATTAACCAGTCAGTTAATTGCCATATGTGATACATGCTTAGGCAGTCATGTCTCTTTTGAGATGACTGACTAGGCAGAACATTTTCCTGCAGTAGGTTGCCATTGCTTTCTGTGGTTGAATGGTTATCAATCAAGGCTATAGAACCTAATCTGTCCTACTAGTCAACCCATAGCTGGAGGGAGAAGAGATGGATTAATAATTTTCCCTAGGGTATTTATGTGTAAGTGAATGAAATGAATTTGAACTTGGCTGTTGGATTTCTCATTTGAAGCCGATGTCCGTTACATCACAATGCATATTTATTAATAATGCTTTCTTTATTTTTAGCTTTTTTTTTTTTTTTTTTTTTGTGTGGATGATGCTGTTTGTTTTATCAATGACTATGTTGTTGATGGGGTTTGGTAGGTCCTCCTGTATTTAAATGAGCTTTAATTGGGCTTTGCTCAGAGAGATGTAATGTAAGTCTTCTTGTTAGGCATGTTGTTGTATATCATATCATAATTCTGCTTGTTCCTTCCTTAGTTAGTTACTTAGTTCCTCCGTCCGTTACGCCACT
The DNA here is from genome assembly GCA_037127315.1 of Ascarosepion bandense. NCBI lineage: Eukaryota > Metazoa > Mollusca > Cephalopoda > Sepiida > Sepiidae > Ascarosepion > Ascarosepion bandense. Next base: position 3,229,871 of record JBBBDQ010001635.1, read on the forward strand.
GAAGAAAGATAACACACTTACTCTCTGCACAGGCTTTTCCTTCCCCTCTATCTTTTTATAATCTATAAACACTACTCTTCTCAGCCTTTATCTCACCTTTGCCAAACGGAAGGGTAGTAAAGAGAGAGAGTAGGAGGAGAGAGCCTATAGCATTACCGTAGCAGTAGCAGCTTAAGCTGGTGGTTGCAGCAGTAATAGTGTGTGTGTATGTGTGTGTACTATACAATATAGTAAAAATAAGTAGGTTTGTTGTCGTATCCCATGAACTCATAATGAAATTTCTGGCCTCTACACCCTTGGCCATTACTCAGTTGGTCTTTTCTGTTTACAATGGACACAGGAGCCAGGATTTTTCATTTAAAAAAAACATTTTCTCTTTCAAAATCTCTCACAAAATAGCGTACAGTATTTTGGTTATAGTCTGTGCATACGCCACTTAATATAAGATTACAGTAAAGTAGCTTCTATGGGCATTACTTTTATAGATATTTTAATAAAATTACACTCTGTGTTATCGTTATTTTATTATCCAATATCTTTGTTTAAAGACATTATTCTCATTTGTAGTATGACCAAGTAAAATTTTTCCAGGAAATCATAATTATCCTTCCGTAGAAATTCCATGGGTTCTGCTCGTCCAATATAATTATTTATGAATGTGGATTGGTCAGGAACACAATTTCTTAAGTATTAAAAATAATTAAATAAAAAACATAACCACAGTAACTTGTCAGTTGCTTTTAATGAAACTTGTGTGTGTGTGTGCACGCACGCTTGGAAGTTCTAGGCTTGATTGCAACCCCAAATCAGTATTTCAATGATCAAACATGATTTCTTTTTTTTTTTTCACTCTTACACAATGTGATCAAAAGGGAATGTCTTTATTGGAGAAAGGAACCCAACATGTGAAATGAGTGGTTTGCAACAAAGCTGTTTATTCCAAATGCAAAAGATCACAAATGGAATAGTCTGCAAGACAATTCCTGTGTTATTTGGTTGGGAAAACAATTCTAGTTAAGAGTTGATGGTAAGAAACAGTTCTATAGCCAAAAGAGAAAACCAAGATGCAGAAGCTTCAGTGGGTGCATTGGGTGCATTGGTTTGCTTTCAGTAAATCTGAAATGCTAAAGGCAATATTTCTTTTATAATTTTGGTTTTCATAACACTAATCTAAAGGAGAACTTTTGGTGAGTTGCTATTTGTTGTGGATCACCTCTTTTTGGGTACAAGAATGGACTCGCCTGATGTGTACATATTATCCTCCCTATACTGAGAACTAGCTGCAAAGTAGTTGTAAAGAGTAGTTGCACAGTTGTCGTTGTAAAGTAGAGTTGTAGAGTCGCTTAGTTGGTCAGTAAGTTGGTGCATAGTAAGTTGGAGTTGTTTGGATATAAACTCATTACCCGGACATTGTGCATTGTGGTGCAGTGGATATCGGCTCGGAACGAGAAATTGGGGAGCCGACTTCGAATTTCAGTTGAATTCATTGCATTCACTTACGTGCAAATACCCTTGGGAAAGGTATTAATCCATCTATTTCTTCCAGTTATGGGTTAAGTAACAAGACAGATTGGGTTCTGTAGCCTTGGCTGGCAACCGGTCTACTGCAGAAAGCAATGGCAACCTACTGCGGGATAATCTTCTGCCCCGTCAGTCATGTCTCTTTCGATAGATGATCGCCCAAGCGTGTATCACATATGGCACTTAACTGACTGACCCGGACATACTTTTTCACTACAAGACTGTATATATTGATTCTACTAATAGTATTCCTGAATTGACTAACCTGTGTTTCTGTTTGTATATTTTTGTTCAATATAACTTACATTTTCTCTCTCCATTTCTGCTTTTGTTATTTGTGTGGTTTCTCAACCAGAATCCACAACACTATTTAAACTTATTATATTTCAGTATCTTTGCGTTAAGTCAACATATCTTTCGAATAATACCAATATTGCTCTCGGAATGCTGTTGTACACTGGAATACTGAATGCACAGAATATCCAGAATGTACTGGAACAGGGAATACAGTAATATATGCTTTATATATTGATATTTATGGTGACATGATCCCAGTAGCCCAATGCATTCAATATATACATTTGTTGCCTTGAGATGTGCACTCGACCAGACGTGTCGGACTCTAAACTTTTTTTACTACATAACAATTTCAAATGCTTTTTATCAAATTGTGTTCACCTTTTCCTATGTTGAGTTATTGCTAACATATTATTTCAATGATAAAATTAAAACTGATGATCTATTGGAAATGAGATGACAATCACAAATGAAATCTGTCAACTACGATAAAGTCAATGAGAATAGTGAATGTTAAGTTGTATTACATGGACAATATTTGTTACCCTGCATAGGGATTGAACTTGTAGTCTTTTGGTTACAAAAACTAATGGTCCTGGGCATAATGGTAAACTGCATCTGGCAGCAAGGCCTCTAATTGGGAGGTTGTGAGGAGCATGTGGGTAAAAAGAAAAACAAAAAAAACCTTTCAGTTGCCTGCTAAGTTCTTGTCAGTTCAGGGGTGAACAAACTTTCTGTTGCTTGAATTATATCCCTAAAATAATTTAAGTCATATATGTACTGAATCATTCTGTTAGATTCTGATCCAATTTTGATCTATCTTTGACCTCAATTCATATATATATATATATTTTTTTTTTTTTAATTGTATCACTCCGAGCAAGGTGGTAACGCCACTGATGTGCAGGGGGCTACGTAATAGTGAAAAGATTGGAAAAGAAGAAGCCGGAAACCACATCCTAAACAGGGGACAAGGGATGAGCCTCTTAACCTGTTCAATAGATGTGGGTGGAGTGTGAACCGGGTGATAGATCTATCTACTCCAATTGAAAAAAAATAAAAGGCAAGATGTTTGTGTGTGTTTCTGTTTGTCTGTCTGTATATTTTTATTCGATTCTCACCAAACTTCACACAAATATTCTTTAGGCTGAGTCTGAGCTCCAGGACCATGGATTAGTTTTAAAGCTTTCATTACACCCAAGCAACGCCGAGCTATACTGCTAGTATATATATATATATATATATATATATATATATATATATATTGAATGAAAGAACAGAAATTATGACTAAGTGTAACCATACCAAAAAATACTATAAGGTTCATACAACCATGGATAAAAACATTATAATTTCTTGTAATTTTAAAAATTGCGCATTCAAAAATTACCCGTTATGTGAGCATTCAAAAAAATCGCCATTACATGAGTGTTCTTAAAAAAAAAAAGCTAAACAGTAAAATCAGTTATTGCAAATTGCCTGACAACACCACAAGGTAGAAACCTAGGATGTGTAATAAATTCATTTACAAATGAAGAATATTCAAATGTTCTACAATATAATTGCATTGAACACTTTTTAATACAGATGTGTACTGGTCTAATTTTATTATGACCAAAAACTAAGTAATTAATCTAATATATATATATAATCACCATGCAGTGTGGGCGTAGAAGAATCCAAAGGTGTATCCTTTACATATAGTGGTAGGATAACTATTTAAGAGAGCTCTAAACATATATGTATATAAATACATATAGAGCAAATATAAGAAAAATTAAGACAGACACGTTATTTCATGATGAATCAGAAATATAGGCCTATTTCAGGCGAACCATCGTTAGCTTCTGCCTTTATTTAATAAAGGATTTTACACAAATCTGATGGTTCGCCTGAAATAGGCCTATATTTCTGATTCACCATAAAATAATCCGTCTGTCTTAATTTTTCTTATATATATATATATATATATATATATATATATATATATGGAGTCACTTCTTGGCAGAAGTCTATCTTGTCAATTTTAGATTGAACATAAGTGACTCAAAAGGAGTGTTTCACTTTTGCAGACATTTGGGCATACATGCCAAACAATACGAGTATAGTCTTGAAGCTTATTTTGTCCTCATGCATTCTCAGATAACTTTTGGGAACTGACGCAAATTTAAACTGTTCACATTAATTGGACTATTGTACTCATCTTTGTTGCCATTTTTATGATGTTTTAACCGTTGTATAATTTGGCCTTCTTCAGTTACTTGGAAATTCGAACTGTTATTACGATAACTGGAGTATATCATTCCTTGTGTGTGGCCACTACTGGTAGTCATGAGTTATCTTCCTTTAACTTAACTCTCTGAGTTATTTGTTCACCGCTGCTGTAGCCTGGTATTGAACTCACAACTTTTTGAGTCAAGTCACTGGAACTAACCAAATCTATATCCACTGGCCATGTTTTTGAAGTCAAGAACAGATACTACACTTTGATCTTAGCCAACACATGAATATTTTTTATATTTTGTCCATGCTTATGATATTGCTGTCACCTATGTTCCAATGTTCCTGTTATTTACTTTGAGCTCCTTGTTAACATCTAAAGAAGAATCAGCAATATTATTGGTCCTGATCTGGCATGCCAGCTTCAATTGCTTTCACTTTCTCACTTCCATAAAGTTGTCTCCCTTTCTCTTTTCTATAACTGCTTTCATGTTAATTCAATAAGCTCTAGACGTTTTTTTTTAAATTTAAGTGCAGTACTAGACTGTCATTGGGATCTTGTAAATTTACAGCTAAATTGTCTAGATGTAACTGTGAATTCTATATTAACAGTTTTTTTCCTTGCCTGTAAAACTCCCTTCCGACTCCGTGCTTTCCAGCCGTCTTTAATCTGAAAAAATTTAAATGCAATGCTAATCGCTATCTATGGTTCTCTTGATTATTTTTTCTCTCTTCCCGCCTATTATTTTGGCTATCAAAGCGTTGTAGCTGTTTATTTAAAATGTTTCATTGTGTTTTAGATAAAAAAAAATGACATTGTGTATGCAGATAACTAGTCTCATTTTGCATTTGTAAATCAAGGGTTCATTTGTTAGTGCAGGAGGCCATGTGAAGATGAGGCTTTGCTCTGTAATATTGGTTTAAAGTGGCTCAGTCAAGAGTTAAATTGACTGCAATAACTCAATATTATTATTATTATTATCAGATAGACTTGTTCTATATAGTTACTTTTGTTGATTCTTGAATCCCGCCTCATACCTTGAGGGCTTAGGGTTTGTTAATCTTCATTTATGACTGTCTGAGACTGATCTTAAGTCTATAAAAGAATTGGTTTTGCTTTTAGAGACTTCATTATTGTCTTTACTTTGTAGGCTTTGTGTACCTAATGACCTATCACTGCCTATTTCACCCTCTAATTGATTATTCTTTCTTTCATTATTTCTTTTTATCTCACTCTCTCAGTGTAATCATCTGTAAATCAAAAAAATGTTCAGCTACTTATCTTGGACTGACTTCAGAGTTTTACAGATATGCTGCTCATCAAGATCGGATAAAACTTACATTATGAACAGATCTCATATGCTACATTACAAATGCTAATTATAAATACTAAAAAATGTTTCACTTTTGAAATTTTGCTATGCAAAATACTGTTAAACATGTGACAATATTCCAATACTCAAAATTGCCTCATGAAAATGTTAACTTCAAATATTGAATTTTTTCCCATTGAGCACTTTAACAAAATTTTGCAAAATTCAGTAGTTCTGAATGAATTTGTATTTTACACACACACACACACACACACACACACACATATATATATAAGAAAAATTAAGGCAGACACGTTATTTCATGGTAAATCGGAAATATAAACCTATTTCAGGCAAACCATCATCAGCATATGTCTTTAGTTTACAAAGGATCCTTTGTAAAATAAAGACGGAAGCTGATGATGGTTTGCCTGAAATAGGCTTATACTTCCAATTTACCATGAAATAACGTGTCTACCTTATTTTTTCTTATATTTACTATATATATATATATATATATATATCTCTTAGAGAGTTATTTCACTGCTGTATGTACAGAATACTCCTTTGGATTCTTCTATACCCATACTGCTTGCTGGTATATATATATATATATATATATATATATATATATATATATATATATATCAGCAAGCGTGTTTATACGCGCTAAAAAGCCTGCCTTCTTCTGCCGGACACTCATGGCCTAGGGGCAGAATCGCCGACTGACGCCGATTCGGTCGGGTTTCAATCCTGGGTTAGGAAGTGAATGGCGTCTAAGCCGTACTGATGAGTGAAACAGATCTGTCTGCGGATGACTATATATATATATATATATATATATATATATAGTGTATGATTATGATGTCTTTTAAATAAATGCTCCAATTGCATGCAAAGACATTAAAGTGAAAGTTGGTTCTGAAATATATATCCACATATTGATATTTGGTTACACCAGTAAAGAAGGCTAGGAAAGTTTGACACTCACAGGATATATTGGAGGTGACAGAGTAACCTACATATCAAGCTTGGGTAAATGAAGTGCAGAACAAAGAGTGGGAGGAATAGTAAAAAGATAAGTATAGCTAAGTGCTATAAAGGATAGGAAGTTGTGGAGAGTTACGATTGCCTGCATTCTGAAGGGACATGGTACATAGAAGAAGTATTAACATATAGTCATTAATATCTGTCTAATATTCTGAGATGAGCAGTTATTTTTTTTTATGCAGACTATTGTACTCATCTTTGTTGTTGTTATCAAAAAATATAAAGAAAAATGTAATTAGTAATATTGTCTTAGATATCAAAATTTTTACGCACACACAACCTTTGGAGTAGAGTCCCTCTCTCTCACTTCTCACACACGTGTACAATATTAGTGCTTCCTTAAATACTTTCAAATATGTATTCTATATACTTTTATGAAAGTATATTCACATCACATAGGGAGGTGTTGAAAAGTTTTCATCCTGGCTAAGAGAGGTTTAAAAATTATTTTAAAAAACCCCCAAAAAACTGATGTTTGGTATTATTTACATTGTTCAGATTATTGCCCTCATCTTTACTGCCATGTTTACAATGTTTCAGCCATTGTATGTTCCGGCCTTGTTCAGTTGCTAGGAATTTTGAACTAAACCCTTTATTACAATCACTGGGATATATCATTCTCATTCCATGTGCAATGCCACTTCTGGTAGCCACGTAGTTGCTTTTCTTTTACTTAACTCTCTAAGTTATTTGTTCACCACTACTGTAGCCTGGTATTGAACTCACAACTCTTTGGGTCGAGTCACTGGAACTAACCAATGTCTATATTGTAATTATGACTGTGAATTCAATCCGCCGTTGGTGCCCCATACTTTCAGCTTTCTGATGCTTCTAAGTTATGCTTCGACAAAGAAAAGTTGCCTCAACATAGTGTAATGGTTAACAAACTTGTCTCACTAGAACAATTACAACTGAGTAGTGAGTTTGACCTTCATGATACCCTGTGCTGAATTTAAGCTATGCTTAGAAAATATCTATATCTTTATTTTTATATACAACCTTGTAAACACACACACTATATATATACATATATATATATATATATATATATATAATCTTGAGCACTCTTCAAAAAAATTAAATACTACAAACAGTGGACCGTTAGCCTATTTGTTTGTACTATTACTACTAATATATACACTACTGGCCATAATTATTAGGCCACCCCAGTGTTTAAAAAAAATGGTGTATTTCATAGTAAGTTTTAGTATTTATTGCCAAGTGAATAATTGTAAATGAAAATAGAATGGTTCTTTTGTTAATATTGCACAATAACATGTGCATCAAATGAATTTATAAATATTTAATAATTACCTCTATTTCATCAATGAAAGAATAAAAAAAATTTTAGAATGATTCGAACAAGTTCATCTTTGCATCCTAGCCTTGTAAAATTTTGCAAACTAATGATAAAAAAAAATATTCTATTTTCATTTAGAATTATCCACTTGGCAATAAATGCTAAAAATAGTATGAAATACATCATTTCTTTAAAAAAACAGGTATGGCCTAATAATTATGCCCAGTAGTGTATATATATATATATATATATATATATATATATATATATATCTTATAATAATTTTCCATCTGAGTAATTCTGAGACTGTCTTAATGTAAGTTGAATGAAGAATTTTGCTATACTTTTAGCCAATTGATTTTGTCTGTCTTTGCATATAAATTGCTATTTCTTACATTGGCTTAGAAAATTTGTAATCATTGTAATTAAATTGTCTTCTGGCATTCTGGAAAAACAATTGTCAACAATGAAAAGGGATCGAAGGCAAAAAAAACCAGCTGCATTTTATTTTACTGAAGTGTGTTAAAATATGCATTTTAAACAAAATTGTATTTTCTTCTTTTCTGTTAAGTATGTGCATTGTGGTGCACTGGAGATCGGCTCGGAATGAGAAATTGGGGAGCTGAGTTTAAACTCCATTTGAATTCGTTGCATTCACTTACGCGCAAATACCCTTGGGAAAGGTATTAATCCATCTGTTCCTTCCAGTTATTGGTTAAAGAACAGGACAGATTGGGTTCTATAGCCTTGGATGGCAGCCAGTCTACCACAGCAATGGCAGCCTACTTCTGCCCAGTTAGTCATGTCTTGAAAGAAACATTATCACGCAAGCGTGTATCAGGTATGGCACAACTGACTTATATTAACATAATGTGGGACCTGACCTAGTGGATGAGATAACTTTCTGTTTAAATCTTCAATATTAAGTGCATGGGTGTTGCTTTGCTGTCGTCTATTACTGTCTAGTAATGTGTTTGCACTTAAGTGAATGCAACGAATTCAACTGAAATTTGAACTTGGCTCCCCAATTTCTCGTTCCGAGCTGATCTCCACTGCACCACAACACACATACTTAAAGCTAACATAAAAACAGGATGTGCGTTGTGGTGCAGTGGATATCAACTCGGAATGTCAAACCAGGGTGTCAAGTTTGAATTCCAGTTGAATTCCTTTCATTCACTTATGCAGAAATACCCTTGGGAAAGGTATTAATCCATCTCTTCCTTCCCGTTATGGGTTAAATAACAGAACAGATTGGGTTCTATAGCCTTGGCTGGCAACCAGTCTACTGCATAAAGCAATGGTCACCTACTGCAGGATAATCTTCTGCCCAGTCAGTCATGTATGTCTCTTTCGAGACATGGTCGCCCAAAGCATTTATCACTTATGGCACTGAACTTACTGAAAGTGTTTTCCAAAATTTTTTTCTATTATTTTCCCCTACACAGAGTTTAATCTCTCAGATTTCCCCCTTCATTTGTATGATAAAAAGAATAGTAAAAACATTAAGATTTACTAATTTATTTTAAAAATGTACCAATATACCAAACCTGTTAGACACAGTGCCACCCATTGACAAGAAGCATGCTATCTCTCAGACATGAGAACATCCATCTAAGAATTATTTTATTGCTAGTAAGCAGTGTAATTATTTCCCCCTTTATGGCTTTAAATCCCCCCCCCCCCCCACCGTTTGAGAAATGATGGTCTAGTAGATCAGGTTACATTGTAGTGGACAAAGTTTCAATAATGAATGTCACTTTCATCTTTTGCCCTGATCTTTTCTTCCACACACCCCATATATCTCCTAATATACTGAAATAATAATAATAATTCTATGAAACAGGCAGTAATATGAATAGAATAAGTAAAGAACAAGTAGGAAAAATGGTCTTTAATCTAACATATTTATGGAATGAAATTTCTGTCTCTTTGAGATGATTTCTATGTTCAGACAAAATGAACTGAATATATGGATGGAATCCGACAATATGAATAGAATAAGTAAAGAACAAGTAGGAAAAAGGGTCTTTAATCTAACATGTTTATATAATGAAATTTCTGTCTCTTTGAGATGATTTCTATGTTCAGACAAAATGAACTGAATATATGGATCGGAATCCGACAATATGAATAGAATAAGTAAAGAACAAGTAGGAAAAAGGGTCTTTAATCTAACATGTTTATATAATGAAATTTCTGTCTCTTTGAGATGATTTCTATGTTCAGACAAAATGAACTGAATATATGGATCGGAATCCGACAATATGAATAGAATAAGTAAAGAACAAGTAGGAAAAATGGTCTTTAATCTAACATATTTATGGAATGAAATTTCTGTCTCTTTGAGATGATTTCTATGTTCAGACAAAATGAACTGAATATATGGATGGAATCCGACAATATGAATAGAATAAGTAAAGAACAAGTAGGAAAAAGGGTCTTTAATCTAACATGTTTATATAATGAAATTTCTGTCTCTTTGAGATGATTTCTATGTTCAGACAAAATGAACTGAATATATGGATCGGAATCCGACAATATGAATAGAATAAGTAAAGAACAAGTAGGAAAAAGGGTCTTTAATCTAACATGTTTATATAATGAAATTTCTGTCTCTTTGAGATGATTTCTATGTTCAGACAAAATGAACTGAATATATGGATCGAATCCGACAATATGAATAGAATAAGTAAAGAACAAGTAGGAAAAAGGGTCTTTAATCTAACATGTTTATATAATGAAATTTCTGTCTCTTTGAGATGATTTCTATGTTCAGACAAAATGGAACTTGAATATATGGATCGGAACCAGACAATATGAATAGAATAAGTAAAGAACAAGTAGGAAAAAGGGTCTTTAATCTAACATGTTTATGGAATGAAATTCTCTGTCTCTTTGAGATGATTTCTATGTTCAGACAAAATGAACTGAATATATGTGGATGGAATCCGACAATATGAATAGAATAAGTAAAGAACAAGTAGGAAAAAGGGTCTTTAATCTAACATGTTTATATAATGAAATTTCTGTCTCTTTGAGATGATTTCTATGTTCAGACAAAATGAACTGAATATATGGATCGGAATCCGACAATATGAATAGAATAAGTAAAGAACAAGTAGGAAAAAGGGTCTTTAATCTAACATGTTTATATAATGAAATTTCTGTTCCTTTTGAGATGATTTCTATGTTCAGACAAAATGAACTGAATATATGGATCGGAATCCGACAATATGAATAGAATAAGTAAAGAACAAGTAGGAAAAAGGGTCTTTAATCTAACATGTTTATATAATGAAATTTCTGTCTCTTTGAGATGATTTTAAGTGTTCAAAAATAAAATGAACTGAATATATGGATCGGAATCCGACAATATGAATAGAATAAGTAAAGAACAAGTAGGAAAAAGGGTCTTTAATCTAACATGTTTATATAATGAAATTTCTGTCTCTTTGAGATGATTTTCATGTTCAGACAAAATGAACTGAATATATGGATCGGAATCCGACAATATGAATAGAATAAGTAAAGAACAAGTAGGAAAAAGGGTCTTTATAACATGTTTATGGAATGAAATTTCTGTCTCTTTGAGATGATTTCTATGTTCAGACAAAATGAATTGAATATGGATCGGAATCCGACAATATGAATAGAATAAGTAAAGAACAAGTAGGAAAAAGGGTCTTTAATCTAACATGTTTATGGAATGAAATTTCTGTCTCTTTGAGATGATTTCTATGTTCAGACAAAATGAACTGAATATACACTGAATCCGACAATATGAATAGAATAAGTAAAGAACAAGTAGGAAAAAGGGTCTTTAATCTAACATGTTTATGGAATGAAATTTCTGTCTCTTTGAGATGATTTCTATGTTCAGACAAAATGAACTGAATATATGGATCGGAATCCCACAATATGAATAGAATAAGTAAAGAAACAAGTAGGAAAAGGGTCTTTAATCTAACATGTTTATGGAATGAAATTTCTGTCTCTTTGAGATGATTTCTATGTTCAGACAAAATGAACTGAATATATGGATCGGAATCCGACAATATGAATAGAATAAGTAAAGAACAAGTAGGAAAAAGGGTCTTTAATCTAAGATGTTTATGTAATGAAATTTCTGTCTCTTTGACATGATTTCTATGTTCAGACAAAATGAACTGAATATATGGATCGGAATCCGACAATATGAATAGAATAAGTAAAGAACAAGTAGGAAAAAGGGTCTTTAATCTAACATGTTTATGGAATGAAATTTCTGTCTCTTTGAGATGATTTCTATGTTCAGACAAAATGAACTGAATATATGGATTGGAATCCGACAATATGAATAGAATAAGTAAAGAACAAGTAGGAAAAAGGGTCTTTAATCTAACATGTTTATGGAATGAAATTTCTGTCTCTTTGAGATGATTTCTATGTTCAGACAAAATGAACTGAATATATGGATTGGAATCCGACAATATGAATAGAATAAGTAAAGAACAAGTAGGAAAAAGGGTCTTTAATCTAACATGTTTATGGAATGAAATTTCTGTCTCTTTGAGATGATTTCTATGTTCAGACAAAATGAACTGAATATATGGATCGGAATCCGACAATATGAATAGAATAAGTAAAGAACAAGTAGGAAAAAGGGTCTTTAATCTAACATGTTTATGTAATGAAATTTCTGTCTCTTTGAGATGATTTCTATGTTCAGACAAAATGAACTGAATATATGGATCGGAATCCGACAATATGAATAGCATAAGTAAAGAACAAGTAGGAAAAAGGGTCTTTAATCTAACATGTTTATGGAATGACATTTCTGTCTCTTTGAGATGATTTCTATGTTCAGACAAAATGAACTGAATATATGGATCGGAATCCGACAATATGAATAGAATAAGTAAAGAACAAGTAGGAAAAAGGGTCTTTAATCTAACATGTTTATGGAATGAAATTTCTGTCTCTTTGAGATGATTTCTATGTTCAGACAAAATGAACTGAATATATGGATTGGAATCCGACAATATGAATAGAATAAGTAAAGAACAAGTAGGAAAAAGGGTCTTTAATCTAACATGTTTATGTAATGAAATTTCTGTCTCTTTGAGATGATTTCTATGTTCAGACAAAATGAACTGAATATATGGATCGGAATCCGACAATATGAATAGAATAAGTAAAGAACAAGTAGGAAAAAGGGTCTTTAATCTAACATGTTTCATTTTAACATGCTTCCTCAGAGATATTTGTCTATATTTCTGAGATGAGGTAGTATTTACAGTATTTACATTATTCGGACTATTGTCCTCATCATTGTTGCCATATGTACGACGTTTAATAATATATAATTTTATTTGTCTATATTTCTGAAATGAGGTAGTATTTACAGTATTTGAACTATTGTCCTCATCATTGTTGCCATTTGTATGACGTTTCGGTTGTTGTACACTCCAGCCTTCTTCAGGTGCTAGGAATTTTATTACAATCACTGGGATATTTCACTCTTATTCCTTGTGTAGCGCCTCTTCTGGTAGTCATGAGTTATCTCCCTCTAACCCTATAAGTTACTTGTTCACTACTGCTGTAGCTTGGTATTGGCTAGTTCCTGACTTGACTCTTAGAGTTGTGATTTCAATACAAGGCTACAGCAGTGGTGAACTAGTAAATTGCAGGGTTAGAGGGAGATAACTCATGACTTCTAATTGAGGCTTTACACTCAGCTAGAAATTTATTACACACATATCTTTTATTTTAGGAATAGATTTTTCATTTATTAATCTAACATATTTCATTACTTAAATGTCATACAAATAACTTAAATAATAAACCTTCCTATTTCTTACGACTTCCATCTTCAGGAATTAAAACACAAGAAGATGGATAGAAAAAATGCTCACTAGAATTTGCACGCTATAACACCATAAGGTTTAAATATACCAAAACCTACCCAATGAATGAAAACAAAGAACAAAATCATCCGAAACAAAGTCTGAAGCTAAATTAAAAGTGAAACTTGTTGAATTTATAAATGGTCTTTTATTTTTTTCCTTATTTCGTCAGTTCTATGCATATTGTAGTGGTTAAAGCGTCTGTCATTAATGTCTGGGTTTTGTTTTGCTCTGATCTATTCATGTTATAGAGATTGTTTTATATGGTATTGGCCTAAAATCTCAATAGATACTTTTACTTGATCATTCTCTTTATTGACTGTAACGTTTTTGTATCACAAAAAAAAAAAATGCCTGTCAGCCTTTTATCTGTAGTCACATTTTAACTTTTAACTTTTACTCTGCACCTTTTTATTGCAGACTTTATTATCAGTTCCTCTTATTGTAAATTCTGTCTTATTTGATTGTAGTCTCAATACAGGTTCATGATTGAGTGAGAAGGGAAATGGCCACTTCTTGTTACAATAAGAAAAAGTTTGTGACCAATAATTTTGCAATGAATTCTCAAGGCGCACTCAGATATTTTTGCTTTCATTGCACAGGGAATGCAATAGTTGACAGAGAAACAAAATAAAACCAAGTTTGAATTCTTAGAACATCGAGGGGAAGTTAGGCTGTAATAAAAATCTGACTGTATTGTTAGATAGAGGCCGGTCAGATGTCATACAAAATTTCTTTATTTATTGAGGGGGTTAATTTTGCTTTCTTACTCATGAGACCCTCTCTCACAAGAAATGCTATTTCTTATTTTTAGACCCATTTGTTATTCTTGGAACACTTTTTATCAATTTAGGATAAATTTATTTTTTTCATTCATTCTAGTAGAAAGATTTATTGTCATGGGTTTGTATTTAACATTACAAACGTTATATATTTATTTATGTATACAATTTGACACACACATGCACAAAATGTTGTAGAACAGCTCACACCCCTCTAGCACTCTCACAAATGGAATAGTCTGTAGACTGAGATAGCTATAAAAAGACTAATAGCAGTCTAGAATTCAGAGTGTCATTGATATTTAGTATCGGACTATCTTCTCTTCGATTCTAACAATTTAACCTCTTCTTTCTTTTATTATTTGTTGTTTTGTTTTCCGGTGTTTGTTTTATTTGTATTTATATTCATTAGCATGGATATTGTGCTGTAGATATTCAACACACATTTTCTAGGTATTGTCCTGTCACCTCGGTGATACAACAGATTGGAGACGAAGAAGATTCACTATTTATTATAATAGTGGTGGACAAAGATTTCTTGTTTTTTTTTTTTCGACTGGTGAAACCAGTACCTTGAGAAAAAAAAAAAACACACTTACAACAGTAATGATAGACTGGCAACAAGATATCAACAAACAAAATCTATATACAATAGATTTGGCTTTGTAGATTTCAAACAAGCAAATATTTAATGACAGATTTGGCATTGAAAACTCAGGCAGTAATTGTGCCCCCCAAAAATTTGTACTGAATTACTGATGAAAATGAACAGTTTGACAACAATTTCAAAATAATATAGAAACAATGGCAAATTTAGAAATGTAGAACTTTCCTTGAATTTCTTAAACAACAAGAATTAAAACACAAACAATGTTTTAAACATGAATTAGTGCAAAAACATCAAGAAAAGCAACTTCATATCCCGATGGAAATTTTCTCAAAAAGAAAAACAAGCCTAGATTAACCAGATAGTTTCGCAGCATGCTGTGTTTAAATCAATTGGAAATTTTACATATAAACCTGAAGAGGAGGTTACATTTGATGCTTATTATCGCAGGTTTGAGAAGATATTTGTTAAGGACGGTTCAAATTTTTTTTTTTTTTAATCATATCACCCCGAGCAAGCGTGCAGGGGGCTACATAGGAGTGAAAAGTTTGGAAAAGAGAAAACCGGAAACCTCATCCTAAACAGGAAACAAGGGATGAGCCTCTTCACCCGTTCAATAGACGTGGGTGGAGTGTGAACCGGGCAATAGTTTAGTCTATCTACTCCAATTATAAGAAAATTTGTTTCCTCTTAAGTAAGTTTGGTGATTTGGAACATAAAAAATACAGAAACTATATTCTACCAAAACAACCTGGAAAAATTACGCTTGAAGAGGCTATCCAGATATTGTTTAAAATTTTTGGAGAACATAGTTCTTTATTCAACATGCGATGGTATTGCATAAATTTATGAAACAAAGATGATGAAGATGACAATGTTAGCAAGTAGAGTGAATAAAGAATGTGAAATTTCCAACTGAATGAATTAAGCATGAATATGTTCAAGTGCTTAATTTTTGCACAAAGATTAACCTCACCAAACGAAATAGACATACGTATGAGACGCTTAGCAAAGTTGGAACAAGACCAGGAAATAACTCTACAAAAACTGGCTGAGGAATGTCATTGAATTATAAACTTTAAAAAATGATAATGCAAATTTCGAACAACGAGACATATCGTATATCTGAAAATTAAAACCATAAAGTAGGAAAGTTAAAATAAATCCATGTTATGGTTGTGGTCAGTTTCTACATGGATTGTCCATTCAAAGATAAAAATCCTTCAATTTTGGTTATAAGGGTCATAAAAGTTAATTTTGTAAAAGAAAAGTCAAACAAAAATTTAAAAATGGCTTCGTTAAAGCATTGGTAAAAAGGTGACAAAAAATTCATAAATGCCTGATCGAATGGCCCGAAAGTAAAAATGCAAATTAACACAGGCTCAGACCTGATAATTATTGATGTAGATACATGGAATAAAAATTAATAGATTGGCATTATGCAGATCCTAAAAAATTGCCAAAGGTATATCCGGCAAAAAAAAAAAAAAATTACTTGAATTTTTTGGTGAAATTTATTTAAATGTTAATTTTGTTAGAAAAGAGAGAAAATTAATAGCTTATGTCATGCAACAAACACAGAATGTCTTCAGTACTGATTGGTATAGAGGAATTTGACTTATTCAATATTCAACACATTTTGTAACAACGTTGTTGGATCATCTAATTACACAGAAAATTTGAAACAAGATTTCAAAGCAAGATTCTCAGATATTTTTTCTGAAGGTGTAGGATTATTTTTCTAAGGTTAAAGCAAAGCTTGAATTAAAAGTAAAGGCACCTCTAGTGTTTTGGCTGAAGTGACTGGTACCATTTGCTGTACCAGAAGACCTAGACAGAGTTAGAACATCTA
Organism: Ascarosepion bandense; assembly: GCA_037127315.1. NCBI lineage: Eukaryota > Metazoa > Mollusca > Cephalopoda > Sepiida > Sepiidae > Ascarosepion > Ascarosepion bandense. Next base: position 3,246,701 of record JBBBDQ010001635.1, read on the forward strand.
GAAAAATTAGGTGTCATAGAAAAAAAAATTACAGTTAATGAGTAAGTCCAACAGTATCAGTCAGTTAAGTGCCATACGTGATACACGCTTGGGTGATCATGTCTTGAAAGAGACATGACTGACTGGGCAGAAGATTATCCAGCAGTAGGTTGCCATTGCTTTCTGCGGTAGACTGGTTGCCAGCCAAGGCTATAGAATCCAATCTCTGTTATTTGACTCATAGCTAGAGGGGGAAGAGATGTATTATATTATTAAGTAGTTATAGTGGGGGATCAGTTTATTACTTCATAACAATATAAAACCGATCCCCCACTTTATGCCCAGTATAAGACTTAATCATGTTTCCAACTATTATTTTCAGTCAGTCAGCTAAGTGCCATACGTGATACACGCTTGGGTGATCATGTCTCAAAAGAGACTGGGCAGAAGATTATCCCACAGTAGGTTGCCATTGCTTTCTCCGGTAGACTGGTTGCCAGCCAAGGCTATAGAACCCAATCTATCCTGTTATTTAACCCATAACTGGAAGAAATAGATGGATTAATACCTTTCCCAAGGGTATCTGCGCATAAGTGAATGCAATGAATTCAACTGGAATTCGAACTCGGCTCCCTGATTTCTCGTTCCGAGCCAATATCCAATGCACCACAACACACATCCAACAGTATACATAATGGAAAAAAAAAAAATCGGTCTGTGCCGACTACTCCACAAGATTAAATGAATGCCTAAAAAAGCATAATTACCCCTTACCTTCAGTAGAAGATTTATTTACAAAGCTGAATGGATGAAGAATATTTTCTAGATTAGACTTGTCAGAAGTATATTTACAAATTCTGATGGATGAGGAGTGTGCAAAACTATTAACTATAGATACTCACAAGGGTCTGTTTATGTTTAACAGATTACTGTTTGGAGTAAAAGTAGCACCCGTAAATTTTCAACAAGCAATGGACATGATGCTAAGTGGTTCGGATTACGTTATGGCATATCTTGGCGATGTGCTAATTAAAAGCATAGACTGTAATGAACATGTGAAGCACGTGAACGAGGTGTTTAAAAGGATAAATGATTACGGTTTGAAACTTAATATAGACAAGTGTCAGTTCTTTCTACCAAAAATTAAGGTCAAATTATTTATAACAAAGATAGAAGGTAAAATCCTAGAACAAGTGCTATAAAAAATATGGCAGCACCTACAAATATTTTATCCTTACAAGCATTTTTAGGATTCGTGAATTACTATAGTAACTACATTCCTAACGTCAATGAGCTCAGAGCACCTTTGAATAAATTGTTGAAAAAAAAAATGAATAAATGGTTATGATCTGAAGAATGCAAGAAAGTATTTCAGAAATTTAAATTTTTGATCTATCATTAGTGCATTGTAACCTGAGCAATATGTAGCAAATGATGCTAGAAACTTTGGGTTAGGAGCCATATTGCTTCATAAACAAAATGATGGAAAACTAAACTCTGTCTGCCACTGAGTCTCATACTCTTAATGGTTCAAGTGTCATTGTTGATTACTATCGGACTGTGCTCTCTGTGACACTAACAACTTAATGTCTCATCTCTTCTACTATTTGCTGTTCTGGTTTATTGTGTTTGTCTTATTTGTATTAATATTCATTAGCATGGACATTGTGCTGTAGATATTCAGCATACATTTTCTGGGTATCGTCCTGCCACCGCAACACAAATGATTTTCAATGTGTTCTGTTGTTCTAAAAAGCACACACACGCATACACACTGGATGAACTCTCATGTCAACTTTGTTGGGTTTTTATGCATTAGTTCAGTTTAGAACTGAATTGCAAGACTATTGACACATATGATTTGATTAGGGTGGTGAAGGCTTGTGTGAAATCAGTTGTACTTCTTGAAAAAAACTAATAACATAGAAATAGGAAATAGTGTTTCATGAAATTGCTTTACGACCCTCAAGGTTTTAATGTCATAGAGTTCAAAATCTCTGGAATAATATTGAAGTTTAAAGTACACCTGCTTAAACGTAAGCCGTCTCAGAAAGAAATGGTTTGAAATAAGAGATTTTCTGCTCTGCTGTGTAACCCATAAATGATGGAACATGGATTCATGCCTTTTCTGAATGTTGATAACCATGTTTTCTCTCACTCCCTCTTCCCTTACTCTCTCCCTCTCTCCTTTCGTGTAGATTTTATTGTGAACGAGAAAAAATATATACAAATCAAGTGATGACAATTGTGTAAAGAAGCTGAGTCTCTATCGTTAAAATAAAATGCTTCTCGCATTTACCTTTCAGTCATTTGGGTGAATATGAAGAAACTAGTGGACAGACAAATACATATTTTATTTCCATTGATGAACAAAGAGAATTTCTTTTTGTTTTTGTCACATCGTGTTTAATCACCAGTTCCTATATGATCACTGAAATGAAACAATGTCAAACCTAGATGAGTGACCGCTTTGAAATACCAGGTGCTGTAAGTTTGAATGTGTGGTTGGTGCTTGGAATTGTTAATTGGAAAGCAGAGTTTCAATTCTTGTTGGATTTGTTATATTCACTTGCATGCAATTACAATTGGAAAAGTATGAACCAGTATGCCAGAGAAAATCATTAGTGTCAAAATTGCAATATGAGCTCTGGTAAAAAAAAATACTAGAGAAAACCATTAAGATCCAAAATACTAGCGAGAACCATTAGCATCAAAAAATACTAGAGAGAACCATTAGCATCAAAAAATACTAGAGGGAACCATTAGTATCAAAAAAATACTAGAGGGAACCATTAGTATCAAAAAAATACTAGAGGGAATCATTAGGGTATCAAAAAAATACTAGAGGGAACCATTAGCATCAAAAAAATACTAGAGGGAACCATTAGCATCAAAAAAATACTAGAGGGAACCATTAGCATCAAAAAAATACTAGAGGGAACCATTAGCATCAAAAAAATACTAGAGGGAACCATTAGCATCAAAAAAATACTAGAGGGAACCATTAGCATCAAAAAAATACTAGAGGGAACCATTAGCATCAAAAAAATACTAGAGGGAACCATTAGCATCAAAAAAATACTAGAGGGAACCATTAGCATCAAAAAAATACTAGAGGGAACCATTAGCATCAAAAAAATACTAGAGGGAACCTTTAACATCAAAAAATTGCAATATGAATTCTGGTAAAAAAGGTTTATTGGACATAAAATTTTTAATTTGTTCCAATTCAGTTGTTCTTGTCCTTAAGGACACGTGGCCCAGTGGATATAGTTGCTTAGTTTCTGTGACTTTACTGCGGCAGTAGTGAACAAGTAATTTGCAGAGTTAGAGGGAGATAACTCATGACTTCTAATCATGGTATTACTACTATGCAAGGAATGAGAATGATATACCCCAGTGATTGCAATAAAGGGTTTGGTTCGAAATTCCTAGCACCAGGCCAGAGTGTACAACGGCCGAAATGTCGTACAAATGGCAGCAAAGACGAAGACAATAGTCCAAATAATGTAAATACTGTAAATACTACCTCATCTCAAAAATATAGACAAATAGAATGATCTATTATTAAACGTTGTACAAATGGCAACAAAGATGAGGAGAATAGTCCGAAGAATGTGAATACTATAAATACTACCTCATCTCAGAAATATAGACAGACCTGCAAAGGGTTGATAAGCTGCAGTAAAACAATCCTTTTTGTTTAAATGGAATTTGACTTTTATGTTTTAATGATAACTAAACATTTGAAAACAAAAAGAAAATTATACAAAGAAAAATATTATTAAAAAACATGAAGGAATGTTGTTAAATGTGAATTCTGAAAACTCACTTGAATACTAAATGTACATTTATATATCCATCAGTTGCAACATGTCTATACAAGTTTGGTTTCAAAGTGCCGTGTGCTAATCAATAGGATAATGCAGAGCTACGACCAGCAAGGATAATGCAGAAATAAACTTAAAACTTGGTTAGTCTGTTTTATCCAAGCCCTTCATATTCACCTGGCCTTGTGCAAACTGAATATTATATTTTTTTGATTCCTGCAAAACACTTTGATGCAGAAAACTTTCTCAAATGATAAACCAGATTCTAGAGATCATTGAAAACTTTTTCAGATCAAAACCTGTGTAATTTTACTCAAGAGGTAATGAACAGTAATGACAAGTGACAACAGTTCCTTGCAAATAAGGATGAATATATAATTGTATAAAATGTGATTGTACTTTATTTTTTGAAGTGTCAGTTAAGTGCCGTATATGATACATGATTTGGATTTCTTAAAAGAGACATGACTGAGCAAATGATTTTCCTGCTGTAGGTTGCCATTACTTTTTGCGGCAGACTGATAACCAAGGCTATAGAACCCAATCTTTTATTTAACCCAGAGCTGGTGGGAGAATAGATTGATTAATACCTTTTTCAAGCATGTTTGTGCGTAAATTAATGCAATGAATTAAATTGGAATTCAAACTTGGCTCTTAAATTTTTTGTTCTGAGCCAAAATTCACTGCACCACCCACACACATTTTGAAGTAAAAATAAGAAAAAAAAAATGAAAATCATTTATGACTTCATCTAATTTATCTTAAGTGAAAATTAAAAGAAATTGAGCAAGAATGAAATTTTGAGATGGAATAAACTCCAAATTCAGAAACCCATTTGTTTCTTTCAGTTTCACATTTTTGAGTGGAATTCAGAAATTTAAATAATTAAGCCTTAATTGATGCCATGTGATTTGACTGCCCTTAAACACCAAATAAATAATCACGACTTTCTGATCAGCTAACTTCATAAAAAGTTTAACTTTGTCACTTTTATTTTTGTTTCTTCATCCAGTGTTTGTGACGCATTTCAATGGATGTTTATGCATCTAAAAAGAACAGGTTGGCTTGAAATAATTTAAAGTAATAGTTCATTAACCTGATTGAAAATGAATTAGAAAAATTTCTAGATCTGCATATTTAATTCTTATCTTTGACAACTTTGTCTTTCTTGCTTCTTTCTCTCCATAAGATTTTTAACAAAATTTCTACAAGTTGATTGTTTCCTTAATTTATGGATATTTTCTTTCTTTTTTTTTTTTTTTTTTAAATAAAAAAAGGCATGTTAAGTCTGAAGATTTTGATGACATTGTCTTTTGCTGATTCTATTCCACATTTCCAACAAAATATGAAAGGATAAATTATGAAGCTGGGATTTGAATGAAAATTGTTTTTCTTTCATTTATAAAAAAAAAAAATGCAATGCCATTATTATCATTCTTATTTTTGTACAATTTTGGTTTTTCTTCCTTTCTTTAATGAAAAAAAATGTCATTGTGGTTTGTTAGATTGACTGAAATTTGGACAACTCAAAAGAGAATTGTCAGAATTCCAGACATAAATACTTACATTTTTTTTATAAGCTTGTAAAACTGTGTGGTTTATATTTTATCTCTCTGTTTAATGCCTGTCATATATATATATATATATATATATATATATATATATATATATATATTGCCCGGTTCACACTCCACCCACGTCTATTGAACAGGTGAAGAGGCTCATCCCTTGTTCCCTGTTTAGGATGTGGTTTCCGGTTTTCACTTTTCCAATCTTCTTACTCTTACTTAGCCCCCTGCGCACCAGTGGCGTTACCGCCTTGCTTAAGGTCATATGATTAAAAAAAAACAAATATATATATATATATATATATATATATATATATATATATATATATATATATCATTTGATAATGAATTGGAGCACTCTAGCTATTGGCCGTGTTTATACGTGCTAAAAAGCCTGCCTTCTTCTACCGGACGCTTGTGGCCTAGGGGTAGACTCGCCGACTCAGTCTGGTTTCAATCCTGGGTTAGGTGACCGGAGTCTAAGCTGTACTGATGAGCTGTAATGTATGGGACAAGAACTTTTATGTATGTATGTACTTGTGTGTGTGTATATATAAAATGCATGTACATCTTCAATAAGTATTGCAAGTCACTTTTGAACCTTAAGAGCCCTTGTCATTCTCACGGTAACCAAGAATATTCAACTTGCCAGAGATAATCAGGCATGTTTAACGAGTCAACATCTGTCATATATATATATATATTTCAAACTTTTTATCTGACCGCACTGATGAGCTGTGAAACAGGCTTGTATGTGAATTATATATATATATATATATATACACACATTAAATATGCAAATGTTATATTTCCCTTGCCCTGTATATATATATATATATATATATATATATATATGAGTGAGTATAGAATGAGGAGAGAAAAGAAAGATTTTTTTCCCGTCCAAAACATTAATTTAAAACAATGCTCGATATATGATGTATAGAGCTGTGAATATTGATTGTAGAGAAGAGGACATATATAGAAAAAATTATGTACATGTTCTAAAACATAATTTATAATAAAAATATATATATATATATATATATATATATATGTGTGTGTGTGTGTGTGTGTGTGTGAAAAGTTTATGTATATAATTATAAATATCAATATATATATATATATATATACATATATATATATATGCAATTTGTTATATATATATATATATATTTATATATGCGTGGTACTTATATATATGTATTCATCGGCACAGGTTTCACTGGGAAGGCCGTGTCATTTGCCTTAATGATAATAGCAAATGCTCTCTGGTACTCAACCCCAATATAAAATAAGGAAGCTCTTCAAGGACTGCTTAAAAGAGTCTCTTGCTGTCTGCCATATAGATGATCCTGAATGTGGAAACTGCTACTTGTGACCGAAATAATTGGTGGTGTACAATTCATGAAGATATTAAAAACTTCCAAGAACATGCAGTGAGTTGGCCCAGTGTTCAATGTGCAGGTAGAAAAGAGAGAAATCATTTACGCAACCCATGAATTTACATTTGAGAAATATGGTAATGTCTTTCCAGCAACAAGAAGTCATATTTGGAGACCTTTTACAAATCACAGTCAGTACTGCTTATAATAAAAATATTACCATATATATATATATATATATATATATTCATAATAAGTTCATAATAAAAACATTTTACTGCAATACAAGAATGGTGTTTTGGTATAATCTTATTAGCGCTGTGTCAGGTAGAGAAAAAAAAACTAATTCTAAGATATATATATATATATATATATATATATATATAATCTAATCTAATCTAAACTTGTTTATAAATGGAACTTTGTCTGTGTGTGTCAGTTACCTATAGACTCCGAAACGGCTGAATCACTTTTCTTGAAAATTTACACAGTTGTACTATAAGCGTCTGCGAGTGTTCTTAGCTAGGTTTTGTGTTAAATAAATATAAATATTGAAAAAATATCGATAAATATTGAAAATCAATAATAAAAAAAATCAGGTTATAGAAAGAGTGGTCCGATTTTAATCAAATTTGATACACTCATAGACAAAGACATAAGAAACGATATTCAGAAGTTTCAAGGTTGCAGTTCTTACAATAGTGCAGAAAATCGATAATATGTGTGTGTGTGTGTGTGTGTGTGTGTGTGTGTGTGTGTGTATCCTAGAGAAAGAGTGTCAAATGTGTCAAATTAAGTGCTTTGACCAGGAAGAAAAATATTTGAAAATATATTCTTTAAAATAATTTCTGTATTTGTCTATACTTTGGAGATGAGGTAGTATTTACATTATTTAAACTGTCCGCACTTTTGTCCTCATCTTTATTGCCACGTTTACGACTTTTTGTCTGTTTTATGTTTCGACCTTCTTCAGGTGCTAGGAATTTCAAACTGAACCCTTTATTTCAATCAATGAGCTATATCATTCTCATTCCATGTGTGATGCCACTTCCAGATGCTGTGTAGTTATCACCATTTAACTCAACTGTCCAAGTTATTTGTTCCCCACTGCTCTAACCAGGTATTGAACTCACAGCTCTTTGGGTCAAGTCACTGAAACTAATCAACACTTACATTTGCTGGGCCATGTGTCCTCGAATCTGCACAGTGTAAATAATAAAAATAATTTCTCTTTCCTCATTAGGCTATTAATATAGTTTCAGCATCAATGTTTTAATATTACAGAAATAATTCTGTCTTGTATTCTTAGCTTTAATATTTTTATTACTATTTTCTTTAAGCCATCTATAATTCTAAGATGAGTCATTATCATTTCCATGTGTTATTTCGACTAATATCCTTATCCTAATTGTTTTATCACTAAATTTCAGCTGTTGTATTTTTTTAATATTTCTCAGTTTTTTTTCTTCTTCTATTGATTGTTCTAAATCTCAGGATGAGTGTGGTCCTGAGTATGACAGTAAACTGCATCTGGCAGCAAGGCCTCTGATTGGGAGGTTGTGAGGAGCATGGAACCACCTCTTAATTGTTGTTCTTCTCAGGTCCATCCTGACCCGCAGTGGTGGCACCTGTTAGGGTCCCAGCTATAGGCAAATAGTTAACCCCCTAAACTGGGGCCAAAACACTATGAAAGTATAAACATACACTTTTATAGAAATATATACATAAAAATAGATTTTTATAGAAAAATATTCGTTTTTTGAAGGCAAAATATTACCAACAATACATTTTTGAGGAAAAAATTATTACCATAACACATTTTTGAAGGAAGAAACATTTTTGAATACAAAACTAGAAGACATTTTTAGTTTCTAAAATAAAAAAGAATAAAAACAAAAAAATTTCATTAAAATCTGACTAAATCAATTTTGTCAAACATTAAGAAAAATACCTTAAGACCCCACCTTTTTGGCATTAAATAACCCACAGAGGTTGATATGCCGTTAAACAAAACTCAAACTCAACTCAACTCAGGATGAGTGACAAAAAACTTCAGTTGATATTGGAATGCTTCTAAAGTAATAATAATGACAATATTTTTTTTTTCAATCTCTCAAACACGGGTTCTAGCCCTGTTTTCTTTTCTATTTTTTGTGGCATTAGTTTCAGACTGAAATGTTCACCATACTGAATGCTACTTTCTGTTTCATGTCGTAGAATTGGCTTAAAATAAGCGAAAAATTCACAAGTGAAGAATAATAACAAAGCCTAATTCTTCCGGTCACTACTACTTGAGATCAGAATTGATCTGTGCTCCTTCTGCGAGTACATTTAATTTCTTTTTGATGTAAAGTGAGGTTTCAGTTCATTTTTTATGTATAAGCTAAATTTATCCATCATTTCATATATTAAATTAGATATATACCAATTAATTTATCTATAGTTTAAATACGCTTGACACATGCATTATTTTTGTACACATACAATTACATTTAAAATGAAAATCTATTGCTTTTATTACACCTGGCACACACATAAACAGGCGTATGTATTTTTACATTTAAAAATGTTCATCTATTGCTTTGTTATATGTAACATCTATCTGACCATAGAAATCACACCTCAAGCAACATACTGTCTCTTTACATTTTTCAAAAATTAAAAATAATTTTTTAATCCATTTGTCTTTAAAAATATCTGAAGAAGCTTGTGAAAGTGAAACGTTAGATTAAAGACACTTTCGTTCTTTTTTTTTTTACTTGTTCTTTACTTGTTCTATTCTTACCAATATATGTTAGTCATGATAATAGTTTCTGAATTAATGTGTGTCTGCTTTGAGTCATCAATTTATAAAAGTTTCTATCAGGTTGTTAATAATTATTAACTATTTGTCTATACTTCTAAGATGAGGTAGTATTTACATTGTTTGGACTATTGTTCTCATCTTTATTGCCATGTTTATGATGTTTCAGCCACTGTATGTTCTGCTCTTCTTCAGGTGCTAGGAATTTCAAACCAAACCCTTTATTCTGATCACCGAGGTAAATCATTCTTATTCTATGCACAATGCCACTTCCGGTAGCCATGTCAAGGGCATATGGCTCAGTGAATATATTTGTTGGTTAGTTCCAGTGACTTGACCCAAAGAGTTGTGAGTTCAGTACCAGGCTATAGCAGTGGTGAACAAATAATTTAGTTGAATTAAAGGGAGATAATTTCATGGCTACCAGAAGTGGCATCGTACATGGAATGAGATTAATATACTCCAGTGATTGAAATAAAGGGTTCAGTTCAAAATTCTTAGCAGCTGAAGGAGGCGGAGCATACAACAGTTGAACTGCGTAAACATGACAATAAAGATGAGGATAATAGTCCGAACAGTGTAAATAGTAAGTTATTAATAACAAACTTCTATTATCATTGAACATCTTTGTTTAAATCTTTCTGAACCATTTGAATATTTTTCCATTGGTTTTCTGATTCTGTTTGTTTTCATTCGTGAAGACTGTAAATTGTAATCTCTTTGACTGTTTGTTTGTTTGTGTTTTTTTTTTTTTTTTTTTTTTTTTGACTCTTTCCATAACTTCCTGTTTGCGGGCATGTGTATGAGTGAGCACCATGTCTACTCAGTGTCGTAACTCATTGACTCTGTCTGCTGATCATTTGATCAACTGATCAGTTCGTTCGAATCAATCATTTGGTATTTATTTTTTTGTACGCTTTTATTCTGCACTTTCTTTATTGGAAGAATTACGGAATTGGTAACAATTTTCTCCATCTTTGGCATTCTACTTGAAACACAAGGAAACTGGAGATATGTGGTGGGGAAAGGGATTATTTTGGAACAAATGTTGTTGATTTATATTTTTATTTTGGTTTTGTGTTAATTAAACAGAATTGTTGGAGGATTGGAAAGAATTTGGTTTTCAGAATGAAGATGGAATCAATGAAGTCATTTGGAAGAGGTTTGGTGCACTGATATTTTTAATTTTTCTAGTTTTTGTTTCTACGAGAGATGAAACGTCTGAGATGGATGTCTGTAAACTCCGAGATAGTAACAGACTTAAAATAGATAAGTTTGAAAAGACTAAGTCTGAACACATGGAGATTGACAGATATTTGCAGTTTGGGGTAAGTAGACATTCTTGGCTAAACTCCAAGACAAAAACTCATAAAAGTTTATCACTGACTTTGAATATTATGATCGATCTGTACAGACCTAGATGTAAATTTTGATAATCATAAAGTAACTTTATGTTCATCTGTCAAATAATCTGGTCCCATTAGGAATGACGTATTCCATTGTTGTAGCTGCCTAAAGCATGACTGGTTGCTCCATGAAGCAGAAATTACTGATGTTATAATAACAATGGAATATCTCATTACTAAGTTTTAAAACTTCATTACTAATAGACTACTTTTTATACTTTTTCCTAGCTTTCTTTTAATGTTGTTTACTTTTAATGATTTAAAAATCAAAATTCTTCATGGTTATTTCTCAACAAAAAGTTGCATTTATGGGTGGCAAAGTTATTGAATTTCTTAATGTTAAATAGCGAGAAGTTATACGTAAATTTGTCATTGGAGGCCACAATTTAAACAACCTAACATACATAGATGATGCAGTGCTGATTTCAGACACAGAAAGGAAACTGCAAGACCCCCTACAGAAGGTAGCTGAAGAGAGTGATAAGAAAGGACTACAAGTAAACGGCAAGAAAACCGAATGCATGATCAGCAGTAAAAAAGGCAGCCCAATATTCCAAATACAGGTTGAGGATACTAAAATCACACAGGTACAAAAATTTAGATACCTGAGAAGTGTTATAACAGAAGACGGAAAGTGCAACACAGAGATCTGAAGGCGAATTGGCATGAAGAAGGAAGCATTCCAGGAGCCGAGTAAAGTATTAAGAAACAGGACAATTTCGCTAGAAACAAAGAGAGTACTGGATTGCTATGTGTTGTCAGTTCTTCAATATGGCAGTGAATTCTAGACAATAGCATCAAAGATGAAGAAAACAACTGAAATGTGGTTCTACAGACGGATGCTGCGAATATCATGGACCGAGCATGTGAGCAATGATGAGGTTTTGAAAAAAATGGAAACAAAAAGGAAATTAATACTGAGCATCAGGAAGAGACAGCTGAAGTTCCTGGAACACGCAACGAGGAAAGAGGGCTTGGAGAATCTGATACTAACAGGCCAGATAAAGGGAAAAAGAGACAGGGGAAAGCAACGGATAACGTATTTGAAGGATCTAATCAGGTGGATGATGGAACGAGGGTTGCATGGTGTAACAGGAGAAGGCATGCTAAGAGCCACCAGGGATAGGGAGACGTGGAAAGCCATGATCACCAACGTCCTGAAGGGACAGGGTACATAGAAGAAGAAGAAAGTTAAATAGAACCTTGTACTGTTAAATAGTAATGACATTAACAGAATTTAGTTGAAAGATGGTATAAAGTCATAGACACCTAAGGGAAATATGTTGCAGGTTTTAATATACTGGTTGCGATGGATAAATTGTCGTCTAATTTACGCAAAAAGTAAAATAAAAATTGGCTTCTCATTTCAACAGATATGTTTACCAAAAGTACACAAAAAAAAAAATTAAAAAATTTCAAAATACTAAAGTAAATTTATTCAATAAAATCACCATTGGCTTTAACCATGACCTCCCGAGGATGTCAGAATCTCTTGCATCTCATTTGGACAGTCATTTTGTTTAAGTTGGTGAATGATGCCATAATCCTTGTCTTCAGTTCGGCTTACGGCCATATCATGTTGAATACACCGGTTCTCGTTCGATCACCGAAGTTAAGCAATGTTGAGCCTGGTCAGTACTTAGATGGGTGACCGCTTGGGAATAACAGGTGCTGTAAGCGTTTAGTGATGGATGTGCGTTGTGGTGCAGTAGATATCGGCTCGGAAAGAGAAATCAGTGAGCCGAGTTCGAATTCCAGTTGAATACCCTGCATTCACTTAAGCACTGGTACCCTTAATCCATCCCTTCCCTCCAGTTATGGGTTAAATAACAGGGTATGACTTGGGGACTCTGCTCTTAAAAACAAATCCCAATGAATCTTGATACTCGAAATGAAAAAAGTATTACTAGATACAAAACTTATATAAAAACAACAATAAATTGTTGAAAGAAATAAAAAAAAAGGTATTACCAACGATAAATAATTTAGTTGGCAATAAATGACCCACCGGGGTTGATATGCCATAAAAACAAAACAATCAGATTGTCTTCAGTTCATCTTTGGTAATACAAGGAGTTTTGTTGGTCTTGCTCAACTGTACCCCACACACAATAATCAAGGGAGTTGCAGTCTGGGGACATAGCTGGCCAGATCTAAAGAGCAATGTTGTTGCAGAAATTGTCTGGCGGCCATAACTGGGTTCTAGTGCTTGTGTGGCATGGAGCAGAGTCATGTTGCCAGACATGGGCTCTTCCAGCAGCCACCCTCTTTACCCAAAGCTTCACTGTCTCCTCAAGACACTTGATATGGGCCTTTGTGTTGTGTCTTTTGCCCTGTAGGAAGATGAATGAAGGCATAATGCTGCCATCACTAGTGATCACTTTAAACACCTTCGTGTTCATCGTTAGTCTCCTCCAACTCTCTCTGCACTGTTTTCAGATTAACACCCAAACACTCTGAAATGTTCATATTTGAGTTTGTCATGAATTCCAAGCAGTAAAGCATGCTATTTCCAAACTTCAGATGAAGTAAATTGTGTTATTGTGTTCTTTTTCTCACACAGACAGACCTTGCTGTACTATGCTGCCGATGTTTCTTCTACAAATATTTGCATAGCTTCTGCTCTGACGAACTTAGGTCACTGGTTCCCCCCCCCCCCCCGAATTTACTGAAGCAACCAGACTGGCAAGAAGGTCTCAGGCTTTTACAGTTAAATCAAACAAATGCAGCTGTCACTTCTACTCCATCAGCTTTTTTTCTTGCACTTTCTGCCTGTGGAACTCCTTTCTGTATACTTGCTTTCTTGATGGCTACAATCTCGAAGAATTTAAATGCAATGTCAATTCCCATCTCTTGTTCACTTGACACCAGTCCTTTTCTCATCCTTTCCCCATCACCCCATGTATCTTGTTCTCTTTCTTTCTCACTTTACCTTCACAAATGTCTTCACACCTGTTTTCCCATCCTTCTCTTGCCTGTTCTTTGAATTTAAATCCAATGTCAATACCCATCTTTTAACCACTTGACTCCAGCCCTTTCTACATTACCCCGTGTATTTTGTTCTCTTTCTTTCTTACTCTACCCTCACAAATGTCTTCACACCGGTATTCCCATCCTTATCTTGTTCTTTCTCTGACCCCCCCCCCCCCATAACCGGTTCGTCTTTCTTTCCGCTCTTCTCCTGCTTAAGCTTCTCACTATTCTCTTATGTAGCCTCCTACGCACCAGTGGCAGTACTGCCTTACTTGGGGTGAAATGATTTTAAAAAAAAATGTAAATTCTTCTTTCTGCATTTCATGCTTAGGGGAGATAACTTTTATCAGTATTAATTCCTCACCAGTCTTATTCACTTGAACAAGAGCGCACCATCAGTTGCACAAATTGGTCTCACATACTTTTAACCAGCCCTTTAAACTCTTGAGCAATTCAGAGAGGGAGGTTAACAATAGTTTTAACTTCTGAAATAAATAATAAAGTCCATTACATGTGCAAAAGGCTTCAATAGAAAATGCTCTGTTGTCGATGGTGTGTGGTATTGAATGGTGTACTTGCAGGAAGAGACAAAGATAAAGAAACAAAGATCGACAACGGCTTTATGAACCGGCGTCGATATTGTCAGACCCACTTTGACATTAATGTACTCACTTTTCAGGTTTCTTCGTTTTATGATAAGATCTGTCAAAATTTGAAACTTTTTATAATAATACCATCCAATGTATGCATATTGTTGACAAGTGTCTTTGTGTACCAGTAGAAAACGCAAAGACTAGAAATGTTCCTTAATGCCAGTGCATTCTAGTTAAGCTATGAATGACCCCCTTCCATATTGCATTGTTAGGCTACAGGCAGAAAACTATATAATTAACACCAGATTGTTTTTTTTTTTGTTTTTAGAAAATTGTAATAGTGTGTATCTATTTTAATTTCTATAATCAATATCAGATGTATATTTTAATTTCTGTAATTTTCTATAATTAATATCAGATGTATATTTTAATTTCTGTAATTTTCTATAATTAATATCAGATGTATATTTTAATTTCTGTAATTTCTATTTTAATTTCTATAATTAATATCAGATGTATATTTTAATTTCTTGAATTAATATCAGATGTATATTTTAATTTCTTGAATTAATATCAGATGTATATTTTAATTTCTTGAATTAATACTGTATTTCTATTTTAAAACCGATAATACTGGTAGGCATTAATTAAGTCTAAAACAGCAAAAAATGTTACACTATATCTAACAAACTGGTATTATGAACAGAAGGCTGATTGTTGAGGATTTAAACTGTACAATAAGTAACTGAAGCTACACTAGAATTATTTTACCCATAAATTACCCTTACAAATTTGAGTCTGGGTTTGACAAACTTGCTTGGTGGTTGAGATGTGCCACCTCACCTCTCAGTGCTTTAACCACAAATAAAAGCAAGGGTATTGAATTCTGAATTTGAAAATATATAGGTTCTCTTTACTTGTAAAATTGACGCTATACAATCTTCATGAAGTTTAGTAAAATATCATTAACTGACTGAAATACAAACAGGCTAAAGTTAGAAAATGGAAAAGATGAATTGATTTATGAACGAAGCAAGGGGTGTCACCTCATCTAAGAATAAAGTGTCACTGTTAACATTTTTGGTTTTGAACACGGATCGCCAGAGAGCAAACACAGTCAACCTCGTTTTGGAGTAACTAGCAATATGCTGCTGAGATCATGTGATGTGTAAAAGCAATATGGGTAGGTCATAAGCATTCATGGATTAGCATTGAGAAGAATAAGTGTCTGGCATAGTATTGTTTGAAGGTGTTATTATTCATGTACCTGTAATTTTACAAAGTGACTTTACAAAACTAGGAGACAAAAAGTGATGTGTGTGTGTGTATATATATATATATATATATATATATATATATATATATATATATAAACACAAACTTATCACTATACTCGTTTCGAAAAACCCTCCTTGTATATACATGGAAGGAAAAAATGGTTGTAAAAAAAGAAAGTTGGTTGTTTAGTTTTATGGCATATCAACCTCTGCGGGTCATTTATTGCCAACTAATTTTTTTATTTATTTATTGCTGGTAATACCTTTTTCTTTCAACAATTTATTGTTGTTTTTATATAAGTTTTGTGTCTAGTAATACATTTTTCTTTTCGAGTATCAAGATTCATTGGGATTTGTTTTTTTTTTAAGGGCAGGGTCCCCAAGTCCTACCCTTGTTATTTAACTTATAACTGGAAGGAAGGGATGGATTAATACCTTTCCCAAGGGTAGCAGTACTTAAGTGAATGCAGGGTATTCAACTGGAATTCAAACTTGGCTCACCAATTTCTCTTTCCGAGCCAATATCCACTGCATCACAACATACATCCGTCACTAAATGCTTACAGCACCTGGTATTCCCAAGCGGTCACCCATCTAAGTACTGACCAGGCTGAATGTTGCTTAACTTCGGTGATCAAGCAAAAAAAAAACAAAAGAAAGAGCTAAGCACATGAACATCAGCCAAAGACATTTAGACCGAGCCAGTATGTCGCCCAAAGAAAAAACCCGAGACAAGTAATCAATAACAAAAAAGTGCTCAATACTTAAGCAGAGCAGAATAAGTAAATTAAACCTAGTGAGCCAACAAACCTACCAGGGTTTCACCTAAGCGGATCTTCAGGAAACATTGGCTTAATTTACTTATATATATTTCCAATAGAATTAAAGAATTTGGGGGTTAGACGCGAACTGTTCTCTCCCTCCCTCATCTTTTTTGTTGCTATCTGATTGATAGTTTAGCATTACAGATATTTTTTTTTCTATTGATCTCCAGTTATATTTAAGCACTTCATTAATTTTTTTTAATCGAACATTATTTCTGGAAATATGTTTGACTAGACATCCACGTTTTACTTTTACCAATTTAATGCCTACCAGCCTAGGTCATTGAAGGCCTTATTAAAGATGCTTCTATCAGTGGGGATTCAACCTACATTCATTTTTATCCATAGGAAACCACCTATGGGTTAAATAACCTCACTAATCTGTAATTGGTCAAGCATGATGAGTATGGCTACACCCCTGAAGGCACGGTCAAAGATGGCATATTGTTTAATCATTCGTCTGATTTTGTTTGTATGGCAATGGCATACTAATTGGTGGTTAGTAAATATACTGTATATCTTTCATTGTTCAAGGTTGATTTTATTTTCATAAAAAAGAATTAAAAACTTTAAAAATATATCAAAATATAAAACATTCAAAGAAATTCTATTCATCCTCAAATCCCCAAAACTTGTCACTTCTAGATTCATGTAAAAGCTCTAAACTATCATTTGTAGAATCATCACTAGTGTCAGTAATGGACAACAAATGGTCCCCACTACCATCAATGTCATGGTGGTTACCAAGGTGGTAATTTAAAAATTCGTCTTGGAAGATGCACACATATTTTTCAGGGTATTGTTTATAAAAAAAAAGTGCGTCTTTTAAGCCAGAAAGTATGGTAGATATTATCACTTTAAACATTGTATTCAGTGGATACTCATATTTGAGTAGACATCCTGTTTACTCATTAAACAGTATATTTATTCATATTTGTCTATAAGCCTGAATATATATATATATATATATATATACACACACAAACACACCATATTTTACAGCTATGAAGATGAACCCTAATACTGAAAAGAAATTTAAGAAGAAAAAAAAATTCATTCTCGTGCAAGAACATATTAACCATGCGTCCCTCACATATTGGCGCCACGTATTGTTTACATTACTCATTCGTGCAATTTTGTTTTTATGGCAATGACATACTAGTTGGTGGTATGTAAATATACTGTATAGCTTTCCTTGTCTAAGGGTGATTTTATTTTTATAAAAATGAATTAAAAATTTAAAAAATATGCCAAAATATGAAACATTCAAAGAAATTCTATTCCACCTCAAATCTCCAAAACTTGTAACTGTTGAATTCATGTAGATCTCTAAACTATCATCTGCAGAGGCATCGCTACTGTTATTTATGTACAATAAATGATCCTTAGTATCACCCATGTCATTTGTGGTACACATAATTTTCAGGAAAAAAGGTGTATCTTGTAAGCCAGAAAATATAGTGTGGGTGTGGTTTCAACAGGAGTATTTTGAAGAGGACAAAGATGCCATTGTCCTAAATAGGCTATTTTTCATTCATATTAAATAGCTGGATGCTTTTAAGTCAGAAAACTCAAGAATGTGTTTATATAAATGAAATGGACATATATGATGATACATGGTTGTTTTCCTATCTGCCTACTTCTCTCTTGCCTCTCCGTATCTATTGAATATAGATATGTGCATGTTTATACCATTCTGAGATTGATTTGTGTGCTGTTAGAAAAACAAATTGATCACTACATTGATCTTTGTACAAAAAAATGGAGGGAGCTGTATGATTAGATATCTTCGTACATTAGTAGGTATGTTAAATCACCATAAGTATAAATATAATCTTTTGCAGACTGATGAAGTTGTTTCTTTGTGCACGGATGAATAGAAAAACACACCGACTCCATTGCTAAATGATTAGCCAGTTGGACTGGTCAGTATTTCTTTCTTTTTTTTTTTTCTTAGTACAAATGAATGAAGACGGGGGGGAGAATAAGAACTAAAAAGTGTTGCATGTTCTGAAATTAGCATAATGAGCTGTGGAAGTTTTGATCAAAATATCTTCTGTAGAGATTATGATTGGTTGATCTTGGCTTTCTCTCTTTTCATGGATGTGCATCGAAGTTGATGCTTATTTTGTCTTGTCTGTCTTTGATGAGAGTTACACAAGAAAAGCTTTCAAAATCTGTTTACTTCAACACACATGCACAATCTATTAATGGAAAAAATTATCTCTGTATAATCTCTAAAAATAAACTAAAATATGGATACAGATATGGAAATATATATATATATATATATATATATATATATATATAAAGTAAGGCAGACAGGTTATTTTATGGTAAATTGGAAGTATAGGCCTATTTCAGGCGAACCATCATCAAATTCCGTCTTTATTGTACAGAGAATTTGTGTAAAATATTCTGTACAATAAAGACAGAAGCTGCTGATGGTTCGCCTGAAATAGGCCTACACTTCCGATTTACCATGAAATAACGTGTCTGCATTAATTTTTTCTTATATTCGTTCTATATGTATATATATATACGTATATATTTAGAGCTCTCTTAGAGAGTTATCCTACCACTGTATGTACAGTATACTTCTTTGGATTATTCTATATCTACACCGCATGCTGAGATATATATATATATATATATATATATATATATAAAATAAACACACTGGGGCGTGTGAATGCAGTAATTTGTTTTGTCACTTCACTGATGACAAGCTGATGAATTTCAAATCTAAATTGATTCCATGTAGAATATGATATTAAAAAAATGTATTTAATTTAAATAAAAAAGGAATCATAAAAATGACTTCAAAGGGCTTCACATTTCAGTTTGTATTTTTTTCCTGTTAACCAGGTGTTGTTGCCAGAAAGGAAATTAGCTCTCATGACACATATCTGCATTTCAGTTTCATTCTTTGTGTGTGTGATCATGTATGGTTTAATTCAATGTCACATCTAAAAATAGTTCTACAAAATTTAATAAAAGGAAATAATTTTAGCTATTACTAAATAATTTTTGGAAAGTCCAATAAATTCTTATAATTATGTTTTTTTTTTCTTTCTTTTTTCTTTAAGGGTTTAAAAAATTAATATTCTTTTCTTTCTCCAATTTTAGAGTGATCCAGATTGAATGGGGTGGGGAGAATATATTATTCTAAGCTCAGTCAAATTATGCATTTGCATGTACATTAAATAGCCCAAGGACATGTAAGTCATTCATACACAATACAGACATGCATGCATATTACATATAAGCATGCAAAGTCACATGCAGATTGTATGTGATGGACAGACAATCAACTCTTTATAATTTTATATATTTATAAAATAGATTTTTAATTTGGCATCTATCAAAATTGCGAAAACAAAACTTTATATTATTTTTTTGTACTAAAATTTATCTTGTACAAAGTTCAAGATTCACTCAACGTAGAGAGTTAGTGTTCAAATGCTAATGAAGCTGTGTTCAATGAATAAAGAGTAAGTTGTAGGAAGTGACACTTATGAGGATAATGGTTGACTCTTGACTTAAAGTAGTTAAGATTTAAGGGAAGGATTTAATTATTTAGGGAAACATCCATGTAGGAGTCTCTCTCTTTTTTTTTTTTTTTTTTTTTTTTTTTTAACAGTTTTTGAGAAAAAAACTGAGTAGAACTCTTTATTTCTTTTTTTTTTTTTTAACCTTTTAGAATGTAGAAAAATTGACGGTGATTCAGTTCGGTTTCTACTTTCTAAAATAATTATAATCCGCAGCTATGAAAGTCGGCTCTCTGTGCAGGGCCCGGAAATTCTTTCCGCCTGAATCTATCCTGCAATTATATAAATATATATAAATATAAATCCGCCCGTGTATTGAGTACTGCTGCCACATCTGGTCGGGTGCCCCTTCTATTTTCCTCGGGGTTCTTGACAAAATACAGTGAAGAATCTGTAATGTGATTGATACCGACTTGGCTGACCGCCTGCAGTATCTCTTTCACCAGCGTGACGTGGCTTCCCTGTGCCTCTTCTATAAATACTTTTATGGCTTCTGCTCTGACGAACTTAAATCACTGGTGCCCCCTAGATGTGAATTTGCACGAGATACTAGATTGGCAACTAGGTCCCACCCTTTTATAGTGAAATCGATGAAATGTAACTGCAATTTCTACTCCAACAGTTTCTTTCCTCGCACTTCCCGCCTGTGGAATTCCATACCGCATGCTTGCTTCCCCGACGGCTACAACCTCCAGGAGTTTAAATGTAAGGTCAATAGACACCTCCTAACACACTAACTCACACCCACTCTCTCCAACTCTCTCCCTATGTACATCCTAAGTCGTCTATCACCCTCCTTTTGACATTTCCCATACCCAATACCTCTATGTAACCCCCTGCACTATGCTGGCAGTGGAATGCCTTACTTGGGGTGACACGATTTTAAAAAAAAAATGCGTGTCATAATGACATCATGTGCAAGCAAAATTGTTTATTGAATCCTATCCACGCATCCAGATTTCCACAAGATATTATTTCTCTTAAAATTTTTTTTTATTTTATGGCAAATGCTTTAAGAATCTGGAAACTGTTTTATAACGAATACTCTCTAGTCTACATTCTTTATTAATCCATATTTTATATATTTCAAGTTCAGTAGCTTTATCAAAAATTCCCAAATCTGAAAACTTTTCAGGTTTTGACATGACTTGCCACAAATGGAAAATTTCAAGAAGCACTGGAAAGGTTCCTAGGTGATGTGCAGCTGTTGTAAGTGACCTTATCTGCTCTGGGTAGGGGTTCTCCTGCCCATCTACATAGCCTACATTGGTGCCAGTTTTTTGTTAGTGATTGTCACGATAACACCTTTGTTTGTGGATCATTTACCAGGTGTTTTGGCTCAGAAAAATATTATTCAAAATGCTAAAAACTCCTGCAGATACCATATAATAGATAGTGAAAAGAAAAAGACAAAGCATTTATGTTTATCAATATCACAGAATGTCAAACTGTTGGAAAAACTACACGGGGATGTAAGTGTGAAGTGTCCGACTGGGGAGTTTGGTGTTGGTACAACAACCATATACGACTTAAGGAAACAGGAGAAATAATGGTGGACCTGAAGGAGACTACCACCACCTTTACATTTCTTTTTTTTTTTGACTTTTTTCAATGCAGTCTCATTGGTTATTATATAAAGTTTCCACTTATCAAAAAAAAATTTGAAAGAATTTCAACATTTAAACAATTTTAGTGGGGGGCTCACTTTCTCATACAACGCTATAGTAAATCGATCCTCCATTTTGGAATCCCTTGCATTGGGGTTGCTTTGTTTTGGTTATTTTTGGGATGAGTTATTTCTCTTGTTTTTGTCTTTTCCAAGTTTTCTTCAGTTCTTACGATGACATCTTCCTTGGAAACTCCAAAAGTGGCTTTATTCAAAAATTTCACAAAGGATTCAGTGGTTGAATATGCGCAAACAAAAAAATTAATTGCACAGGATCGATTTACTATAAGGTTGTATGAAAAACTTAGCCCCAACCCACTAAAATTGTTGAAATTTTTACAAATTTTTTTTTGTCAATCAGAAAATTTAGGGTTCAATCGATAAGATTGCACTGAAAAAAGTAAAAAAAAATTTGATAATCAACCAATTTACATGTGGTGGTAATGTTGTACTGGCGAGTGGTTCGAAAATGGAGGATCGGTTTACTATAAACTTGTATGAAAAACTGCGCCCCCCCCCCCCCCCCCCCCCATTGCTGAAATATTGAAACCTTTTCAAATTTTTTTTTGTCAGTCGGAAAGTTTAGGGTTTACTCGATAAGATTGCACTGAAAAAAGTAAAAAAAATTTGATAATCAACCAATTTACAGGTGGGGGTAATGGCGTACCGGCGAGTGGTTCGAAAATGGAGGATCGATTTACTATAAATTTGTATGAAAAACTGAGCCCCCCACCCAACCTTTTCAGATTTTTTTTTTGTCAATCGGAAAGTTTAAGGTGTAATCGATAAGATTGCACTGAAAAAAAGTAAAAAAAAAAAAGAAAAACAAGAACTTTAAAGGTAGTGGTAGTCTCCTGAAGGTCCGCCAAAATTATTAATGTTTTATGCTGAAAGTGAGGAACAGAACTTAATGAAAAGCAAAAACAGATTGCACAGAGCAAAACGTGATGATCTCGAACGTGTACTGATAGAGTGGATTCATCATCACCGGAGTGAACATATGTCACTTAACAGATAGTTGATCATAAAACAGACGAAAATCTATCATCACATACTGAATACAGAAAGTAACTGTGAATACTCGGCAAGCTGCTTACAGATATTTAAGAAAAGGCATGGCATTAAATATACTTTAAAGGTGTGTAGTGATAAATCATCTGCCAATATAAAACTACCTTCAAGCCGGATTATACGAAAACTTAGCAGACAGAGTGAAGCTGTTCGGTGCAGATTTATCTCTGAAGAATGTTGCTTTGAAGACTTATAATGTTGTCCTTGTTCCTTTCCATGGTTTATATAACACTGATTGAAAGAAAAGTGGGTAGTGTGTGGTTGTTTCATCACAGTGCTAACGTTTCATCATTGATTGTGGCTTGTACAGAAGTTTTTCGCCCAACATAACTTTCCCAAGGTACAATAGTCACCATATTGCTGAGAGCTTACAACTTTATCCTTTTCAAAAATTAACTCCAACTTGAAAGGAAAAAAATTTCAAAACATTGAGGAAATCCAAGAGAATGCGGTGAGGTAGATGCCACAAAAAAATTCTAAGAAAACGTTCATCAGTAGAAATGATGCTGGATGAAATGTATGCCTTCAGCAGTAGACTACTTCAAAGCAGATGAAATGCCGACTTGATACATGTTGTAGTTTTTTTTTATATCATCATTTCCGATATTTTTTGATCAGACTTTATATGTACTAGGGTAGCATGTTGGTGAAGCCTCCAAGAACAGGGAGAATAGAGTTGAAAGGCATATAAGATCACTTGAGTCACATTTCAATTTAACTCAGGTAGATTTATATACTTGTCTTTGTTTACCATCCAGATATTGGCTTCCAATCTGACAAAGCAATAATTGCTCTATCTTTGTACAATGATGGCTTCTCATATTTATCATTGTTTACATTTATTAAAATGCTTCAACCCCAGAAAAGGCTTATGATCATGTCATGTTGAAACACCAGTTCTCATCATATCATAGCAGTTAAGCAAGATTGAGCCTGGTCAGTACTTAGATGGGTGACCGCTTGGAATACCAGGTGCTGTAAGCAGTCTATTTTTATTTTGTTTTCTTTTATTTCACCAGTTTTTACTTTGTGTTTCCTCTTCATTCCATAAAATGTACAATGTAAATTTCTGCATCATTCCCGAAAGAATCTCTACTCACTGCCATTTACATGCTGTTGGTTGGGAAAACACTCAGTAAATGAACGTTTCGATAGACATATCTTTCTTTAGTAATGCCCAACTCTCGTCATATCTTCATACACCCATTTTCAGTCTTGACATCTTTTGCTCACAGCCTACATCTCTTAAATGCTTGATCATTGATTACGAAAAAGTGATATGGCGGCCGCGCCTGATTATATACTAGTGGCTCTTGCGAAGTAATGTGAAATCCTGTTCTTCATATGCAAATAAGATGGTGCCGGCTTGCATAAAAAGCCTCCATTTTCAGTGAAGGTCGTATTTGGAGTTGTAAGTTACAACTGATGCATATGTACGTACAGTATTGAGGCGTGACAATTTTAACCATAAAAACCAAAACCACGAATCTTCCACAGATAGACTAATTGGAGTAGATAGACTAAACTATCGCCCGGTTCACACTCCACCCACGTCTATTGAACAGGTGTAGAGGCTCATCCCTTGTTCCCTGTTTAGGATGTGGTTTCCAGCTTTCTCTTTTCCAATCTTTTCACTTTTCCTTTCTTTTTTATTTTTTTCAATTGGAGTAGATAGACTGAACTATCGCCCGGTTCACACTCCACCCACGTCTATTGAACAGGTGTAGAGGTTCATCCCTTGTTCCCTGCTTAGGACATGGTTTCCGGCTTTCTCTTTTCCAATCTATTCACTCTTACGTAGCCCCCTGCACACCAATGGCCTTACCGCCTTGCTTGGAGTGATGTGATTAAAAAAAAAAAAAAAAATCTTAGCCTTGTCAAATCAAATTTATACCACCTTCTCTTACATTCATATATGTTATTCAGCAACCCCCTACCTAGAGTGGCTCTAAACACTAGTATTAGGTGAACTTTAATATATAAAAAATAAATAAATAAACACTATATTGTTTGTACTGTTCTCCTCATCTTTATTGCTATGTTTATGACGTTTCGGCTATTGTATGCTCCAGCCTTCTTCAGGGGTTGGGAATTTTTAGCTAAATCCTTTGTTTTTGATCACTGGGTTAGATTGTTCTCTATCTATGTGCAATGCCACTTCTGGATGCCATGTATCAGAAGTAGAGACAAAAAAACTTTCTCAGAAAGTACTATCTGTTATTTACACTACTTAACCTAGTTTGAATTTTAGTTGAATTCTTTGCATTCACTTATGCATAAATACTCTTGGGAAAGGTATTAATCTGTCTCTTCCCTCCAGTTATGAGTTAAATAACAGGACAGATTGGGTTCTATAGCCTTGGCTGGCAACCAGTCTACCACAGAAAGTAATGGCAATCTGCTGTGGGATAATTTTCTGCCCAGTCAGATCACCCAAAGTGTGTATCACGTATGGCACTTAACTGATTGACTGAGTAGTTGGAAACATGATTTAGGCTTCTACTGGGCATAAAGTGGGGGATCAGGTTTATATTGTTATGAAGTAATAAACTGATTCCCCACTAATTAATAATATAATACATCTTTTCCCCCTCCAGCTATGAGTCAAATAACAGGACAGATTGGGTTCTGTAGCCTTGGCTGGCAACCAGTCTATTGCAGACAGCAATGGAAACCTACTGCAGAATAATCTTCTGTTCAGTTAGTCATGTCTCTTTCGAGGCATGATCACCCAAAGCATATATCACGTATGGCACTTAACTGACTGACTGAACCTTTCTTATTTTGTCCATTGAATTATTAATTGTTGTGGCAGCATCAATAGGAAATAATCTTTGTCAGTTGTGTTCATTCTGCTTTAAAAATTTGATTGTTCTGTTCGTTTCCATGTCTTTTGGATGAGATATTCTGATCTTAAACATAGCTAACCAAATTTAAATTTTGCTGCGAACTTGTTCTTCATTGTCAAAAAATCTTTATCAGTCTCTTGAGAGTTGCAGATTAGTGAAGTTATGATTGGATGTTTTTTGTTCATTGAGGCTATTTGACTTGTAATGATGCAGACAAAGTTTGTAGGAATAAAACCAATTTTATTAAAGCAGGTTAGGATTTTTGGCAGCAAATTAGATACTCTAAACTGAATATTTGTATTCTGTTTCAAAATTCAAATCTCTCTCTTTACTTGAGACAGTAACTGCACAATTTGCTAAAGTCGTGTGGCTAAATTGTTTGAAATCTCTTAGTTCATAAATTTACTAATATACTTACATTATAATTATTATCTAAAAGTATAAATACTCTTGACTGATATTAGTTTGTTAACAATGTAAACTGTTCATCATGATATTTTTTATGCAAAGTAGTCACTTTTTTTCTAATGAGAAAACTAGCAGTATAGCCTGGCGTTGCTCAGGTGTAATGAAAGCTTTAAAACTAATCCATGGTCCTGGAGCCCAGACTCCTTGGATGTTGGCACGAAAGACTAAAAAGCAATAGTTGTTTCCAGTTAAAGTGAAACCGTAGACTGAAAGAAAAATGAATGGTTGTAAGTCAAATTTTGATTTCCTGGTATCGATATCAAATAAGTTATTTTCGTCGTAAACTGAATTTTAAAGGCTAAATAAGTCCTCTGAGTAAATGGTCTCATGGCTGAGACTAAGAACTACAATTATACCTACTTAGAGCCAAACCTGAAGCAAAAATAGTCACTTTTTTTTTCTTAGGAGAAAATAATCACTTTTTTTTCTTAGGAGAAAACAGTCACTTTTTTTTTCTTAGGAGATAAGTCACTTTTTTTTTCTTAGAAGAAAAGAGTCACTTTTTTCCTCATGAGAAAATAGTCACTTTTTTCTTAGACATATCGGTGGTCAAATTCCCTGTGTGCTTTGAGAAGCTTGCCTTTTCTTCAAGTTGGCATCAGCCAATAAATAACCTCAATCTTCTTCTTGGTTCATGGTATCTGTTCAGCCGCTATAGCCCATAGGAATCACGTTTTCTCGGTGTACCAGTGTAATAATTTCAATCGCTACAGACACCTATTTGTGACTTCTTAAAATAATTGTAAATGTGTCCTTAAAGAGGCTCACTCTTTGTTTATTGATAGAATGAAGCACCATACAGTTTCTAACAAGTTTGGTCTGTGTAACTACTGGCGGCTCTTGTGATGACTGGCAGCTCTGTAATAGTGTGATAAATAAGAGCAAGTCCTCTATCCTTGTCTTTTTACTCAATTTGAGGTGGTAATGTTTTCTGCTTATGAAGTAGAATGTTTTGCTTATAAATTCTCTTCAAACTTTACTCTTGATATTTTTGGAGAACCTATGCTTGACTTTCCATTTTGAAATGAGTCTCTATTGTGTGATATGCATGTAACTCTGTCCATGTTTCCTGCTATTATCTCTAAACTGGATCTCTTTATAGCACGTGGACCTGATGTTATCCCTGCAATAATGCTTAAGAAATGTGCTTTCAAACTGGCTCCTGTTCTCTCTAAACTGTACAATAAATGCCTTGTTACTTCTTGCTTTCCTACTTGTTGAAAATCTTCTTCTGTAGTTCCAGTCTAAGAACTTGGGTGATTGGTACAAAATACAAAGGTGCATATGTATTTGAATTTGAAAATGAAAATACAAACTGCTCACCTTTGACTGAATATATTTTATGGGCCATTTCAAGTTTTAGAAAGTTTAACATCAAATTTATTATCTAGTTTTATTTTAATTTTTTTAAGTACACTTTTCTTGAAAGCAAGTGTAAAAGACAAACCTAGACTATTATAATATTTTCTTACCTATGCATTTTTTATTAGTCTACTATCATCACTAAACTGGATCCTCACAAAGCGTATAGACCTGATGGTATTCTGGCAATGGTCCTTAAGAAATGTGCTTTCGAACTGACTTCTGTTCTCCCTAAACTTCACAATAAATGCCTTGTTGCTTCTTGCTTTCCTTCTGGTTGAAAATCCTCTTCTATAGTTCCTTAATGAATAGCATATTTCAGCACGAAAACCTGACTAATTGTCACATATTTATCACAGACTGAGAAAAAAGTGTCAAATTTGATAACTATTTAGGATATTATTGAGGATTTTGATGTGCATCTTGATACATCATTGTTAATGATGATAACGACTGTTTCAGCTCTTGGCACGTTAGTGCATTTGCCAGGCAATATCTGACACTGTAAACTATCAGAAGTATGATTACTTAATCAAAAATACCTAATATGTGATAATGAAAGCATAGTAGACACTATTATTATTAAAGTATTCACCATAAATGACGCTGTTTTATGACCAGTAGTTTAAGAAGCATGCAAGGAAGAAAGGTGTTACTTAAGAAGGTCTTATTGTAACAGGAATTACATTTCCTGTTAATATCCCAGTATCCCAACTGCATAACTAATTACTCCCCAAAAGTTGTTCATATGCACTTCCCACCTGTGGAACTCCCTTCCACATACTTGTTTCCCTGACAGCTACAATCTCCAAGAATTTAAATGATAGGTCAATAGACATCTATCTCACTAACTCGCATTCATTTGCTCAAGCTCTTTTTTCATCTACTCCACCCCCATCCTCAGTATCCTCATCCGTCTATTACCCACCTCCTGACATTCTCTATAACTAACCCCTCTTTCTCATCACTTTCCCCTATATAACCCCCTGCACAACAGTGGCCTTGCTTAGGGTGAGATGATAAAAAGAAAATTTTTTATTTTTTTATTTTCAAGGGTTCATAATAGGATATAGCTGTGAAACGGATGGTCACACCACACCCTAAACGTATCTCTTATCACCAACCTTTTATTTATAGGATTCAGGATGATTTTTAGATATATTTTATACAAAAGATAATGCATCTTTTAAGCAGCAAAATAAGGTAGCATTGTTTGTTAGCATCTTGGCTTTTATCTGTGTTGTTCACAGAAAACCCAAGACATTAACATTAAGCATTGGTAATTAAAGCCCACAGTTATTAAGCTGACCAAACAGGCTTAAATTTAACCTGGTGCAAGTCATGTTCTTAAATATCCAAGCTAGATCCATGACTTTCATACGGATGTCATAAATAGCCTCAGACTTGTTCAGAAATATCTAAACTACCACCTGTATACAACTGCTTTCTTGGATTAATGCTTAAAAATAGAGTTGCCTGAGTGAGCACCATTCTTTTTCAAACTTCATGAACGGGCCCTAGAGAATCACAAAGAATTGTCCCAATAATAGAAACCGCATCACTTGAGAACTTTCAACAGTAGCAACAAGTAAAGTAGATAGTACATGTAACTCGAAGGGAAATAATGATGTAATCAAGATGCTGGCATTCCACACTACTTAAAACAAAAGATTAGGAAAGAAACTCCCTATCAATACTAAAAAACTGTTTTTAAGCGAAAGATATGAATTTCCATCGAAAATGTCACTGACTTTTTAATCATTTAATGTTGAAAGATTCCTCATAAGGAAACAGTTAAATTACCATTGGAGTCAATGAGACCAGATACTACACTTTAATCTCAATTATATGACCATGATGTAGGTTGGTTGGTTGTTTTGTTTTTATGGCATATCAACCTCGGTGGGTCATTTATTGCCAACTAAATTTTATTTATTTTTTTGCTGATAATACCTTTTTCTTTCAACAATTTATTGTTGTTTTTATATAAGTTTTGTGTCTCGTAATACTTTTTTCTTTTTGAGTATCAAGATTCATTGGGATTTGTTTTTAAGGGCAGGATCCCCAAGTCTTACTCTGTTATTTAACCCATAACTGGAGGGAAGGGATGGATTAATACCTTTTCCAAGGGTACCAGTGCTTAAGTGAATGCAGGGTATTCAACTGGAATTCGAACTCGGCTCACCGATTTCTCTTTCTGAACCGATATCCACTGCATCACAATGCACATCTGTCACTAAACGCTTACAGCACCTGGTATTCCCAAGACGTCACCCATCTAAGTATTGACCAGGCTGAATGTTGCTTAACTTCGGTGATCGAACGAGAACCGGTGTATTTAACGTGATATGGCTGTAAACCAGACCATGATGTGAAGAAAAACATAAGCTGAATAACACTGGCTACTTGTCAATGAATTCTAAATGTTTCCTTTTAAGGAAATGGCTAATGTTACTATTATCATTTAAGATTAGGAGAAAAGATTCTAAACTTGTTATCTAACCCCACCCCACGATAGTGGGATATGGCACAAAGCCAGTTTAAAATGGGAAGCCCAAGCACCCAAAATTGTCTAGTCCCTACAATCAACATCGCACTGGCATTAGTAATTTCACCAACCATCTCTCTTTTGTGCAATGAGGGAGGTACTGCCAAAGAGTTGGAATACCAGGGACTGGCCATCTCTCATTTTTTAGTTGTGTTCAGTCCAAAGACAGAAACACAATGTAATTTTTCTGCCCAAAGAGAGATACTGTACTTTAATCCTAAATGAATAACCAAGAGGTAAAGGGAAGTGTAACTTGAATAGTATTGGCTGCTCAGTCAATGAATGTCAAACATTTTTTGATAAAGGAAATGTTAATATTATCATTACCATTACAGAACCACAGTTGAAGAGCCCTCAATGAGAATTGAACCCCTTTTGTTTGTATTTTGGTCTTTGACACTGTTTTGCTAATTCCTCATTTTAAAGTAAGTTTCCAATTAATGTATTGCAAAGATAGTCTTTAAGACAGTCTCTTGAAAAGAATATACACAGGAACAATATGTGTGAAATAGATGTTAGTTATTAACCTCTGTGATTAGTATGTGATGGCTCAAGAAATGTAGGCCTCTTACAGAAAGTTGAGAAAATGAAAGAAAAGATAAGAAAACAAATATGAATGTGCACTACACGGGTTATCAGAACTTTGATTCTAATGAACTTGCACTCAAAGCTCTCTCTAATTTGAAAGACAATAAAATGAATATCATATAGACTCCAGTAACACCTGATAAAGAGAGAAAGAAATTAAGCACCTGCAAAATCTTTGCTTTTTCTCGCTTTTGAAAAAAGATTGAATTCTTTTAGACATTCAACCTGTAGTTTTGTTTCTTTTGAAAAATTGAAATCGATCAAGTATTTTGTTTTTGCAGTTTTGCCAAATTGTTTAACATTAACATTTAATATAGATTTTTTTTTTAAAAGGACTCAATTGAGGAGTATTTAATTTTGGGTGGGTGTTTTAAGAATTTATCTCAAATTCACTGACTTTTATGTGTCATATTTTCTTTTGTATCTTAACAAGAAACAACAATAACAAAAAAATACTTCTGTTAGTTTGTATGCATATTTGCATAATGGGTTTTCTCTTTTTTATTTTTGGTTTTGATTGGCTAGTGGAAGATCTAATCTATTTCTATTTGATGCTTACCCAGTAAATGTTGTGAACATTTTTATCATTGTTTTTTTTTTTCTCACTTTGTGGTGGTCATCTACAAGAGCCATCAAGAAAAATAACTGGACAAAACATTGACCATCATTGTTCACTAGAACAAAAAAAAAGGATCAGTGTTTAACAAAAAAAAAAGGGTTCAAAGAAAATATGATATCAATACAAGAGTCAAAAGAAAAGTAACCAAAATGGCTTCTAATGGCAGGAAGCAGATGATCACTTTTTTCTGAAGGTTTTCTTGTACAAACTCTAGTGGAAAGGCCAAGAGAATGTTCCTGGCATTGAGATACTTTTTCTCTACTGAAAGTAATATTCTTAGACAAAAGAGTGATTGGTTATCTTTTGTTACTTAAGCAGTAAGGCACTCAACAAACCAAGGATAATGGTTATGAGTTCAAAACTTGCTTGGTGCTTATTCTTTATTTCTTATTTAAAAAAAACATTGTGAATATTCTGATAGAAAGCAACAAAAATAAGGTAGAAAGTTAAGCTAGTCAGAAAGTATAATTCAAAATTAGTTGAAAAAAAAATTGATATTTGTCAGGATAGCATAAATTATCAAATTTGTTTTTTTTTTTTTTTAATACTAATGTTAACTTTAAGCCTGAGAATCGCTTACTGTTAAAATGTTATGTTATATAATTGAAAGAAGTGTTAAGTGAAGATTTTTGAAGATCCTGTAAACTGTAAAAAAAAAAAAAGAAAAAGAGTTTTTGGCCTTTTTAATAAATTTAGATAATTTAGAACATAGAATACATTTGGAGAACATTCAAACTGATATCCTAACCATAGGAACTTGCTATGTCATCTAATAACTGCTACATCGCATTGGTCATTATTTCAGC
This sequence comes from Ascarosepion bandense, assembly GCA_037127315.1. Taxonomy (NCBI): domain Eukaryota; kingdom Metazoa; phylum Mollusca; class Cephalopoda; order Sepiida; family Sepiidae; genus Ascarosepion; species Ascarosepion bandense. The sequence goes on from JBBBDQ010001635.1 coordinate 3,278,864, forward strand.
CACACTTTGTTTGTTATCTACTCCTGTTGTCTTCATTTTGATCCCCCCCCCCACCATCGTAGTTCTGCATATGATGATAAACTACATTTGGTAGCAAGATCTCTGATCAGGAGATTGGAGGTTTTGAGGAACATGGAACCACCTCTTAATTGCTGTCGTTCCCAGATCGCAGTTTGTTATCACATGTTAGGGTCCCAGCTATGGGGAAATAGTGAACCCCAAAGCAAAACATCATGAAAGTATAAAAATACCAACAATATATATATTCTATAAAAATTGTCAAAAAAAATAATCATATTTATAGTAAAATGACCATCAATATATTTTATCTGTAGTTGGAGACCTACTATTATGTTCAAAATATATTTAGTTGAAGCCATAAAATTGTGTTCAAATTATTTAGATTTCAGCATTAAATAAGCCAGAGAGGTTGATATGTCCCGCTAAACAAAATCAACCAATCAACATGAAATAACTCTTTCATGACATCCTACCATTTCTTAAAAAATATCAAACTTTATTTCATAATATAACTGCAACCAAACAACATAAAACATATGTAACTGTCTTTAGTAGTTATGTTCATGGAAACATGTATATATAAACAAAAGCTGAGTATCACCTACCATGTATTCAGTTGTGAAAGCAGGATAACATATACCATATTTTTATTACTTCAAAGTTCCCAAGAAAATTAAATTTTGGCATTAAATGACCCATAAGGAGTTGATATGCCATTAATCACATCAAATTCTCTCTATCACTCATTTCGCTGAAGTTTTATGAGAAAGTATTTCCATTAAGATTAAAATTTTTGTTAAAAAATTAGGTGATATTTTTTTAATCAGAAATTTCAATCTTTTTCTGATTTAACAGTCTTTGTTCTGAAGCACTGCAGTTTTAATTTAAAAGCTTAAGAATTGATTGGCCAAGAATTCTGTGAAAAGAAACAATAAAAAAGATGAAGACACTTGTCAAAATCAGTGAGGAATAAAAGAGTCTTTAGCACTGTATGACTCATTGAGATTTTTATGTGCAACTCTGACTTCTAAGAAACAATACTTTGCCTATTGGTAGCTATTAAAATATTTGTGGATTTAGTTTTCTTGATCTCTGATAAGATCTTCATGTTGAGCCATTTTCTTATCTTTACAATATTTAGTGCTGATCTAATCAGTTTATTTTGCATTTAATTTTTGGAGCTTCATTAATGAGTCGATGTCGCTTTTGAATCCTTATTCATTATCATGCGTGTTTGACTATTGCTGACCTTTTGATACTTTAACAGGTCATTTACGTGGGAAGAAGAGAATTTAATTGTACAACTTTTAGCTTCCATTTTGGTTTTGCTATTATCCATTGATTCTTTTAGGGTAAGTTTTTTTGCTTTTTGTGGGAGAGAAGAATGAAGTGGAAAGTGAATAAAAACAAGGAATTTCAAAGGAGAGAAAGAAAGAGAAAAATGGAGAAGGGAATGTGAGAGGAGGAAAGCAAATTGAAAATTAAAGAAGAAACTGAAAGAGATTAGGGAAAGCACAATAAAGAAAAGAGGGAGTAGAAAACTGGAGGAGAGAGAGTGGGAGGAAGATTGGAAAGAAAGATTCAGAAAGAGTAAGGAGAGCATGAGAGTGAAAAGAGAGGCTAGAAGATTGAGAGGGAGAAATGGGGGGGGGAAAGGTGAGGAGTAAGACTGGAAAAGAAAGAACTAAGAAAGAGTAAGGAGAGCATGAGAGTGAAAAGAGAGGCTAGAAGATTGAGAGGGAGAAATGGGGGGAAAAGGTGAGGAGTAAGACTGGAAAAGAAAGAACTAAGAAAGAGTAAGGAGAGCATGAGAGTGAAAAGAGAGGCTAGAAGATTGAGAGGGAGAAATGGGGGAAAAAGGTGAGGAGTAAGACTGGAAAAGAAAGAACTAAGAAAGAGAGTAGGGAGAGCATGAGAAGGAAAACAGAAGACTCAAGTTTAGAAAGAAACTAGGAATGAGCAAAGATTGCAAGGAAAGAATTAAGAAAAAATTTAGGGAGAGCATGATATGGAAAAATAGAGAGTAGAATATTGGGATGGCGAGAAATGGGGAAAAGAAAAAGAGGAAGATTGGAAAGGATTCAGAGAGTAAGGAGAGGATGAGAAAGAAAAAAAGGATTAGGTTCGGTTAACAGCATATTAACCCTTGTCAGATTATTGACTTGAATGTAAGTTTTATTTCGCAGTGAATTAACAGATAGCCTTAGGTTTGGTTTACACTTGAGTCAATAAAGTTAGAGATAAGTCTGGTTTATATCCAAATCTGCAGATCTTTACCTGGAACGTGGCCTCTTTTGGAGAGGTTTTATCCTCTTGCGTGAAATACAGTCCGCATACTACAAGTCTTGCTGGCAAGAGAATAAGGAAAGGAAGATTGCGAAAGAAATGACTGCAAAGTTGAGAGAAAAGGAGTAAGAAAGATTGGAAACAAGATATTTTTTTTTCTGTAATTGTTGATCTGCTGAAAATAATTGTTCTTTCGAAAAAAAGAGCTTTTATGCCAAAGTAAGTTTAAAAAATATGTTATATATTAAAAAATACAATATTAGAGATCAATCTGAAAACTTTTGGTGTTATATTTTTTATTTCTGCCCTAATGTTTATTTTAATCAGAACATTACAACTGGTAGGCACTCTTACTTTCCCCATTAAAGTGTATTTAGGTGAAAGAATTGAAATATTATGTCATTGCTATATTTCAGATATAAAACTTTTCTGTTATACCCAATGGTGTATCAAGAAAAGCTCATAGTGAGTTCTATTTCTTAATTCAATCGTTAAGTGAAGATCAAGAAAACTAAATCTACAAATATTTTAATAGCTACCAATAGGCAAAGTATTGTTTCTTAGAAGTCAGAGTTGCACATAAAAATCTCAATGAGTCATACAGTGCTAAAGACTCTTTTATTCCTCACTGATTTTGGCAAGTGTCTTCATCTTTTTTATTGTTTCTTTTCACAGAATTCTTGGCCAATCAATTCTTAAGCTTTTAAATTAAAACTGCAGTGCTTCAGAACAAAGACTGTTAAATCAGAAAAAGATTGAAATTTCTGATTAAAAAAAAATCACCTAATTTTTTAACAAAAATTTTAATCTTAATGGAAATACTTTCTCATAAAACTTCAGCGAAATGAGTGATAGAGAGAATTTGATGTGTTTAATGGCATATCAACTCCTTATGGGTCATTTAATGCCAAAATTTAATTTTCTTGGGAACTTTGAAGTAATAAAAATATGGTATATGTTATCCTGCTTTCACAACTGAATACATGGTAGGTGATACTCAGCTTTTGTTTTTTGCTGTTTCTGTAACAAACTTTTTTTTATGGAGCAAGGTTGTTAGCCCTGTGCCCAACCCCCAAATCTGGAGGTAGGTGATGTTCTAAGTGTAGCTTAGACATGACACAAGGCTGAAAGTAGGCGGTACCCAGTGAGGATCAAACTCACCACTCAGTTATAATGATTCTAGTGAGACGAGCTTGCTAATCATTACACCACGCCAAGGTGCCCATATTTCGGAAATTCCAAACAGCTAAAAGCATAAATGAAATTAAGAAATTAAGAAAGAAAAACTTTAAATAAACTTTTAGAAAAAATTCTGTTCTTCACATACCTATTGTGCATTACCCCACCTGTTTGTTTGTTCGTTCGTCCAACATTTACACCTTGCCACTACCTCATAAATAATGAACTATTCCACATTTTGGCCATGTTAAAAAAGGAGAAAAGACACTACTTGGTTTCAGTACCAGAAAGTGTAAACAGCAAATGAGATTAAGCTGATAAGAACAGATACTACACTTTGGTCTTAGCCAAAATCTCATTAGCATGATGACTGTGATAAAAGTGCCATTTTTAAAATGCACAGTATCAAATAATGGAAACTGAGTAAGGTAATTGCTAAAAATCCAGTTATCATGAATGAAATAATATCGTCTGCTGAATTATTTTTTAATTATCATTAAGAGAAATGTTTGTAAGACTGAGATTTGGCTTAAAAGACATCTGCAAATACCTGATAATTATTGAATTATTTTGTTTTGATTGTGAAAATGTTATGGGGAAACACACCTATTCCTCAGATAATGGTCTCTCCCTCCTATATTAATAAGAGTTAACAGGAAGTTCATAGGAGTTCTTTAGACTTCTATTGAAGTTCAGTAGAACTACTAGGCAGTTGATATTAGTTGGCAGTTAGCTGAATACTAAGGAGTCAGCTTTCAGTGGAAGATTACAAAGTTCCTAACATTTTAGGTCTGCTAAATCGATTAGCAACTGACATAGCACGATTATAACCTTCAGTGCGAGAACTACTCCACAATAGAAAGACATGCACAACTTGGTTGCATTTAGGATAGAAATGAAAGAGAGGAATATCGAAGTATTTAACGGCTGTTTCAGTCAAATGGAAAAAGTTGTAAATTTCAAAGTTTTTCATTTGTACCCACTTCTTAAAAGAATGACCAGCATTTGTATATACGATTATTGCAATATTTTGTTAAAGTTAAACTCAAATATTTAATGATGTGATAGACAAATTTCTGCAGATATTTTACTGTCATAGAACTCACTATGAGCTTAATTCAATCATTAAGTGAAGAATTAAAATTAATCAGAAATTCAGATATGAAAACCATGAAATTTTCATGTTTTTTTTCCCTAGTTAATAATAAACCCCCTTTCTATGATGTCTTGATTCAAATTGCTAAACTTTGATTTTAAGATGATGTCAAAAATTATGCACTAGGTTTCAACTTTTGTTTCTGTAATTATAAATGTAAGCGTCTCCCCTAATTATGAGAGTGATCATACAATATTTTAATCAAGATGGGCTCAGTTAATTCCTCATCTTATACAATATTTGATGATAAAAACTTTCAGAAACATAAAATGATAACGGCTTTCTACACTGTTATTGATGAACAAATAAAATTCAGTTTGGAGTAAATAAATAACAATGATGAAAAAATATATAAAAAAATTGCTGTAACCAAACACATCAGAATTATAAAAAATATGAAATAGTTATGAATATCATGTGTATTTTATATTATGTGCAGGTTTGCATCATCCACTTAGTGCTAAATATAATCGACATAAACTAAAGTATATCCATTATTAATTTCTTTTGTTTTTATTAGAACAACTAGCAGTATAGCCCGGTTTTGCTTGAGTGTAAAGAAAGCTTTAAAACTAACCCATGGTCCTGGAGCTCAGACTCGGCCTAAAGAGTATTTATGTGAAGTTTAGTGAGAATCGGATAAAAATTTGTCTAAAGAACATACAGACAAATAAACAGACACACACACACAAACATCTTGCTTTATATATATATATATATAATCAATTTTCTGCACTATTGTAAGAACTGCAACCTTGAAACTTCTGAATATCATTTCTTATGTCTTTGTCTATGATTGTATCAAATTTGATTAAAATCGGACCACACCTGCTATAACCCGAATTTTTCGATTATCAATTTTCGATATTTATCGGGGGGGTACCTCGACACAGAACCTAGCTAAGAACACTCGCAGATGCTTATAGTACAACTGTGTAAATTTTTCAAGAAAATCAGTTCAGCCATTTCGGAGTCTATAGTTAACAGACACACACACACACAAAGTTCCATTTATAAATAAGTTTAGATAAGTGCAGATATCTTAAAAGTCAATTCATAAAAAAAGGAAGAATTCATACAAAAAAACAGTGATAAAATGATAATAATGAAATATAATGACAAACTAAAGGGGTAAAATTAATACTGAAATATGATGACAAAGAAAAGGAGTAAAATAATTAATACCAAACTATAACAACAAAAATCCAGGACAAAAACAAAACAAAAAAATGATGCAACCCTAAACTAATGTTACATGCAGAAAAAAAGAATAACATTAAAAGAGCTAATTATATTTAAGCCCACCAACTACTCTTGCTTACAGAGAGATGGCTGGCAAGACTTAATATACACCGACTTCAAAACTTTAAACTTATAGTTGGTATTACACTTACACAACAATGAAAACATCTTCAGGTTATAAGTTGGTTGTTAATCAAATGTTCAACCATTGCTAAATAGGATACATTAATGCATGAATGTAAATTGTTCATCTTTTCCTTGCAAATATTAAGATGTTTGTCCTTATTGCTTTCATAAAATTTTATACGCATGTGAAAATAATAAATATATATATATATATAGTTTTTAGGTGAGATCAAAACAGGCAATGTAATTTCTTGGTTTGGGATAACAATTGATAAAATATTACATGAGCAACAAAAAAAATCATTAAGTTCTGAAGCTCATCTGGAAATTTGACCAATCATTTGATCATTGAGGAAATCAACAGTTGCTCACCATGCTGCAGGTTTGGGGATTGAAGAGCAAAACTATTATTTAAAAAAAAAAACATACAAAGACTCAGCGTATAAGATTCAGTCAGTTAAGTGCCATAAATGATACACACTTTGGGCAATTATGTCTCGAAAGAAACATGACTGACTGGGCAGAAGATTATCCTGCAGTAGATTGCCACTGATTTCTATCATAGACTGGTTGCCAGTCAAGGCTATAGAATCTAATCTGTCCTATTATTTAACTCATAGCTAAAAGAAGAGATGTATTATATCAATAAGTAGTAATTAGTGGGGGATCAGTTTATTACTTCATAGCAATAGAAAACCGATCTCCCACTTTATGCCCAGTAGAAGTTCTAATTATGTTTTCAACTATTATATTCAGTCAGTTAAGTGCCATACATGATACATGCTTTGGGCAATCAGGTCTCGAAAGAGACATGACTGATTGGGCAAAAGATTATCCTGCAGTAGGTTGCCATTGCTTTCTGCAGTAGACTGGTTGCCAACCAAAGCTATAGAACAATTTGTAAGACTAGTATCACTGAAACTAATATTATCTCTCCCTACAAAAAATTCTTACAATTTTCTATCTGGCTTTAAATAACCTGGAAAGGATCGATAAGCTGTAGAAAATGAATCAATCAATGAAAAATACCAAAATATTTTAAATTTTGAAACCTAGACAAAAATGTGTGGATAATTTTTACACACTTGAACCAAATATATGTTATCTTCTGAGGAATGCAAGTGAAAAATTACTAAAAGCATTATCCAAACAAACCTCATCTGTGGTCTTTATAAAATAAAAGGTTGCTGCTTCATTTTTTTTTTTTTTTTTTTTTGCTGTCTTCATTTTCCTCAAGGTTAAGCAATAATGATTTGTTAGCATTTGCATAATGATGAAACATTGTTACCAAACTTGAGGCAGCACTTGAGAAAAAGCAAAGTATAAATATCGACACCAGATGGGACCCATTAATTAAGAAAGAACAAACATTAGATTTATGACTGGTGAAAGAAAACAAAAAGTAAGAAATTGTTCACAAAGTTAATTTGGTTGTCTGTAAGTCATAAGTTTAGTCTTTTAGCAAGACAGGTTTACATCTTTAGTTGCAAGTTATGATTTCTGAAATTCTCTGTGAAGGATTTTGCAGATGACAGGTAAAGGAATGTGAACTGCATTCTTTGGTAGATTAAATAAAATGGGTTCTGTTGGAAATTCTAGGACAATAACAAAGGCTTGAGGAAAGTAGGAGAGTGCAGCAGGTGAAAGATTATTATATCAAGAAACTGGTCCATATGAATAAAATATCTATGAAAATTCTTAAACTTGGGTATCCCATCTTGGTGCTTGTCATATTGACTCTTTTTGTCTGGAGATAAGCTCAATAACTTAAATTTAAAAAAAAATAATCATATTGTCCCAAGCAAGGAATTTTACTGCCACTGTTTTGCAGGTGGGTGGGGGGTTACATTGGAGGAAAGTTATGAGAAAGAGTGACAGGTTATAGGCGGTGTCAGGGAGTGGGTAAGAGAAGGATGAGAATACTGATGAGAGTGGTGTGGACAGAGAAAGGAGCATGAGAGAGGATGCAAGTTAGTGAAATAGGAGTTGACTATTGACTTTACATTTAAATTCTTGGAGATTGTAGCTGTCGGGGAAGCAAGTAAGCGAAAGGGAATTCCACTGGCAGGAAGTGTGAGAGAAGAAGCTGATGGAGTAGAATTTGTGTTTACATTATATATATATATATAGTACTTTTTAATATCTCTTACTTATTCATTGAATGATTACTTATTGATAATATATATATATATATATATATATATATATATATATACACAAAGAATCTCAAGTTAGCCAAAACCTACCGCGGTTTCACACTACGGCTCGTCAGGGCAAAGGCAAAACCAAAGATTAACCAAATAAATAGAGAACCACCAAGACAAGGACGAACCATACCAGTACTAAAACCAGGGGGGGGGTAAGGAGAGATAAAAAAAAGCCTACACTAACACACTAAGCAAGGAATTTAATCTTATGGAATTTACATTTGTTTAGGATTTCTGTTTTAGCATTAAGTAGATTATGGGCAGGTTCGAACATAGCTATCGCTAATTTCTCCTCACCACATAAATTACAGAATTTACTGCCTTTGTTGTAATCAGGACATTTTTTTATTATTTCCCATTTCAATATGGGGTCTTTTTTAGTTTTAGTTTTTATGTCCCATATATAATTAGATAAGGTCGTACTGTGTCTGTACTTCTCATTTTTAAATGAGGTCTTATGATTATAAAACCTAATTTTAAACGAATCATGTGTAGCCCCTATGTACGTTTTAGGGTGTTTATCATTCTCATTTTTATAAACTTTAACCCTATAGACTACATTAAATTGGTTAGAATTACCTCTAATGGGGCACTCAGTTTTTATTCTACAATTACAATTATTGTTAGTAGTGTTGGTAGTGTTTGTAATAGTAGTACTATTTTTCAGTTTTCTTTTGTTACTATTATTAATTATTTTGCCAATATTCGGCAAACAAAAGTAACTGAGTTTAATTGTGTTTCTATTAAATATTTTTTTAAGTTGGCTGTCATGGCTAAAATGTTTATCTATAAGGTTGAAGAACATTTTACCAATTTTAGATTTAACTTCCTTGTTAAAGCGGGGGTTAAACCATATTATGTTTCTGGATCTATTGTTATTTTTGCCTTTAATGTTATTTTGGTTTAAAAATTTGAGGGCCTGAGAATGTCCACTTTTTATAAGTGCAGACTGGTAAATTTTCTTATACTTATCAAAAATTTCACCATTAGATGAATTGGTGGACAATCTATATGATATACCATTAGGAATGCTCTTAAGTATATGGGCTGGGTGGTTAGAACTCTTATTAACATATTTAGGGATGTAGTTATTTTTAATGTAAGGTGTTATATATCCATTATTTAAATTTAATGTAATATCCAAATAGTTAACGATCTTAATGTTATATTCTATTTCAATATCTAAACCGTATGATTTAAAAAATTTTTGTAAATCCTTTCTAATTTTATCACCTATTTTAGGTGTACAGTCATCTACTATAATTAAGCCATCATCCCGGTATAAACCGTGATTATGGAAATCTATAATAGCGTTTAGTTTATGAAGCAGTAAGCAACCGATCAGCTCCGCCACCTCTGCACCATCATATGCCCCCATAGGATTATCAAATCCCTGGGCATCAGTTTTTTTTACCCATATTTCATCATTGTAGTATAAAAGGGTTTTACGGCAGTGCCAAATTATCTCTAATTCTGCCTCGTTGATATCATTATATTCTTTAGCTAATGATAAGGCCTCAGAAAGTAGCTCAGCAGTTATAGAGGGGTAGAAGTCTTTAATGTCGTATTTAACAAAGGCAGATTTCGTATTAATTTTTAGGGATTTAAACCACTTAATACAATCGCCTGTAGACTTCCACTGGTTAATATTGAGGAACATTCTTAAATTGTTACAGATCTTTTGGATAATAATCTTACTTATTTTTCCGAGTTCTGTTTTAGTGGGGTTAAGAAGTCTGAATTCAGGGTGGTTAGGGAACGAACTTTTATGATCTTTAAGTATTAAAGTATTGTATTAAGTGGTTTAAATCCCTAAAAATTAATAAGAAATCTGCCTTTGTTAAATACGACATTAAAGACTTCTACCCCTCTATAACTGCTGAGCTACTTTCTGAGGCCTTATCATTAGCTAAAGAATATAATGATATCAACGAGGCAGAATTAGAGATAATTTGGCAAATATTGTTTGCCGAATATTGGCAAAATAATTAATAATAGTAACAAAAGAAAACTGAAAAATAGTACTACTATTACAAACACTACCAACACTACTAACAATAATTGTAATTGTAGAATAAAAACTGAGTGCCCCATTAGAGGTAATTGTAACCAATTTAATGTAGTCTATAGGGTTAAAGTTTATAAAAATGAGAATGATAAACACCCTAAAACGTACATAGGGGCTACACATGATTCGTTTAAAATTAGGTTTTATAATCATAAGACCTCATTTAAAAATGAGAAGTACAGACACAGTACGACCTTATCTAATTATATATGGGACATAAAAACTAAAACTAAAAAAGACCCCATATTGAAATGGGAAATAATAAAAAAATGTCCTGATTACAACAAAGGCAGTAAATTCTGTAATTTATGTGGTGAGGAGAAATTAGCGATAGCTATGTTCGAACCTGCCCATAATCTACTTAATGCTAAAACAGAAATCCTAAACAAATGTAAATTCCATAAGATTAAATTCCTTGCTTAGTGTGTTAGTGTAGGCTTTTTTTTATCTCTCCTTACCCCCCCCCCCCCCTGGTTTTAGTACTGGTATGGTTCGTCCTTGTCTTGGTGGTTCTCTATTTATTTGGTTATTCTTTGGTTTTGCCTTTGCCCTGACGAGCCGTAGTGTGAAACCGCGGTAGGTTTTGGCTAGCTTGAGATTCTTTGTGTGTCTTTGCTCTACTTTTGCATTTCGGTTGTACTTTGTATTGAGCACTTTTTCTTTCTTTTTTTTTTTTGTGGTTGGTTCCGTTTGGGTTTTTTTTTCTTTACTGCGGAGTATCGTATGTCTTGTCCTTATTCCGCGGATTTCTTTTTTTTCTCCCCTCTTATCCAACGCCTTAGTGCACCGGATTGTAACGGAATTAGGTTCTGTTTGTTAATGGTTTTTCTTAAGGTTTATCTTAGTATAAATTTAAAACTTAAATACTTGCAGAGTCTATTTAGTTATTATTTTGAATATATATATATATATATATATATATATATATATATATCTCATCCCAAGCAAGGCATTTTACTGCCACTGTTTTGTAGGGGGTTGCATTAGAGGAAAGTTATAAGAAAAAGTGACAGGTTATGGAGGGTGTCAGGAAGTGGAATATTCTTCAAGATGAATTCATACTTATCTATGTTTAAAAGTCTTCAAAACATGCCTGGATTAATGAATGTCAATGAAAAGTGTTGACTCTCAATGAGAAAATCTTAATGAGGTTTATTTTTAATAAAGATGTTTGTGCAATTTAATGGTTAGTGGTTCGGAAGGAGAAATTGGTGAGCAGAGTTCAAATTCCAAATACATTTGCTACATTCCCTGTCATGCAAATATCTTTGATAAAGGTACAAATCAGTTTTGTATTTCCAGTTTCTTACTGTAGATCTTATTAGACACAATAAGAGATTAACAAGAATAAATAATATATATATATATATATATATATATATATAGTATATCGAGGCAGCAAGTAATTTTCTAAACATATGCTGTTAAATATAAGAGACAATGAATGTCTATTATGTTTAATCATGAGCCGTTCTAAACGTCATATTTTTGCTTTAATTTCAACATTTGGATAATTATTTATTGATTTTCTTCTAAGCTTTCGGCTCACATGAGCCATCTTCAGAGAGGTTGTTTAAACTGAAATATTATAACATCCACCATCACCGATGATTGTATTTTATGTGTTGACATAAAACTCCGCTTGGCAACAGCAATAGTTACCAAAAATAATAAAGGCAGTTCTTAAATTTGTGATGTGGTTTTATGACGTCACACCGTTTGATAGCGCAAAATGACAACAAAACCATGTAGTCAAATGCAATGTAATATGCTATTGCTGTTGTCAAATGGAGTTTTATGTCAACACAAAATAAAATCGTCGGTGATGGTGGATTTTATAATATTTCAGTTTAAACAACCTCTCTGAAGATGGCTCATGTGAGCCGAAAGCTTAGAAGAAAATCAATAAGTAATTATCCAAATGTTGGAGAATTTTTGTCTTTATTTTCAACTGAAATTAAAGCAAAAATACGATGTTTAGAACGGCTCATGATTAAACATAATAGACATTCATTGTCTCTTATATTTAACAGCACATACATATATATATATATATATATATAAAAAGGCAATCTGTGAGTCTGGGTGTGACTGTAATTTATGCATGCCTACATTTTTTAAGCTACGCCATTCAAACTTTCTAGGGACACATATCTACAGGAAAGCCAAGTTGACACATACTTTTTGAGTTTAACTTCAGCAATTTTCCCTTTTGCACTTTTTGGCCAATGGTGCAGATTGTTTACATTTACTCCATAAAACATCTAAGATCTAAGGTGGTTGCTAGATTACATCACAGAAATCAAATCACATGTGTCAAATGTGACTAAAAGAAAAAAAAATGAGCCTTTATATTTAATTTTTATTCCAACGTCTTAAAAATTCATTGAGTCAACAAAAAAATGTAAATATTTTTCTCTCGAATTTTGAAACAATAGAAATATTTAAAAAAAAAATGTTTTTTCAAACAAAAACAAAATATGTAAAAAAAAACAAAAAATGCCAATGGTTAATTTAGTTATTTGAGTCTCTTTTTTTTTTTTTTCAGATTTAATATTTCATACTTTAAAAAATAAAATTAAATAAAAAAATTAAGCTGAAAAATATTTTCTGGCCAATGAAAAGTGAGAGTAACAAGCCAGTGTGAAAATAGCTAGTAAACAAACTCACAAGCATATGAACTTTCTGACCTGTTCACCAACTACTTATCTATATCTACACAGTGTTTTTGGCCATCAGAAAGATAAATTCGTGGCCTGTACAAGACAGTGTTTCTTGTCCTAAATCAGTTACCAATATTGGCCATACTACCACTTCTCTGAGTAGACACCTTACATGCCACCTATCTAATAATAATAGGGCAATAAAAAAAAACATTGATAAAACAATAACTTACAAGAACCTCTAAGAAAGATTTTGGTTGAAAATATAAAAATACTATTTAAATCACAATATCAAAGGCACCTCACTATAAGAGAGGCACTATATATCAAACTGTTTTTTCCTACCATCAACCTTACATTATTTAACAGTGGAAATGGAATTCTGAAAGTTTTTTTAAAGAATAGAAAAATACTCATGTGATGCCTTTAAAGAACGCTTCTTTTTTTTTTAAAAAAAAACCCAAATTTTATTACACTCAAAACATGAGGATACAATAACAACATTGAAAAAAATAACATCCTTGAAAATGGCCAGTGAAGTGGCTGAAAGTGCTTGGAAAGTCGAAAATTCTGGAATGTTTTTAGATTTCTTATCATCTTATAAAGACGTGTAAGAATACTGGAAAAATTAAATCAAGAATTAATGAAATCTTCCTTGTTGGCTGTTTTTAGCAAAACATATTTAAAAGAAAGATTGCTGCCCAAATATACATTAGCATATATGTATATATGGGCACTTTGGAGTAAAGGAGAGTTGGTCGGATTGAGAAATTGGAGATCTGAGTTTCAATTTCACTTTTAGTTTGTTAGATTTACTTGCATACAAATATACTTGTGGAAAGTATAAATCCATTTCTAATTCCTCCAGCTATGGGTTTTTCAGCCTCAAGTGATAATTAGTCAAGGAGAAGGACAAAACCATACGTAGTCTAGTTGAAGCAGATACTATACAGCTAATATTGTGTAATTTATAACAAGTCTTTGATCTTGACTATGGTCAGCCATGATTGACTTATATATGAATCAATAGGTATTTGTGAGACTTGGCTGTCAAAAGATCAAATTAAGTCATCTTCAAGATTAACACCCTTTACTAGTAAACACAAATGTTCTTTAACAAATCAATTCAGCTTGCCTCTAAGGATTTCAGCATGGAAGCACACAAGTCCAATTAGCAATTCTTTCGATTTTTCTCTCTCACACACTTATTTATCACTGTATATAATCCTGGAAATGGTTTGTAAGTAAAATAAGAAAGAGGCCTCGGAGATTTGCAAACCATATATTTGACCTCCGCGTAAACTTAGTAGACATTTGCCAGTCATCTGAAGTGCTCTTTTGTCATTTTGGCTTGCCTGAAAAGTGTCGGTCACTGGGAGTCTGTGTGTAAGCACGAGAGCTGGCGGTGATCTTTAGACCTAAAAATTGATGCAAAGTGAAAGAAATTATTTGTAAAGAACTTACCTTGTCATAGGTTCGTAATAATTGCTGTTGCACAGAGGTGCTCCACAGGCGCAGTGTACTTTCATGGAACTAGATGTCATGATTAAAAATGACACCACAATGTCCTCTCTTCAGAAGCCTTGCCTATCAGAATTCTACATACAGACATGTGTGTTAATATATATATATATATATATATATATATATATATAAAATGTATTTTATTTATATGATTGTGATTTTGTTTTTAATGTGACAGTGGCATATTTTATATATGTTTTCATGAGTAAATATTTGCTCCTTTGAATATTTAAGATCAATTGTCAATATTAATGAGTGCATAAATAATTGTGGCTGGGGATTATTTTTATTAAAAGGCATTAATTTTTGTTTGTTTGTATTTGTATGTGCGTAAAGGTATTTTGTGTGCTTCCATTCATGTATGCACACATTTTTTTTTTCTGATTTTGTTTTTATAGAAATTTTCTTAAAATCACAATTTTTATTGTTCAAGATGTATTAGGATAATTGAACTCTCCTGTGTTAGTCTAAAATTTGAAAGTCCTCTTCGTATCCTCTCCAATGCTTCAACATTGCTGCCTTTGGTCTTTGTACCTGCAGTTACATATTCATTAAATTTAAAAAAAAATAGTATTAGTCTTGCTCTTTTTTTTTCTTTTTATAAAAACAATTTCTTAAATTATTTTGAATTTATTTGTTAATTAGAAATTAGCTTTGATTTATTTAAGATTTTTGTCTCTTGCTTTTTTTTTCCACTTCTTCAAATGAAGTTATTTTATCAGTTTCAAACAAGAAACGGTCGTATTTCTCTGTTGAAACCAATTCTCTTGTCGATCACATTTGCATCAAAAATACAATTTCCATTTGCAGTTTTTTTTTTATATCACGACAAAACAGTGTATGACCGGTATATTTTTTGATTTGTATATTTTTGATAGTTCCTTTATCCGTGTTGGTTGGTTGACACTAGTCACTATTTTCTTCAACATTATCCCATTATTTTTGGCGTTCCTTCATTGCTGTTGTCACTGATGCCAATAATTCTTGCTTTATCACTGACGACAATAATTCTTTCTTTATCGCTCCTTCTCTCTTCTCCGACTTTAGATAATCATTTTATTTTCCCTGGCATCTGTGGCTGCTGGTAAAGTCCATTGTGTTCGTATTTCGGCATGATTATGTTTCCAAAAAGTGCTTTCATGCCTGCTGTGTTAGTAGCAAACTTTTTCGTATAGTTTCGACATCCTCCTGTGTTTTGACAATAAGGACATTGGTCACACAAATATTTCCAGTTCTCTGTTGAATTCCACACTGATTTCTGGTGGCATTGGTCTGTTACCATTGGTTTTGAAACACCAACTCTAGCTGTTCCTTCTCTCTCTGGCTCTAGACTTTTTCGAGTAGACATAGAGTTTGGCTGCTTTGGGAATCTGAAAGAAGAAAAATGAAGATTAAATGACTTAGTCTCTGTTTCCAATTCTTTTGCAATTTTCAATTGTCATGGGATCTGTTTGTCTTAAAATGTAAATCACCCGAGAAAAATTAACCTTGAAAAAGAAAAGATTCATTTGAAATTTCTTTAAAAATTTAAAAAAAAATTTTTTTTTTGTTGAATTTTTTTCTTAATTTTTTTCTCTTTTTTTATTTCTTTTTCCCTTATTTTTGTCATACATTTTCTTTCATTTCTTAATTTTTTAATATTTTCTTTCATTTTTTTCTTTCATT
>JBBBDQ010001635.1:3300000-3302500 GCA_037127315.1 Ascarosepion bandense
AAAGGTAGCCGGGCTGATAATCACCTATAATCTTTTGAAGTTTATAGGATCCTATTTCAGCATTGTTTGCAGTAATAAGTTTATTAATGTTTTTTAAGTTGGGTTGTGGTATTACTAGTTAATTTTTTAAATTTATTGTGATCGTCGAGAATGGCCTGTAATTTGGAGTGATATTCCTGTCTGTTTAAAATAACAAATGTATTGGTTTTATCGGCATGTCGGATAACAATATTTTTGTTATTTTTGAGATGTGTGGCTGCTTTTATGAGAGGCATATTTATAATATCATTAGGATTTTTATGGTAACAGTGTTTGATTGATTCAGCTTTGAGCAATTCTTTTAAGCCTACCTGTGTAGTAATATGGTTGTCCTGTTCGAGTTGAAGTATTTGTTGGTATAAAGCTTCAATTTCCATTTGTTTAAACATTGAATTAGGTTTCTGTGCGACATGAAAATTTGGTCCGAGATTAAGGAATTCTATTTCATCTGGAGTAAGTTGGTAATCCGACAGGTTAATGAAGTTGTCATTGATATTTGGTAAAAGTATTTTTCCTTTACATATATATAAGTACATGGTATGTATATATATATATCTATATATATATGTACATGGTATGTATATATATATATATATATATATGTACATGGTATGTATATATATATCTATATATATATGTACATGGTTTGTATATATATATATATATATATATGTACATGGTAGTATATATATATTATATATATATAATGGTATTATATATATCTATATATATATGTACATGGTATGTATATATATATATATTATATATATGTATATATATATATATATATCTATATATATATATGTACATGGTATGTATATATATATATATATCTATATATATATATGTACATGGTATGTATATATATATATATATCTATATATATATATACATGGTATGTATATATATATATATCTATATATATATGTACATGGTATATATATATATATATATATATCTATATATATATGTAGATGGTATGTATATCTATATATATCTATATATGTACATGGTATGTATATATATATCTATATATATATATGTACATGGTATGTGTATGTTTATATATATATATATATATATATATATATATATATATATATATATATATAAATTAAAATAGGATTAATTCAAGGATGTTGGATGACCATTTCGATATGAAAATCCCCATGGGGGATAACACATCACCTCAACAACAAAAAAATCCTTTCAGAAACTGGAGAAAAATCAGTCTAATTTTCCTTTTTAAATAGATTTGTAAAGAAATTAAAAAAAAGAAAAAGATAAAACAAAATAAAATCAAATAAACAAGAAAAGAAAAAATTGACTGAGCCTATTAATTTCCAGCTATGTTTATTGGAGAAGATTCTGATTTTGAAGTATCCTCATCAGGACTTACTTTTGAATCTTAGAAAGGAATTCATTAAAAAGAGCTGTCATAGGGCGGATTTTAAATTTTAAATGTTTAAATTTTAATTTTTGAATTTTGAATTTTTCTTTTTATAATTTTTATGTATATGTGTATGTTCATGTGTGTATGTGTATATTTGTATATATGTGTGTATATATGTGTATATATATGTATTTATGTGTGTAAAAATTTTTTTTAGCTATTTAAATGCTCCTTTTATAATATTCATTAAATTTTTATATATTTCATATGTATGTATGTGTGTGTGTGCATATGTATAATGTATATATATGTGCGTGTGTGTGTGTGTGTACATATATATTGTGTGTAGAATTTTTGTATATGTGTGTACGTGCATGTATGTGTATATACATATATAGTGTGTATGGAATTGAATGTGTGTGTGTGTGTGTGTGTGTGTGTGTGTGTGTGTATATGTGTGTGTATATATATATATTTATAATTGAAAAGTTGTGTTTGTGTGTATATGTATGTATGTATGTCTGTACTTCTATATGTATGTATAATTGCAAATGAAATTTTTTTTTTACCTAGCGGTGTCTTTCTTTAGTTTAAATCAAATGACCTAATTTTTTTAACAAAAATTTAAAAAATTTATTTTAAATCCTATATCTTTTTATTCCCTTTAAAAATAATTATACATTTTTAAGTAAAGGCCTTTTTCTAGTACTTTAACGTTTTTGGTAAGTTAGGTTTTTGAATATGTCCAGCGTCTGTAATATATAAAAAAATTTTTCTTTTCTTTTCTTTTTTTCCCTCCCTTCCTTCCTTTATCTCTCTTATCTCCCACCTTTTTTCCATGTTGCTTAACCTTACATTGATTCAACACGGCTGTCCGTTAATTTTAAGTTACAATTCTCTTTCCTTTCTTTTGCGAACCCAGACGATGTCAATTTTTTCTTTTCTTGTTTATTTGATATTATTTTGTTTTATCTTTTTCTTTTTTTTTTTTAATTTCTTTTCAAATCTATTTGAAAAGGAAAATTAGACTGATTTTTCTCCAGTTTCTGAAAGGATTTTTCTGTTGCT
>JBBBDQ010001635.1:3997500-4033447 GCA_037127315.1 Ascarosepion bandense
GTATCCATTTCATCTAGTTTTTATTTTAGTATTGCTCAGTGATTATTCACCGTGTTTCAGTTAAGTTCAAGTACACTAAATATCCCAGAAATTGGACAATCATGACTCTCCACAATTTTCCCCCCTTTGTAGTTCTAAGTATTGTCTGCTTACTTTCTTTTACACTTTCTCGGTTGCTGTTCTGCCATCCATTTACACCACTGTGCCCCTCACACACACCTCTTGTCCGTATGTCCTGTAAGTATTAAATTTTCCAAGAATTCAATTATTTTCTCCTTTGACCAGAGGAGCATTTTTTTTATGTCAAAATAAGGTGAATTTTTCAGTATAAGGACTTCTAAGAGGGTCATTCAATAAATAAGGTGAATTTTTCGGAATAAAGACATCTACGAGGGTCATTCACTAAATAAGGTGAATTTTTCGGAATAAGGACTTCTACGAGGGTCATTCAATAAATAAGGTGAATTTGTTGGTATAAGGACTTCTACGAGGGTCATTCACTAAATAAGGTGAATTTTTCGGAATAAGGACTTCTACGAGGGTCATTCAATAAATAAGGTGAATTTTTCGGAATAAGGACTTCTACGAGGGTCATTCACTAAATAAGGTGAATTTTTCGGAATAAGGACTTCTACGAGGGTCATTCAATAAATAAGGTGAATTTTTCGGAATAAAGACATCTATGAGGGTCATTCAATAAATAAGGTGAATTTTTCAGAATAAGGATTTCTACGAGGGTCATTCAATAAATAAGGTGAATTTTTCGGAATAAGGACTTCTACGAGGGTCATTCAATAAATAAGGTGAATTTTTCGGAATAAGGACTTCTACGAGGGTCATTCAATAAATAAGGTGAATTTTTCGGAATAAAGACATCTATGAGGGTCATTCAATAAATAAGGTGAATTTTTCAGAATAAGGACTTCTACGAGGGTCATTTAATAAATAAGGTGAATTTTTCGGAATAAGGACTTCTACGAGGGTCATTCACTAGATAAGTCTTGTTATGGTGGGAAATCAACACATTTGATGTATTGTTTTATAAAATGTTTCATTTATATTCATATAATCTATAATTAGATTTCTTTAGGTTGTCAAATATAACAAAACTGACTGCAATTTGGACATAAAAAATTGCTACCTTTGTCAACAGAGAAAACAATTCACTTTGAAAATGTCTAGCAAGTGCCTCGATCACAAGGTCATCTATAGTAAATTTACATCCTGGCTCATTTTTTTTTTTTTTTTTTTTTTTTACATATATTTTCTTTCAGAGTGACTTTATTTTGTTTAATTTGTCTCAAGCTTCTAAAAGAATAGGTTTACATTGAATTTAAAATGTAATTTTTTTTTCTCTCCCTTCTTTAATGTAAAAATATTTATAGTATTCTTGTCTGTTGTCCCCATTTCGTTACCAAAAAAAAAAACACATGCTACCATCTCTAGTTCTGTGTCGGTATATTAAAGATTTTCTGGAGTTAGCCAAAGCAAGTCAAAAGATTTGTCTTTGCGAAATGTTGAAAATGCAAAGAAATTTCATTCTTTTGACTACTGGTAACGAATGCTGATCTTAACTATTGCTGACAGGTTCTTATAGTTTAGACTAGTTAAAAAAAAAAAAATTTTCGATTTGAAATATTTACCATTCATAAATTTAAAATTCCCAGCATCTCATTTGTGTGCATGTGTAGTTGGCACTAACATAACACATTTAGTCCAAAGAAGTCCTAAAGAATGAAAAAAAAAAAATTCCACTTTACAATATTTACATTATTCAAACTATTATCCTCATCTTTGTTGCCATTTGTACGATGTTTCAGCCATTGTATGCTCCGGCTTTCTTCAGGTGCTAGGAATTTCACCAGAGTTCATATTGCAATTTTTTGAGTTTTTTAAAAATTTTCTTTTAAAAAATAACGTTTATTACCATCATTATCAACTACCTGATGAGACAGTGTTCTTTCAATGTCGAAACAAAATGTATAATTTTGTAGTAGATTGTAGTTTGTAGATGTTCTAAAGTATAATTTATAATAAATATTCATTGCTCTATTTTTATGTTGAGCACTGTTTTAAATTTTGAACATTGTAAATATTTTTTTCATTCCTTATTCATTTGGAGATATATTGATATAAAATTAATAAATATATATACATATAGTAATACACACATGTATAAAAAATATTATTCAAGTGTTAATAAAACAGTGCTCAATGTAGTATAAACAGAGCTAGTATATATATATTGATAAATATACATATTTGGTGGCATGACTCTTAGTTTCATGCACTATGCAATCACCAGGTGTATATCATGAACTGACTGTGGGAATTAAAATTTTAATTTTTTATCTCCATGTTATTATGAATTACTTCATGAAGACTCATGTCAGGCACAAGATAAACTTACAGAATTATTAGAAGTTGATCAAAAAACAGTTTCAAAAAATTTGAAAGCATGTGGAATGATTCAAAAGCAAAGACATTGGGGGCCATATGAGTTGAAGCCAAGAGACATCGAACAGCATCTTGTCAGGTGTGAATTGCTTCTTCAACGAGAAAAAAGGAAAGATTTTTTTTTTTGTTGTACTGTGACTGGGAATGAAAAGGGGATACACTACAATATCCATAAGCCACAGGTTGGAGCGAAATCGACTATCGAATAGTGAATGCCTTCACCTAAGACTTTTCCCCTTCATACTGCTCATTACCGTCTTTTATAAAGTAGAGCATCCTATTCTCGGGGATGGCAGGATGTTCCACTATAACAATTTCCAAGTAGGTTTTCACCAGTTTTGCAACACGTGACCTAACGTTGTTATATTGCAAAATCACTTTGTTGCGTCTCTGCTCATATAGCGGCTGTTTTGTTTTCAATGCTCGGCTCAAACGCATCATTTGTAGTCAAGAGTGATCAACATTGCTGGAAAAGCCAAATAACCATGGGTCGATGTTTCTACTCTGCATTTGGTGGGATCATCTCAGGGTTATCAGCTTCTCAGACTGACTGAAACCATCACAGATGATCACTCTTGACTACAAATGATGCGTTTGAGCCGAGCATTGAAAACAAAACAGCCGCTATATGAGCAGAGACGCGACAAAGTGATTTTGCAATATAACAATGCTAGGTCACGTGTTGCAAAACTGGTGAAAACCTACTTGGAAATTGTTATAGTGGAACATCCTGCCATCCCCGAGAATAGGATGCTCTACTTTATAAAAGACGGTAATGAGCAGTACGAAGGGAAGTCTTAGGTGAAGGCATTCACTATTCGATAGTCGATTTCACTCCAACCTGTGGCTTGCCTATATGTTTATTATTGTTAATTGTTCCTTAGTACAATAAATCTGTATTTCTTATTCTTGGTGTAGAGTTCCATTCTTCAACTGATCATTTTATACTGTATTTCTTTTCGGGATATATCAGAAATGCTTAAATGGGAAGTCCTACTCCCACCTGCTGTATTCACCAGACATTGCCCCATCTGATTATCATGTGTTCCAATCAATGGTACATGGCCTGGTTGGGCAGCACTTTCATTTTTATGAAGATGCTAAACACTGGGTTGACTTGTGATTAACCCTAAAAGACCTGTCATTATTTTGACGTGGAATCCTGAAAGATGGGGAAAAAGGTAGTGGCTAGCGATGGACAATATTTTCAGTGACATGCTTCTTACTAATTTACTAACCGTTCATGTAAAATTAGCAAGAACTCATTCAAGGTCCTAATACAAAACGGTGTCTGTTAATCTTTTGGGGGAGTTTCTGCCTGTGTCAAATAAGTCATTTGATGTCATATGGAAATGTATCAAGGAGCTATCCTATGGGATCTTCTCTCGGAGCTGCCTCTTTTGGGAGACAGTCTGTTTCAAAAATAAAATTGTCTATACTTGATGCAGTTCAGGATGTAGGCCTGAGCAACGGAAGCCAGATATCACACTCAATGCGACACTTTCCAGAAAGAATGACATTATAAAAATCTTTTACTTTTCAATGATACTATGAGGGTCATTCAATAAATAAGGTGAATTATTTGGTATAAGGACTTCTAATACAGATAGAAGCTTACTTTTTTAAATTTTTCAACGTAGTCTCCGAGCAGTGTCACACACTTTTCCCATTTGTGCTTCCGTATTCCCTCAGCATGATATCGCTCACAGCACTTTCAACTTCATCGTCACTTTCAAACTTCGTGCTTCTCATGAATGCTTTCAAGGGTCCAAACAGGTGAAAGTCTGAAGGAGTAAGGTCTGGGCTGTAAGAGGGATGAAAGAGCAGTTCCCAGCCCAATTCGTTGAGGGTCTGCACCGTTTGAGCTGCTGTGTGAGGCCTTGCGTTGTCTTGGCAATGTCATCGTGGACAATTTTGTTTGTTGTCCCAACAGATAGGCTCAAAGTCCTTGCAATGTCATCCACTGTCACCCTTCTGTCAGACTGAATGAAATCATTGACTGATTCAATCACCTCAGGAGACTTCACTTCTGTTGGCCTCCCAGGCCTGTCTTCATCCTCAACACTGCTCCGTCCATCTTTAAACAATTTAGCCCACTTGTAGACATTTTTTTTGCTGGAACATGTGACACTATACACAGTTGACATTCTCCTATGAATTTCCACTGGTTTGCAGCCTTCAACAACTAAAATCTTGATAACTGATGTCTGTTCAATCCTAGAGCATCCTTCTTGATCGGCCATCTTTGTTAATCTCCAAAACTCTCAAAGTTTTTTTTTTCAATTTGCAAAAAATATTAAATCCCTTTGAAAAAAAAAAGTAAAGGAAAAAAATTTAAAAAAAGTAAGTTTCTATCTGTAGTAGATGTCCTTATACCGAAAGATTCACCTTATTTATTGAATGACCCTCATAGAAGTTCTTATACTGAAAGATTCACCTTATTTATTGAATGACCCTCGTAGAAGTCCTTATACCGAAAAATTCACCTTATTTATTGAATGGCCCTCATAGATGTCCTTATAGTGGAAAATTCACCTTATTTATTGAATGACCCTCGTAGAAGTCCTTATACCGAAAAATTCACCTTATTTATTGAATGACCCTTGTATTAACCCTGACTGATCTGAACCACTGACTAAAGTGCATTTAGGGATACTTCACTGCAAAGCACTTGTCATACGTTTCAAAAATCCCTAATCTAAGAAAATGTCAATAAAAGACCCCAAAATTTAAAATTTTGATTCATTGACCTGAAGTCATCTTTTTGTTTCATCATTTAATCTTTGTAAGTGCTTTTTATTTTTTAATTTGATTTTATTTCTAAAGAACAAAGACTGATTTCTTGGTTACTATCCTTTCATGAAACCCATTTTAATCAAGTTTCTTCAAACTGTCAAATAATCAATCTACTTTAGGCAATTCTGAGTCACATATTTGATAGATTTGTTCTTGTCTATCACTTCACAAAGAAACTTTTAGAAACTACTTCTCAAATGAGATTTCTTCTTCAATCAACTATTTCTCCAGATTCTTAAAATTTCTTAACCATAACTTAAATTGCACATCATTAAAATGCAATTTTTTTTCTCCTTTTCAAGAGTGTCCCTACTGGTATAAAATGATTGTGTTTCAAGTTTTTCAATCTTTAAGATTTTTATGTGTTCTCTATTCATTGATATTCATGATCATGATTTCCATAAACCATTTTGGTTATCGAGGAACCATGTGTATTGTAACCATGCTAACAATTTGGTGTGTAGTGCAAGATAGTCTAACAGAGACATCTCTCTCACCAGGAACGTTTTGAATTCAGGATTCTCTTTCTCCCAGACTAATTGCTTTGCTGAGAGTTAAAGAGCCTGATCTACCCTGCTATTTTATCCACAGTGGAGAGGATAAGGATTCATGCCTTTTTCAAGGGCATAAAGCAAACATAACAGCAAAACTAAACCAGCTCATTTGAAAATGCCCAAACCTGTCTGCATCTCTTTCACTAACATACGCAGCATCCGCACCAACTTCCTCAGCGTAGATTCATTCCTCCATAATAACTCACCTGATATATTAGCCCTATGTGAAACTAATCTTAACCCTTCTATCCCCTCATCTAAGTTCTATGTTCCTGGCTACCTTCCCCTCTTCAGGAAGGACTCCAATGTTCATATGCATGGGCTTGGTGTCTATGTCAGCAAACACCTTCCCTTAGCTAGGGTGTCATCTTTTGAATCCTCAGATCATTCTTTCATGTGCTTCCACCTCTCACTTCTCAGCTCGATTAGCTATCTCTTCTTTCTCTACCGCTCTCCTTCCTCCCCTGACTGTTTGTTACTTGACATCATTTCTGACAATATCGACAAAGCCATTTCTTCCCATCCCTCTGCCCATGTATTCGTGTTTGGTGACTTTAACGCCCACCACACCAAGTGGCTGAAGAACGCTGTCACTGACCCTGCTGGTGTACACACCATGAACTTTTCAATCACCCAATCCCTTACGCAAGTAATGGACTTCCCCACGCGTTTCTCCGACAACCCTAACGGAAGGGACTCACTTCTAGACCTCTGCTTCACTTCCATCCCAGACTCTTGCACTACCAGACAATTCTGCCCACTCGGAAACTCTGACCACACTGTAGTGTCCATCAGTATTTCACTCCACTCCCGCCCGACCCATGAAACCCAGACAAGTAGAATATCCTACTGCTATCAAAGAGCAGACTGGGATTCGTCCCGAGACTTCCTCTGTGACATCCCATGGAACAACGTCTTTAGTCTTCCCATCGAAGAATGTGCATCCGAGGTCTCTTCCTGGGTTAAGGCTGGCATCGATGCCTTCATCTCTGCTAGGAAATTCCAGCTTAAATCTCATTCGTCTCCATGGTTCTCAGCCGCTTGCTCGGCTGCCATTGCCCACTGGAATCATTTCTTCCGACTCTATCGTAACTACACGTCGGACCAAAACAGGCGCCTTTTCACTTCAGCTCGTAATAAGTGTAAAAGGATACTTAACGAAGCTAAGATGTTGTTTGCTGCCAGAATGAAGCAATGCATAGCATGCTCTAAATTCGGCTCTAAAGACTACTGGCGACTCTGTAAAAGAGTACTTAACAAGAGCAAGTCCACAATACCCCCGCTAATCAACAAATTTGAGGTCCTCACCTCCCCAGCAGATAAGGCTGATTGCTTTGCCCACAGATTCTCGAACAATTCGAGTCTGGACTCATCTGGAGTTTTTACACCCAACTTCTCACCTAGAACCGAGGCACAATTGAATGATGTCCACATTACACCTTCGCTTGTCTCTAAGATAATCTGAAAACTTGACCCTCACAAAGCGAGCGGTGGTGACGGAATCCCAACCATAGTCTTAAAGAAATGTGCCCCTGAACTCTCCTCTGTCCTTTCTAAGCTCTACAACCTCTGCCTATCTGCTTCCTGCTTTTCTGCCTGTTGGAAATCTTCCTCTGTAGTTCCTATATTTAAAAACACTGGAGAACCCTCTGACCCTGCAAATTATTGCCCTATCAGCCTTCTTCTGATCTTTGGCAAAGTGTTCGAAGCCTTTATCAACACCGAGGTGGTTCAGCATCTCACAGCACACAGGCTCCTCTCGGACAAGCAATATGGTTTCCACTTCACCAGGTCTACTATGCTAACGACCATCACCGAGTACATATACCAGGCACTCGACAGGAATGGCGAAGCCCGAACCGTTGCATTGGATATATCTAAGGCATTTGACAGAGTTTGGCATGCTGGCCTTCTATGTAAACTGCGGAGCTATGGTATAACTGGACATTTGTTTGAACTAATCCAGTCATTCCTCTCTAACCGTACAATGAAGGTGGTATTAAACGGACATGCCTCTCAGAACTACCATACAAATGCAGGTGTCCCCCAAGGCTCCATCTTAGGTCCTACACTCTTCCTGATATACATTAATGATCTCCCTGATTCCATAAGAGCCCAAATAGGTTTGTACGCCGATGACACCACAGTTTACTCTCGCCTCCTACAAAAATCTGGTGTAGGCGTCAAAGCTAACCTCACAGCCGAGATTGAAAAAGACCTCCAATCCATATTGGACTGGGGTAAGAAATGGCTAGTAAATTTTAATGCTTCTAAAACGAAGCTACTCTCAATTAACCATCATCGACAATCTCACCTACCTCCCATTAGCATAGACCAGGCTTGCCTCCCAGAGAGTAAAACACTACGCCCCCTTGGTCTCACACTTTCAGCAGACCTCAAATGGAATGACTATATCGAATCCATTGCTAAATCCGCTGCTATGAAAGTCGGTTCTCTGTGTAGGGCCCGGAAGTTTTTTCTGTCTAAATCTATCCTGCACATATGTAAATCTACCATCTGCCCGTGCATTGAATACTGTTCCCATATCTGGTCGGGTGCCCCTGCTGTTCTCCTCGGGCTTCTCGACAAGGTTCAGAGGAGGGTCTGTAATGTGATAGATACCAACTTGGCAGACCGCCTGCAATCTCCCTCCCACCGGCACGACGTGGCTTCCCTGTGTCTCTTCTATAAATACTTTCACGGCTTCTGCTCCGATGAACTTAGATCACTGGTGCCTCCTAAATACGAATTGGAACGAGATACTAGATTAGCAACTAGATCCCACCCTTTTACAGTGAAACCGATAAAATACAACTGCAACTTCTACTCCAACAGTTTCTTTCCTCGCACTTCCCGACTGTGGAATTCTCTTCCACACGATTGCTTCCCCGATGGCTACAATCTCCAGGAGTTTAAATGTAAGGTCAATAGACACCTCCTAACACACTAACTTGCTCCCATTCTATCAAACACTCTTCCCATCTGCCCAACCCTCATCCTCGCTATCCTTTCTCATCTGTCACCTTCCTCCTGACATTCCCTATGTCTAACCACTCCTTCTCTTTACCTTCCCCTATGTAGCCCCATGTGCAATAGTGGCAGTGGAATGCCTTGCTTGGTGTGAGATGATTAAAAAAAAAAAAATTAGCATGGACTAGTCAGTCAGTTAAGTGCTATACATGATACACATTTGGGTAATCATGTCTTGAAAGAGACTTGACTCACTGGGCAGAAGATTTTCCCGCAGTAGGTTGCCATTGCTTTCTGCAGTAGTCTGGTTGCCAGCCAAGGCTATAGAACCTAATCTATCCTGTTATTTGACTCATAGCTAGAGGGGGAAGAGATGAATTATATTATTAAATAGTGGGGAATCAGTTTATTACTTCATAACAATAGAAAACTAATCCCCCGCTTTGTGCCAAATAGAAGCCTTATTCATGTTTTCAACTATTATATTCAGTCAGTTAAGTGCTATATATGATATACACTTGGGCAATCATGTCTTGAAAGAGACATGACTGAATGGGCAGAAGAGTTTCCCCACAGTAGGTTGCCATTACTTTCTGCAGCAGACTTGTTACCAATCGAAGCTGTCGAACACTATTTGTCCTGTTATTTAATTCATATCTGGAGGAAGAAGCAATGGATTCATTTGCGTGTATATGAATGTAACGAATTCAACTGGAATTTGAACTCGGCTCTTCGATTTCTAATTCTGAGCTGATATCCACTGCACCACAGCACATAGATGAAACCAAATTGACCAAAATTTAAATTTGCCGATTTTACTTTCTACACTCATAAAATCTGCTTGTTCTGCACATCCTAATTCATTGGTATTATTAAGTCACAAATGTTTTTTTTTTCTGTAAGAAATATCTAAAAAATTGTTTGATCTTCAAATACATTTAAGAAAAACATGTTTTCTGTTATAAATCATCCAGTCGCTTTGATTTAAATTTAAAAAGAGAAAATCTGAAATATGATATCAGAATATAGACATAAACATTTCAGTTCAACCAACCAGAGAAAGGTCAAAATGTCAGATATGAGGTGGAAATTTAAACTTTGACCTGCAGATTTAAAAATGAATAGCAACAAATAAGACTGTACAGACAAAACTGTTGTTGACATAGCCACATTAAAGCTAGGGTTATATTAGAAAAACAGCTTATGGCCATATCATGTTGAATACACCGGTTCTCACTCAATCACCAAAGTTAAGCAACGTTGAACCTGGTAAGTTCTTAGATGGGTGACCGCTTGCGAATACCAGGTGCTTTAAGCGTTTAGTGACGGATGTATGTACTTTTGGCCATATCATGTTGAATACACCGGTTCTTGCTTGATCACCGAAGTTAAGCAACATTGAACCTGGTCAGTTCTTAGATGGGTGACTGCTTAGAAATACCAGGTGCTGTAAGCATTTAGTGATGGATGTGCGCTGTGGTGTAGTGGATATCGGCTCGGAAAGAGAAATCGGTGAGCCGAGTTCGAATTCCAGTTGAATACCCTGCATTCACTTAAGCACTGGTACCCTTGGGAAAGATATTAATCTGTCCCTTCCCTCTAGTTATGGGTTTGGTACCCTTGGGAAAGATATTAATCTGTCCCTTCCCTCTAGTTATGGGTTAAATAACAGGGTAGGACTTGGGGACCCTGCCCTTAAAAACAAATCCCAATAAATCTTGATACTCGAAAAGAAAAAGTATTACTAGACACAAAACTTATTTAAAAAAACAACAATAAATTGTTGAAAGAAAAAGGTATTACCAGTAAGAAATAAATAAAATTTAGTTGGCAATAAATGACCGCCCGAGGTTGATATGCCATAAAAACAAAACCAACCAACCAATATTAGAAAAACAGTCAAATTTGTTGTCTTAGAAAAAGTGTTTTAGTCGCCATGGAACATATGTGGCATTGTTTACTGGGAACAAGTTGGTCCAAGTTTAGAATATCACATCTGAAAATACTTTACCAAGCAATAAATTGTGGCAGATTCCATTAAATAAAAATGATTGATTGTTCAATAAGAGATAATATGTATGACTGGTCCATTAAAAAATGGTTGCAATTGGGAAGTTCTAACCGGTTCCAGTTTGGCTAAATCCAGAATTTCTAGAATGAAAATAACATTGAAATCTCAGTGTAAACCTTAGGGAAGAAGTAATTTTTAAGGCTCCAACTATCAGCGTCTTTTAAGACGAGCTTTCTAAATGGGTGGTATCTCACACACACAATTTTTATGAAGTCTATTACAAAATGGATTAACCCCGGCAAATTTCTAATTTATTTGCTTAAACAATATTTTTAATGGTTATTCATATTTGGGTAGATGCTCTGCTTTTTATAATTAAACAGTATACTTGATTATTCAAGCCAGTAGATAAATATACTGTTTAATTATAAAAAACAGAGCAACTACCCAAATATGAATAACCTTAAAAATAATGTTTAAACAAATAATTTAAATATCTAATCTAAATCTATCTAAACTTATTTATAAATGGAACTCTGTGTGTGTGTGTGTCCATTACCTATAGACTCTGAAATGGCTGAACCTATTTTTTTGAAAATTTACACAGTTGTACTATAAGCATCTGCGAGTGTTCTTAGCTAGGTTTTGTGTCAAGGTACAGCCGATAAATATGGAAAATCGATAATAAAAAAAAATCAGTTTATAGAAGGAGTGGTCCGATTTTAATCAAATTTGATACACTCATAGACAAAGACATAAGAAACGATATTCAGAAGTTTCTAGGTTAGAGTTCTTACAATTGTGCAGAAAATCGATAATATATATCTATTAAAGGCAAAATGTTTGTGTGTGTATCTGTTTTTCTGCCTGTATGTTTGTATTTTTTTTCAGCCCTTTTATTTTAGTTTTTGCCTCAGGTTTGGCTCTAAGTAGGTATAATTGTAGTTCTTAGTCTCAGCCATGATACCATTTATACAGAGGACTTATTTAGCCTTCAAAATTCAGTTTACGACGAAAAAACTTATTTGATATCAATACCAGGAAATCAAAATTTGACTTAAATCCATTCATTTTTCTTTCAATCTACAGTTTCGCTTTAACTGGAAACAACTATTGCTTTTTAGTCTTTCGTGCCAACGTCCAAAGAGTCTGAGCTGCAGGACCATGGATTAGTTTTAAAGCTTTCATTACATCCAAGCAATGCCAGGCTATACTGCTAGTATATATATATATATATAGGGTAAAATGTTTGACAAAGTGGAAAAAGATTTCTTGTCATATTTTTCAAAGATATTGTATAATATTGTATATATAAAAATATATACCATTATCTACCTCTCTCTCTAACTATATATATATTGATTGTTTAATTACTTATTTTTTCGTCATAATAAAATTAGACCACTACGCAGTTGTGTTAAGTGTTCAATGCAATTATATTGTAGAACTCTTCAATATTATTTATTTACAGTTTTAATTTTGTGCATACGTTTAGTGAAAATAGAATGGTTCAGTTGTTAATAGTATGCAATAACATGTACATCATATGAACTGTTCTGTTGTCCAGTTTTTTGTGCTCTCTTCCCCATGCTAGTCTCTTCTTATTGGCTGGCCGAAGCAAAGGCTTCCTGGTTGCCTTGTAAAATTTTGCAAAGTAATAATAACAAAACAACCATTCTATTTTCATTTAAAATTATCCACTTGGCAATAAATACTAAAAATAGTATAAAATATATTTCTTTTTAAAAACTGGAGTGGCCTAATAATTATGGCTGGTAGTATATATATATATATATCATCTTTTATTTGATCAACTGAAAAATTATCATCCTTCATAGTTTCTTTCTTTGGAAATTTTTAGAATATTTTTGAGTATTCTCTAATTCAATATTGGAAAACTTAATGTTATTTTTCTCTACATTACATCTGTTTATAAATACATATTTACTAAATACTGTTTCAACATTTGTTTTCATAATGTCCCTAAATAATGAAATGCTTTGGTATAAAGGTTTCCTCTTCTTTTTTTGTTTATTTATTGCATTTATATATATATATATATATATATATTTATGCCTGCATTTTGTACATATCCGAGATTATATATGACAAGTTTGTTTGTTTTTGAGGCTTAACGACCTATCAATCTTTATGGGATCATTTTAAGGTCATAACCAGTGATTTTGGGTAAGGTTATTTTATTTTTACAACATTTTTCTTTTCACGATTCATTGGGATTTGTTTTTAAGAGCAGGGTCCCCAAGTCCTACCCTTGTTATTTAACCCATAACTGGAGGGAATGAACGGATTAATACCTTTCCCAAGGGTACCAGCACTTAAGTGAATGCAGGGTATTCAACTGGAATTTGAACTTGGCTCACCGATTTCTCTTTCCGAGCCGCTATCCACTGCACCACAACGCACATCCGTCACTATACGCTTACAGCACCTGGTATTCCCAAGCGGTCACCCATCTAAGTACTGACTAGGCTCAACGTTGCTTAACTTTGGTGATTGAGCGAGAACCGGTGTATTCAACATGATAGGCCGTAAGCCTATATATGACAAGGCACTCAAAATATCTTGTGATGACTAAAAAGTTCTCCCACAGAATTTTGATTTTTTTTTTAAGATTGCAACTGACAGTCACTATACAGTATTGATTCTTATGTCTACACTATTATTTTCTCTTTCTAAAACAACATTTTTACAGAAGCTTACGAAATTGGTATTAACTTCCATACTTTTTTAAATGTATTTGTTTGATCATTATTTTTAGTGGATACTCATAGTGAGTGAGTACTCCATTTTTCTATAATTAAACAGTCAATCAGTTAAGTGCCATACATGATACACACTTTGGGCGATCATGTCTCGAAAAAGACATGACTGACTGGGCAGAAGATTATCTCGCAGTAGGTTACCATTACTTTCTGCAGTAGACTGGTTACCAGCCAAGACTATAGAATCAATCTGTCCTGTTATTTAACCCATAACCCATCTATGCACAAGCTTCTTTATTCCCTCAGTGTAAAAATCTTTGGATTGATGTCTCAGCCAATCGCTCACAGCACTTTTGACTTCATCGTCACTTTCAAACTTCGTGCCTCTCGTAAACGCTTTCAAGGGACCAAACAGGTGAAAGTCTGAAGGGGCAAGGTCTGGGCTGTAAGGGGGATGAGGGAGCAGTTCCCAACCCAGCTTGTTGATGATCTGCATCGTTGGTACCCACCGGCAGCTGACCTTCAAGTAGGCAAAGTCTGGACAATTTTGTTTGCTGTTTCAACAAATAGGCTTGAAGTCCTTGCCACTGTCACCCTTCTGTCAGACTGAATTGAGGTCATTGACTGATTTGATCACCTCAGGAGACCTCACTTCTGTAGGCCTCCCAGGCCTGTCTTCATCCTCAACACTGCCCTGTCCATCTTTAAACAATTTAGCCCACTTGTAGACATTTTTTTGGCTGAAACATGTGGCACTATACACAGTTGACATTCTCCTATGAATTTCAACTGGTTTGCACCATTCAGTAACCGAAAACTTGATAACTGATCTCTGTTCAATCCTGAAGCATGCTTCTTGGTCGGCCATCTTTGTCAATCTCCAAAACTCTCAAACTTTTTTTTCAATTTGCAAAAAAATTAAATCCCTTTGAAAAAAAAAAAATAAGGGAAAACAATTTAAAAAAAATGTAAGCTTCTATCTGTATTAGAAGTCCTTATACCAAAAAATTCACCTTATTTATTGAATGACCCTCGTATTTATGGCTTAATTTGACTTTGTTAAACTATGATTTTTTCGTGGTCAAGTGGTAAGACATGTCAGATCTAATGACTGCTTCTCCTTGGGTAAATGGGAGTCCCAGGTTTGAATCCTGCCAGAAGATAGATATTTTCCTAGCAAAATTTCTCAAATATTCAGGCCAGTGAATATATATATAAATGGAATTATATTGAGCCCTCTGGCAGGATCAGTATTAATATTTAATATTAATAGGATCCTGGGATTTCATTGGGATTTTCCTCCAAGCGTTTTTTTTTTTATTTATGAAATACTTATATATATACAGTAACCTTTCTTTTAAACATGTTTTGTTGAATATGACAGACAAGGAAGAGAAATTTGATTCATTTTTATGTTTAGTTTTACAATCATACTTACATTTAATAAAAGCTCCTAATAGAATTTAAAATAACATACACACAAAATGAATCTTAAACAGTTAGATATGATGAGAAATTAATAACACCCAAAGTCAAACTCCCTTGAAAATGGCTGAGAGTGTTTGGGACAGTTGATAAGGTGAACAATTTTTTCACTTCCTCTCACCAAATAAAAAATTGCTAAAAAATTTGGAAAGCTAAAAAAAAAAAAAGAAATTAATCAAATTTTCATTGTCTGTCATATTCAATGACACACACACACACACACACACACACACACACACACAGGCAGCATATCTTAATTCAAACATGTTTCATTGAATAATATAGACATAATGTGTCTATTTTTAAACTGATATTTTCCAGTTCTTTAATCAGTTTCTTGATGTCAAGATGAAATTCATCAAGGAAAGCGCCATAGTTTTTTTTTTTTTTTACTTAAGTACATTTGGTCTCCTCCAAGATCATCTTCAGGGGAAAATTACAAAGACAAGCTCATTGTAGCTGTGATAAAATCTACATTTCATTGTGATGGTGATTTTTGAAAAAAAAACTGATGTAAATGTGCTTTGTTATAATTAAATAAGAATTTTTAATTTATCCAATCTAGCTATAGAATTTTTTACAAAACAAGCTTCCCATTAAAAGGTCTTCCTTGGTGAATTTTATCTTAACATCACAAAGCAGATTAGAGAACAGGAAAGAATGAGTATAAAAATAAATAATCTATATTATTCAATTTGATATATTAATAAATATACATATTGTTTCATGTCAATGGCACATCTTGCAGTTTCATGCATGATGCAGTCATCAGGTGCATATTACAAACTGACCATTCAATAGATTTGAATTTAAGTTCATTCAATGTTCATAAAAGTTAATTCATATACACTTAAGTTGCTGCTTTTTAACAAGAGTAAAATTTAAATAGACAAAGTACATGGAGATATAAAGTAACATTTTAAAAGTAGAAAATATTAAAATGTGATGAGATGAAATCAAATTATTAATAGTAATATTTTTGGT
Organism: Ascarosepion bandense; assembly: GCA_037127315.1. Classification (NCBI taxonomy): domain Eukaryota; kingdom Metazoa; phylum Mollusca; class Cephalopoda; order Sepiida; family Sepiidae; genus Ascarosepion; species Ascarosepion bandense. Next base: position 4,013,481 of record JBBBDQ010001635.1, read on the forward strand.
GGGAGGAAAGAAAGAAAGAAAGAAAGAAAGAAAGTGGGGAAATAAGGGAGGGAGGATGAGAGAATAAACATATAAAGGAATCTGTATCAATCGGGTTGTAAGAATTTAAAAAAATAATTGTTTTCTATGGCAGCTTGTGGTCATTAAATTGCTTTTTTTGTTAAGTAGATTAGGGTTATTTATATGGTTTAAGATGACAAGTTTTTCTAAAGGCATAAGTTACATCTGTCTCCTTTTATATATATATATATATATACACACACAAACACACAGTCTTTCTCACATACACACACACACACAATTATGAAGCCTGTAAATATATATTTTTCAAATGCTATTTCTCTTCCAGACAGGTAATCATGTCTCTCCATACAATTGCCATACCTTTTTGAGGAAATTAGTAGAGCAATTTTCCATCGTATTGGATTTCATTTGTTTTAGTCATGAAGAAAGAGAAAAAAGAAAGAAAGAAGGAAGTGAGAAAGAGAAAGAAAGAGCCAAACGTATAGAGGAATCTATATCAATCTGGGTCTAAGAATTTAAGTAAATATTTTTTCTATGGCAGCATGTGCTCATTAAATCGCTTTTTTGTTAAGTAGATTCAGGTTATTTATATGGTTTAAGATGACAAGTTTTTCTAAAAGGCTTTAGTTACATCTGTCTTGTATTCTATTGTAAGATTTAGATTTAGCTACAATATTCCAGGTAATTATTGGGTCCTTGTTAGTGTTTTTTAATTTCCAATGATATATGGATAAAACTTTATCCATATAATATTGGAGATTAAAAAACAATAACTGTTTTATTAGCACCTGAATAATAATATTATACATGTGTGTATCCCTATATGTATATTTATTAATTTTCATAACAATATATATATATATATATAGTCATCCGCAGACAGATCTGTTTCGCTGTATCACAGCTCATCAGACATCCAGTTGCTTTTAGCCAGGATTGAAACCCGACTGAATTGACATCAGTTAGTGATTCTACCTCTGAGCTATGGGTGCTTGGTAGAAGGAGGCAAACTTTTAGCGTGTGATATACCATATAAACATATGCCAGTAGCTAAGAGTGTTCTAATTCATTACTGAATGAACGATGCAGAGATGCTAGAGTAGCTACTGTTTATTTTCAAAGTCTACCATTCTTCAAGAGTGCTCAATCAGGGTGTGAGAGCGTAAATAGTCATCCGCAGACAGATCTGTTTCACTGTATCACAGCTCATCAGTATGGTTAGACATCTGATTGCTTTTAACCAGGATATATAATCTCCCTGATAGCATGACTTGAAGATTGTGCACAACACAATCTTCAGGTGCTGAGTATAAACTGACCAAATTTAAACTCAATTTACTAAATTTAAAATTCTGGTTATTTCAATTTTGGTGTACTTGTTCGTTATTTAGTTTTTTACTTATTCAGGATGTGCGTTGTGGTGCAGTGGATATCGACTCTGAATGAGAAATCGGGGTGTCGAGTTCAAATTCTAATTGGATTCCTTACATTCACTTATGCACAAATACCCTTGGGAAAGGTATAAATCCATCTCTTCCCTCCAGTTATGGGTTAAATAATAGGACAGATAGGGTTCTATAGCCTTGGCTGGCAACCAGTCTACCACAGAAAGCAATGGCAACCTATTGCAGGATAATCTTCTGCCCGGTCAGTCATGTCTCTTTCGAGACATGATCGCCCAAGCGTGTATCACGTATGGCACTTAACTGACTGACTGAATATAATAGTTGAAAACATGATTAAAGCTTCTACTGAGCATAAAGTGGGGGATCAGTTTTTATATTGTTATGAAGTAATAAACTGATCCCCCACTAATTAATACTTAAGAATATAATACATCTCTTCCCCCTCTAGCTATGAATCAAATAACAGGACAGATTGGGTTCTATAGCCTTGGCTGGCAACCAGTCTATCGCAGAAAGTAATAGCAACCTACTGCGGGATAATCTTCTGCCCAGTCAGTCTCAAAAGCATGTATCACGTATGACACTTAACTGACTATTCATTATACTGGGATTTACATTTTTTTTAATTTAAAAAATATATTTGGTGCTTAAATTAAATGGAGTTTGCATATAGCCAAAAGTATATATATTTATCTGCAGATGGAATTTTGTGTTTGTTTTTTTAATTTTACATGTTTTCATTTCTCGGAAAGACCATTTATCTGCACAACTCTCCTCCAACTTTTGTATTCCTACAGCTTTATAAAGATATGGGTGATGGAATCCTATCAGTGGGTGTGGCTACTGATGCACTCATATCCACCTGACATACAATGAACAGATTCTCTTTCCACATTTTGCATGCAAGCAATTTGTAAAAATCAAAATGTTATTGATTTTTTCTTTCTCACTTTTCAAATGGACAGAGAACTTAAGTGATTGAACAATCTTATCATCTACAAATTGGAAACTATTTCCTAAAATGATCAGCTTCTACATATGTAACCCCACCTCAAAAAAAAAAAGTAAAAAAAACAGACTTTTTCTTTCTCTATTATGAAAAATTCCCCCCACCACATCATGAATTTTTTTTTTTTTTTTTTTTTTGTTAAATTTCATCTGACGAATTTTTAACAAATCTTAAAACAGTCAATTATATTTTTTATCTTGTTAATATTTTTTGCAAGTTCTGTTTTTAGATTAAACGTTTCTTTGAAGGCCAAAAAAGCTTTACATTTTTTTTTTTTTTAGTTTGTAGCGTAGGTCTATTCGTGAATGAAAAGAATATAATGTTTTATTTTGTTTCGGTCTTTCTCTTTGAATTATCGACGTGTATTTCTTCATTTTCTTTTCTTCGCGGAAATAAATCTTTGATTTACGCTTAAATTTTTTCTCCCAAGCTTTTGTTTCAAATTACACGATGCAATGACAGCTTGTTTCCTTTCCAATTTCGTTTTTTTTTTTTTTTTTCACCGAATATCCAATAATTCCTATTTTTTTTTCTTTTACTTTCTCCCTTCAAACAATGAAAATTATCAAATACTAAGATTTAAAAAAAAATTCCTTTGGTTTCTGTTGCTTTGATTCTATAATAATCTTCAAATTATCATGTAAAAATTATAGGGTGCGATGGATAAATTGCCATCTAAATTATGCAAAAATTGAAAATAATATTGACATTTCATTTTAACAGATATTTGCCAAAATTACAAAAATATCTTGAAATACTAAAGTGTAAATTAATTCAATAAAATCACCACTGGTTTTAACCATGTCCTTCAGATGATTTTTGAATCTCCTACAACTCTTCTGGATGGTCTCCTTGTTTAAGTTGGTGAATGCTGTCATAATTTTGGACTTCAGTTCATCTTTCACGTGACAAGGAATTTCTTTGGTTTCTTGTTCAACTGAGTCCCACACATAAACAACAGGGTTGTAAACAAAAGATTGATGTGGTTGCAGAAATTATCTGACTGGGTTCTCTTGCTTGTGTGGCATCGTGCAGAGTCCACTTTTCAGACATAGGATCTTCCAGCAGCCACCCTCTTGACCCAGGGCAGCACTACTTCCTCAATGTAGGCTTTCATATTGTGTCTGAGGCTCTGTCGGGAAATGAATTGAGACATAATACTGCCATCACTAGTGATCATTTTAAGCACCATGATGTTGACTGGATATTTGATTTTCATCACTGTGTATTTTTTTTGGGGAAACAGCATTCTCTGCACTGGCCTTCAATTGATGCCTGAACATTCGGAAATGTTCATATTTGAGCTTTTGGTGTGAATGCTAAGCAGCACAACAGACTGTTTCCAAATCTCTGTTGGAATGGATTATGTAATGGTGCCCAACTGACCCTATTGTGCGGTCAACAAAAACAAGCAAATGCATGTGCAAAATGGATAAATTGTAACCATTTAATATTTTCAATTACACCCTATATATATATATATATATATATATACATATAAGATTAAATAAATTGCAAACATTGTGTTTGCTTATTTTTAATAATATCTGTTCATACCCATGGATAATATTTCACATAATTATAATTGAAAGATGTCAGAAATGAGCTGTAACATTGACAGATGTTATTATCATTCATTTCTCAATGTACCCAAGTACTTTCAATCTCCTTCCAAGATCATTTTCAGGGGTGTGAGTTATGGTAACAGAAAATAACCGCAAGATTGTGTTGCTAAAAATTACTGTAAATTTTCATGCTTTAACACATGCATGACCATTTTATGTAAAACATTTAAAAAAAAAATTCCATTTTGGATAATTGTCACATTTTATTGAATGCTAAACAATTTGTCAACCATTGTATTTGAAGTAGAAAAAAATTTACAGTTGAGTTCAAATTCCAGTTGAATTCCTTGCATTCATTTATGCACAAATACCCTTGGGAAAAGTATTAATCTGTTTCTTCCCTCCAGTTATGGGTTAAATAACAAAACAGATTGTGTTCTATAGCCTTGGTTGGCCACAAGTCTACCACAGAAAATATTGGCAACTTACTGCGGGATAATCTTCTGCCAAGTCAGTCATATCTCTTTTGAGACATGATCGCCCTAGCATATATCACGTTTGGCACTTAATTGACTGACAATGAAAGTAAGAGAAGCAGATAAAGATAGAAAATAATAGATTGGAATCTATAGCCTTGGATGGCCACAAGTCTTCCACAGAAAGTAATGGCAACCTACTGTGGGATAATCTTTTTCCCAGTCAGTCATGTCTCTTTTGAGACATGATCGCCCAAGTGTGTATAATATATAGCACTTAACTGACTGTCCTTTTCTTACAGATTTGTAACCATTAGTTTTCTTGCGAAAATGAAATGCATTTTTCTGAAACAGTATTTAAGGAATATTAGCTGATTTGAAGCAAATATTTACTTTTCAAATATCACAAAAAACATTTTTTTAACATGACAGTAGCTGATTTGATGTGTTCAGAGCCTGACGACAAATCTAATATTCTTCTATGGAGATTCTATCTGTAAAATATAATTGAAGAAAGTAACATGAGTGCCTTTTTTTATATTAATTTTTAAGTACTCAGTAATCTAAGAAATCTGGGCTTTAGTTATCGCTCATTTTCTGAAAATGTTGCATCATATGGTACAATCAGTACGTTTATGCACTAATAATAAAAATTAAAAATTATTTTAAAAATGTGTCTGATGATTCATATTAAGTTTTACAATTTTTGATTAGTAAATACCAGTTTTCACTTAATAATAACTAGCATCATAACCAGGCGTTGCCCATGCAACTCAGAACATTTTTGTAGTAGGAGAAGATGCCACTTTTTATTTTACATATTTTGTTTTTGTTTGAAAAAAACACTTTTTTAAAAAAAATATTTCTTTTGTTTCAAAATTACAGGGAAAAATATTGACATTTTTTGTTGACCAAATTAATTTTTAAAACGTCAGAATATAAATTAAATATAAAGGCTTTTTTTAAAATAAAATTTTAGTCATGTTTGACACGTGTGATTTGATTTCTGTGACGTAAAACGTCAAAATAATAATTAAAAACAAAGGTTCATTTTTTTTTAATAAAGAAATATTTTAGTTGCGTTTGACACGCGATTTGATTTCTGTGATGTAATTCGGCAGCCATCTTAGATGTTTTACGGAGCAAAAAGTGCGAAAGGGAAAATTGCTGAACTTAAACTCAAAAAGTATGTGTCGACCTGGCTTCCCTGTAGATATGTGGCCCTAGAAAGTTTGAATGGTGTAGCTTAAAAAATGTAGGCCTGCATAGGGAACAGTCACACACAGACTCACAGATTACCTAAAATGTGGAATTACAGCAGCAATGAAGTGTTTTTCAAAGCTCCTGAAAATTTAAAGTTATTTTTTAACACAAATATGAAATTTGTTATTTTTACTACTATCAATTTTTTTTATTAGTATTTATTGTTTTCTCTTTTAAAGATCCTGATTATTTAATCAATGAGTTTTCTTATCTATATTATTCCTTAGTTGTAGATAATGGGAATATTTATCACCTAAATAACCCAATGAGTTGTCCGGTTTTAAAAAAGATCTGTTGGGAATATTGGACAATTTGGAGTTCAGAAATTGTAAAGATAGTTTCCAGAAGGAGTTATTAGAAAAAAACCAGAGAATTCAAAAGTAAGAAAAAGAATATGAAAGACAAGACAAAAAAATTTACCTCATGGATCCAGACACAGTTATAGAAAGAGAGTAGCTTGTTTTGGATATTAATTAAATCAACTCTTCTTCACTTTTGAAATCCTGGTTTTTCCAAATAGAAAAAAGGATTAATCATCTGCTTAAAGAAAGTCAAAACCAGATTTCACAAGTAGGTGTTAAAATGATTTTTGATGAATGAGAGTGACTTGCAAGATCAAAAGGACTTTGCATGTAAGTTCGAAAATATCTGATTACAATAAAAGGACTTCATGATATCAGTCAGTTCTTCAGTATGGCTGTGAATGCTAGACAATATCATCGAAAATGAGGACAAAACTGGAAGCTCCGAAATGTGGTTCTACAGAAGGATGCTGGGATATCGTGGACTGAGCATACAAGCAACAACGAAGTGTTAGAAAGAATGGCAACAAAAAGGAAATTGATGCTGAGCATCAGGAAGAGACAACTGAAGTTCCTGGGACATGCAATGAGGAAGGAGAGCCTGGAGAACCTGATACTGACTGGTCAGATAGAAGGAAGGAGAGACAGAGGAAGGCAACGGATAACATATCTGCAGAGTCTGATCAGGTGGATGACGGAACGGGGGTTGCCAGGAGCAACAGGAGCAAACATACTAAGAGCCACAAGGGATAGGGAGACGTGGAGATCCATGATCGCCTACGTCCTGAAGGGACAGGGCACATAGAAGAAGAAGAAATCAGTCAAGTCAGTCAGATGGAAGCTGAGAGAAAGACAACACTAAAATATGACTTTCAACTTCACATTGTCCTCTTTCTCTTTTTCCTTATCTATTTCAACAATTACTACTGGAACATTTTGCATGAACTCTACTCTTAACTTCTTAATAATGTTTCTAATTGAACATTAACTTCTACAACTTGTGTTATTCTTTCCTTTTAATAAATTTCTATTTTAACTTGAAAAATGTATATTTTATTATTCCACAATTTTACATTATTCCACACTTCTGCCAACAACCAATCTTCTGATAAAAGCCTTCTGATGATAATAATTCTGCATAAGCTGTAGGGAGTTCGGTTATGTCTGACACAAGGCCAAATCAAAGAAACATTAACCAGCTCCCTACAGCTTCAAGCTAATGAAGTCACTAGGCGTTACAGGAAAGTACCCTTTGGTATATTAATAACATTAACAGTGAGGCAAGGAATATTACCAACAAGATGGGTATCAAAAACTAAAACAAGTTGTGGTGCAGTGGATATTGGCTTGGAACAAGAAACCGGGGAGTCGAATTCAAATTCCAGTTGAATTCATTGTATTCACTTACACGCAAATACCCTTGGGAAAGGTATTGATCCGTCACTTCCTTCCAGTTATGGGTTAAATAGCAGGACAGATTGGGTTCTATAGCCTTGGTCAGCAACCAGTCTACCGCAGAAAGCAATGGCAACCTACTGCGGGATAATCTTCTGTCCAGTCAGTCATGTCTCGAATGAGACATGATCGCCCAAGCGTGTATCACGTATGGCACTTAACTGACTGACATCCTCTCTGAAAAAGAGGCTTTTGTGAATATCAAAAATCACAAAGCGGATTTTCTTTATTGGCCTTCTTGCCATCTAATAAACCCAACAAAAACTGAATTTCATATTATCAGCGATACTATTTTACAAAATATTTGTGATTTGCTATGAGTACCTACTCAGGTGAACCAATGGCAAGGTATTAATGAGTCCATTAAGTGGTACAAGAATATCAAAAATAAGAAGTAGTGTTTATCAAATATGATATATGCATTTTCTATCCATCCATAACCAAGAAGAGCACTGAATTACACAAAGCAGTTTATTAATATTGCACCAAATTTGGTAGACGTTACAGTTCACTGCAGAGCATAAGTGTTTTATGAGGGTGAAGCATGGATAAAATCTGGTAGCAGTGACTTTGATGTCCTCCAAGGATCTCTAGATGAAGTGCAAATTTCTGAACTTGGCATTTATATTTGAAGAGGAATAAACAAAATTGCCCACATCAAAAACCATGGACAATGGCTTGATAACCATACCTAATCTTTTCAAGACCTTCGAAGAATCGGGCCTTAATATTATGGTTTAGGTTTATATGAAAATCATCCAATACCTTGATGGTGAGTTTAACCTCACTAATGACACAGTTTCATCGTATATTAGGCCGAATACGGTTATGACGTATGTTAATACAAAATCAAACCAGCCCAACTCTATAGTTAAACAAACACAAAAAGAAAAAGAGTGTAGAATCTCCAACAACACATCCACAAGTGAAATGTTTGGTTATGAAAAAGTTATTTTTGAAAAAGCATTTGATGAAGACGGGTACGACACAAGCTTGGTATTCACTCCTTGTGCACACCCTAAGAGTGGACTCAGAAATAGACAGATACTCTGGTTTCACCCACCATTCAACTTGCAATCTTCTTAAAGATTTTGGATAAGCATTTTTTGGCAAATTTGAAATTAGCAAAAGTGTCCAATAGAAGCACAGTAAAATTAATTTCCAGCTGCACTATCAGTTTCGGAAGAATTCTAAAAATTCTAAAAGCCAATAATGCCAAAGTCATGGCGGGAAGTGATAAAAGTAACAGTAGAACATGCAATTGTAGGAATAAGCATGATTGTCTTTTAGATGGTGAATGTTGTACGGAGAGCATTACCTAAACTGCTGAAGTCAGTGACAAAAATTAAGAATTTAAGAAAGTATACATCAGCTGTACTGAAGGGCTGTTTAAGAAACGATAATACAATCATGCCTCTTCGTTTAGATTGAAGAGCCACTGTAATGATACCAAACTAGTGCACTGTGTGTGGAAATTTAAGGAGCAATAAGGCAAAAACCCAAGTGTGAAGTGGCATATATTGAGAAAGGTTAAAGATGGAGAGAATCATGATAATATTTGCAGGTTGGACCAGGAAGAGAATTTGGCTATCATGACATAAGAACAGGACTGTTGAATGAGAAGATGGTAATCATAGCTAAGTGTTGGTATTTACAAACCTTGATGAGCTCTTTGCATTTCCCCACTCTTATCCCCACCCCAACTTTATAGTAAGAATGAAGTTCCATTTTTTCCGCCTCCTACTCTTCCAAAGTTAATGTATATTTGGAGTTGATTTTTTATTTTTTCACCTTGTGCCTGAAGATACCTTATGGTAGAAATCCAGGGTATCCTGGTGTTGAACTTTAATTATTGAGTATGTGCATGTATATATATATATATATATATATATATATATATTTAAGTAATTCATCGAGTTTTTTTTTTTATTCGACCTCAACAGAATGCAGAAAGCACTGGACAGCCGTTTCATCCCATATTTGGGACTCATCAGCAGTGCGCATCCACTACCAGGAATTGAAACCCAGACAGTTAGGTTATTAAGCAAACGTCATACCAACTGTACCAGGTGTCCTGGTGACAAAGAGGTATCGAATTAAACTTGATGACATGTCACTCATTCATATATTCCATGGTGGAACTCATCCAAGTTCCTTTACCCATAAGACGGTGACTCCTAGAGCCACGACTACTCTCACCAAGCCGCTCACTCCAGAGCATTATAAGCTGGTTCATGCAACAGCCATCCAGTGCTTTCTGCATTCTATTGAGGTCAAATAAAAAAAAACTCGATGGGTTACTTAATTATTTCAATTCCTCCTACTATTTCTGATATATATATATATATATATATATATATATATATAAAATATTTCTGACATTTTGTTTAAATAGGTTTAAAGTTAGTGATTATATAAATACCTACTACTTCTGTTACAATCCCATGTCCAATCAGTACATCAGTGATTATGGCTCTCCACAATTTTACTCATTAAGTAGGTTATTTGCTGTATCCCTCTGTCTCTCTTGACTTCATATATCCTGTGAGTGTCAAGTTTTCAAAGCCTTCTTTCTTCTTTATATGCCATAAAAATTTGAAATGTTTTTCTTCTATATATCTTCTTTTTATTTCCATTTTTCTTAAATTTTTTCTGACGTAACATTTTTTCCTTGTCTGCCCAAATACTTTCAAGATATTAATGTGTCTCTACTCTCTCTTGATTCTGGAGGGTCCTTCATGTTAATGACCATGCATTCTGTGTTCTTACGGTTAATGGTTAATCTTTTCTTCTGACTTTCCTTTACAACCTTGCCGAGGAGCTCCTATGGTTTTCTTTCTACATCTGCTCTTGACATAGAAACAAGATATGTATATGACACTAAGATTGTGTTCATCAATAATAAATTTTCACTCTATATATTTCAGTGTTTTCCTCTTTTTATGGAAATAAGTATTATTAGAAGGTGCTGAAAAGTTCTTGTTCCTTGTCAATTCCCCAAAATGTGAACATTATTTTGTCACTGACTGTTCTTTTATGCTATTAGGTGCCAAGTAGTAAAATTTTTTGTTTTTTTATAATTTGTTTGATATTATTAATAAATCCATATCTACAAAAATGTCTATAGAATTTTCTGGGCTCTCATGAAGCTCTTCTTTTTGCAAAGAATAATTTCAAGGTGAATTGATAAGTGAATGTCTTTAAATCATTTCACCCCAAGCAACAAGGCAATAAAGCCACTAAGATGCAAGGTGTTATTGAATGTAAATGAATATGACAAAAAAAAAACCTAATGAGTAGACTTCCTATGACTTAGGAACCAATCTGAGGAGTCTTTAATATGTGTACAAAAACACTTTCCTATAGGGTTTGTCAGTTATCAGCAGTAAGGTACCATTAAATGAGCTAGTTTACTGTGCGACTTGCCTCATTCAAGCCCATCACCAAGGAGATTATGATGAAACAGCTGATGTCAATCCTGAAAAATAAATTTACAAACTGATTCTAAAAATTTAAAGAAACACTGTGAAAAGAAGTTTCAATAAGAGTACTTTGATGAGGACTAAGGCACTATTTCTCTGGTAAACTTTTTATTTTTTCATTTAATATTACAGAGATGGATACTTTTTTTTTTTTTTTTTAACAAGTTTTATATTTTCCCAACAACTTAAATTTGTTTGATCCTTGCATGAGATGAACCTGATAAATTTTTTTTTTTCACTCTTTATGTAAGCCTGAATTGATCAGGTGAATTGCTTACCGTAGCACAGTGGTTACTGGGCTCATCTTGTTTGTTCATTTTTTGTTGCTTCAGTAGCACCAAAAGTGACAACTTTTACTTATGGTTGACACTTGCCAATATTAACAGGTCTTTGTCAGAAATTCTCAGATAAGATCCCTTTACTATTATACATTGTTTTATTTTAACCATATTGTTTTGTTTGTTTTTTTAATTTTTAATCATTTCACTCCAAACAAAACAATAAAATACCAGAGGTTACTGAGAGTGAAAGAAGACATTAGTGATGAGAAAGCACAATCCAACAAAAAAATTCAGGAAGACAGATAACAACTGATGCTAAATTTAAATTTTGAAATATCATAGAGAGTTAAGGAACAGGAAGAGAATTCCACAGATGAAAAGTGCAAGAAAAAAACTTAGAATAGAGCTTACAGTTACATCTTGCTATTTCAAAGGTTAAAAAAAAAAATGAGACCTATTTGCCAATTTAGTAGTAAACTTAAATTTATTCAGTTGCAGTATCAACAATGAAAATGAATTAGAACAATTTCTGTGAAAATATTTATAGAAAAGGCAGAGGGGAACCAGGTCATGGCCGCAAAAAATGCCAGGTCAGGACTTATAACATTACAGACACTTTTTTGGATTTTTTTAGAATCTCAAGATATATAACCAGACCAGATAGAGTTACAATATTCAATGCACAGACAAATGGTAAATTTATAATAGATGGATTCTGATGAGAAAAATTGACAGTGAACCAAATTTCCTAGCAAGAGACCTAGCAGGTGATGCAATATAAGCTTTCCATTTCATGCTAGCAGAAAACTTGAAACTAAAAATGTGCAAGAAGTTGCTGCCCTGAAGGTTAGCATCAGTCATACTGATGGAAGGCAAAGATGGTACTCTATGAGGATTAAAACATCAGTTTCATTTTAGAGGTGCTAAAATGTAAAAGTCATTACTTGCTCCAGTTAACAACTGATTGGAGATTATTGCCATGCTTTCTTTACAAGAGTCAGATTAGACCAAAAATGGAATATTGCTGCTATATATGGACATGAATTGCCCAATCCTCAAGCACAGTAGACTTCAAAACCATTTACACATTCTTGTGGACAAGGACTTTTTTCCATTCTGCAACCTCTTTTCTCACAGATACAATGCTAAAAGTCCCATCATTATTGGTCCTGGGTATGACCGTAAACTGCATCTGGCAGCAAGGTCTCTGATCGGGAGGTTGTGAGGAGCATGGAACCACCTCTTAGTTGCTGTTGTTCTCAGGTCCACCCTGACCCGGAGTGGTAGCACCTGCTAGGGTCCCAGCTATGGGTAAATAGTTAACCCCCAAACCAGGGTCAAAATGCTATGAAGGTATTTACCAACAAAACATTTTTGAATGAAAAATATATTACCAACAAAACTTTAAGACTGACCCTTAAATGACTAAAATGGTTGATGGGTTGTTAAACTTAAACCAAACCAAGCCATCATTATTTCTAAGACAATTGTTTCATATCTCAATTCTTTACAACCAGGCCGTGATATGTTATCCCAATGAACTTCATTTGCCATAATTTCTTCCGTGTTCTAAGTTCCATGCAGACAATTGACCACCTCTTCTTTCATTCATACTTAGATCTTACGGAATACACTGCTTCTCATTTGATCACTGAAGTTAGGGTGAAGCTCATTCAGTATTTAAATGGGTGACCACCGAGTATTGTAAGTGACTGCTTAAATAGCTCACAAAAGGGTGATAAGCCATAAAAATCAAAAATAATTAATTTTGTATACATTGGCCTCACTTTTTCAATCAACCAGATGTGAAACAACTGCATTGAATCAATGGCTCTATCTACTACTAGGGAATTTGGGTCACAGCACTGGGCCAGAAAGTTTGTTTTTTTGTCAGAATCAATCTTGCCCATTTATAAATCTATCATTAATCCATGTATTGAATATTGTTGCCATACATGGTCAGGTGCTCCTGCCATTCATCTTGAGGTTCTGGACAAAATACAAAGGAGGATCTTCAATTTAGTCAATTCTGGCATCTCGACTTCTGTCACTTTCTCACCAACTTGATGTGGCTTCCGTCTGTCTTTTCTGAAAACATTTTTATGGCAATTGCTCTGATGAGCTTTTTTACCTGGTGCCTTGATTGCTCTGATGAGCTTTTTTACCTGGTGCCTTGACCACATGAATTTAAGCATGCCACTAGATTGGTAGCTTCATACGACCTCTTTTACCATTAAAACAGTTAAATGTAACTGCCAATTTTCTTCCAAAAATTTCCTGCTTGTGGAACTCCCTTCAGTTTACTTGCTTCCCTGATAGCTACAATCTCCAAGAATTTAAATGCAACATCAGTTGCCATCTTTATGAATCCTGTTCATCTTTTATCATACCAGGTGCTGTAAGCGTATAGTGACGGATGCGGGTTGTGGTGCAGTGGATATCGGCTCGGAAAGAGAAATCAGTGAGCCGAGTTCGAATTCCAGTTGAATACCCTGCATTCACTTAAGCACTGTTACCCTTGGGAAAAGTATTAATCCGTCCCTTCCCTCCAGTTATGGGTTAAATAACAAGGGTAGGACTTGGGGACCCTGCCTTTAACAAACAAATCCCAATGAATCTTGATACTTGAAAAAGAAAAAAGTATTACTAGACGCAAAAACTTATATAAGCAACAATAAATTGTTGAAAGAAAAAGGTATTACCAGCAATAAATAAAGTTTAGTTGGCAATAAATGACCCGCCCAGGTGTTGATTTGCCATAAAAACAAAACAACCAACCAATCATCTTTTATCCTTTCTTTAATACTCCCTCTATCCAGTCTTTTCTCTCACTGTAACCCCCCTGCACACTAGTAGCAGTTTTGTCTTGCTTAGGGTGAAATGATTTAAAAAAGGAAAAAAAGTAAATTACACTCCTCATTCATCATAGCCATTTTAACAATAGAACTCGACCTTCAGTGTCTCTTAAGTCTTGGGTCCTGGGTATGATGGTAAACTGCATTTGGCAGCAAGGCTTCTGATTGGAAGGTTGTGTGGAGCATGGAACCACCTCTTAATTGTTGTTCCTAGGTTCACGCTGACCTGGAGTGGTAGCACCTGCTGGGGTCCCAGCTATAGGCAAATAGTTAACCCCCAAACTGAGATCAAAACACTATGAAAGCATAAAAAATAGGCTTTTATAGAAGAATATACATTTTTGAAGGAAAAAAAATTACCAGCAATACATTTTTGAATACAAAACTAGAAAATATATTTAATTTTCTAAAATAAGAAAGAGAAAAAGTTTTTTCATTGGAATGTGACTAAATCAATTTTCTCACTAAGATTTTTTTTTTTTTAATGTTCAGCTATAAAACCCTACCGTTTTGGCATTAAATAATCCACAGAGGTAGATATGCCGTTAAACAAAACTCAAAGTCTTGCATCTTGTATTGAGTAAACTATCTTTCCATCCTTAGGTGCCAAGCATAATACGCAATTAGGTAATCAGGTCTCTTTTCAATTCCAGATTGACTTGGCAAAAGAATTCTTGTATTGACTGTGATTATTTTCTTTTCTTTTATTGAGTAAACTATTGAGGTACTGACAAGGCTCAGTGTTGGTTAACTTTAAAACACTAGTTCTCATTTGATCATCAATGTGATATGGTTCTAATTGGGTGAACTATAGGAGTTTATATTTTTTTAAAAAAGTAACTGTTTTTGCATAATTTTAGAGGTTTCAAAAGTTATCTCTCCCTTTTTATTCAATGTTTATTTATTTTAGATTTCAGAAAATGACAGAGCGTGAAAAACAAGAAATGAATTCAGGAAGTGATTCCAAAAGTGAAGCTCCTCCTCACAAAATGAAAAAACTCAATTCAGAACCGACCAGCAGAAATCTCGGTCAGTGTTTTTTTTTTTTCCTTCTCCCCAGAAAAATGCGTCTCTGGACTCTGTAACTACAATACAATTTTTTTTTTTACCAATCTTGACTTTCTAAATAGAGCTGAGTCCTTAATGTTGTCTTATAATTTCAAGTAACTCCAGAAACAAATATATTCTGACATTTAACCCTTAATTGTTATAGTGACTAATTTTTTTTTATGTCTTCCAAAGTGTTAATCAGTTATGGTGAATATACATTGCTGATTTCAAGTCATTCTTGAACAAATATGTCCTGACACTAAAACATTAGAGTCATTTGCTCTTGATACAAAAATCCTGGGGCCAACCCACTTCCCAAAATCAGACAAATTTGTTCAAACATCAGATATTTTTTTGTGATAGTGTTGAAGGAAAGGGTACTTATTTGGAGTGTATAGTTTTCAACACCCACTTCATATTTTATATGATTCTCAAACTGTTAATCATCATAATGGATATATATTACTATGATTGCAAATGACTCTAGAAACAAATACATTTTGACATCCAACTCTTAAAGGGATTTACTCTATTTAGCTCTCCTCAAACATGAGCTGATGTCGTTTTGTTTCTCTCTCTTTGTCTTTGTTCTCTCTCACTATATATACATATATATATATATATATATATAAAGTAAGCTAAATCCCTACAGCCTGTGCGTTATGGTACAGTGAATATCGGCTCAGAACGAGAAACCGGGGAGCCGAGCTCGAATTCCAGTTGAAGCCATTGTATTCACTTACGCACAAATACCCTTGGGAAAGGTATTAATCCAACTCTTCCTTCCAGTTATGGATTAAATAGCAGGACAGATTGGGTTCTATAGCCTTGGTTGGCAACCAGTCTACCGCAGAAAGCAATGGCAACCTACTGCGGGATAATCTTCTGCCCAGTCAGACATGATCGCCCAAGCGTGTATCACGTATGGCACTTAACTGACTCTTGAATGCTTAATGCAGGATTGGAGTCTTAATAATTGGAGAGTTGGGATTTCTCCCAAAAGAAATATTTTGGAAATGTTTCGAGGGTCAAAGTGTGAAGTAATAAGGAGCGGCCTTAGGAATAAAAAAATAAGCCCCCCCACTCACACCCACACCTCAGAATACTGAGTTGGAATGAGCCACATAAAAAATGTGTCATCTGTTTATAGAAAATATAAAAAGATGTCTGCTCCACATTCTGAAATATTAACAAAAACATGTCCGGATGTTTTGTGCTTTACAAAAGAAAAAATATTTGATGTAAACAGATCTCTTAAAGTGCTTTGTTGTTTTTAAACATTTACGATAATAGACAAGTTACATCACAATTATTCTGGTTACAATACCATTCCTTTATTTAATATCTGGATTCTCAACTGAAGGTGATTCGATTGTTTTTAGCATTAGATGATGCGTTAAGTGATGGATTTTCCATCATCAAGGGAAAAGGATTACTTGCTGACTAAGGTAGTTGCATATACCTCTTGGGTGTCTGTGTCTCTCCTTTGTATTTACTTAGTAATTCTCATTTTATTTGCTACACCCCCTCACCTTTTTTTTTCATCTGAGAGAGAGAAAAAATGTTTTAAAGAAAGACATCTTCTAAATGTTCCTAGGAATTAGGATTATCATTTAATTGTTGAGAGAGAAGCTAATTGTTTTTACTAGAAGCCTCTGCTTGTTTGATGATTGTGTCAAGAACACAATCATCACTAAAGGAGGAGAGCAAAGGGACAGGAGAAAAGCATGGCTCATATTAAAAGGCATGATAGTGTTTAATGTCTCAGTTGTAATTGTAATAAAGTGAATTTCTTTTTAGATTTTGGTGGGGGGGGGCAGATTTATTTTTATTTTTCTTTGTTTAAAGAGACAAGACCTTGGTTCCGCTGAAAAAAAAGATTGAATTATTTGATAAAATCTAAGAAGAAATTTTTTTTTTTTTAATCAAGACCAAGTATCTATCAATTATTAAGGGACCATTGAATTTTGGAGTATATTTCTCTATTTAAAAAGGGAATTACTTTTTGTTTAAACTAAATTCTGCCCTTGACAATTTCTTATTTTAAGTATCAGCCTATATTTTCTTTTTAAGAAAAAGTTAAAGAAAAATGTTTGTTCCCCACCCCCACCAATCTTATTAAAAATGCTTTTTTCTTTTTTGAAAGGATAAAGCTTTTTTTTATCCTTTGGGGCTATTAAAATTATTGATTGGCATTTTTCTTACACTTTAATTAATTTGATTCAATGATTTTTTCTTCGACAATTGACAGTAAAACAATTGTACTTGTCCGTTATTCATTAGTTACCAAATTTTCCTAACCCTCATTCTCAGTATCCCTACCTGCCTATCACCCACCCTCTGACATTTCTTATATTTAATCATCCTTTCTCCACTCTATGTAGCCCCCTGCGCAGTAGTGGCAGTGACATGCCTTGCTCGGGGTGAAACACTTAAAAAAAAAATTATTCCAGGCTTCTTACCCACATCCACCTTTTTTTTTTTCCTCTTACATCATCTGTTTTACTGTCAGCACGAAAGATACAGTGAACTATTCCAGATTTGCAGATGTCATGGAACTGCGAAGTGAGCTCATGAAAGGCAGTTTTTGGAATGACACAGCACATGCGTCATTGGTGAAAGTTTGGTTTCTTGCTCATGACCAAAAACGCATAAAAAGAGCCAACTTCTGTTTTGGAGTCAGCTTGGTATTGGCGATTCGTGAAGTCTACACCAGTGTTTGGTTTATGGTGTGCAGGGAACGGAGTCCTTAGTGAAGCAGTGTTCCGGGTTCTACATGGAGCAGCTGGGAGTACAAATCCAAGTGATCATAAATTCCTCTACCAACTTCACTTTGAGAAAATTACTACCATAACTAGGCTGGAAATGCAGTCTTGATAAAATTCAAATTCTTTAGTTCCGCCAACTAACAGTTAGAAGCTGCCATATCACATACAAGATGAACCATCTTTATTCCCTTCAAACTCTTTCCCTTGAACTGCAAAGACAACTGTTCTTATTTACAAAGATGGTCCCATAATTATATATGTTGTATAAACTATTTTTGGGTGGAAAGTGTGGAGGTTTCTATGAATTTTATTAAAATTAATGATGAAATATTTGGGTTTCATTTCTCTACTTGTGGCTTTCCGACATTTAACATTGAGTATTTTTCGTATTTTCCTTTTCTCAGGTGGACAGACCAACCTGTTTGCCATGTGGACAAACCGACTTAACCAGACCCAATCTAAAATCCATGAAGAATTTGCTGGACGAACTGAGCATGATGGTAGTGGACCTGTAGAACTTTATGCCCATCTGAAAGAAGAAAATCAAGCGTAAGTAAATAGCAGGCAAAAGGGGCTTTAGTCATAACGATAAAGAAAGCAGACCTTGTTATATTTTCCTATCTTTCTGGTACAGTCAATTCTAGATGAGAATCCTGGCTTTGCATTAAAAAATATGCATGAAAAACAACGCTAACCCAATATATATAAACCCCAACTCTAATCACCCATCATCAGTTGAACATCGCATTAACACACACACACACACACACACACACATCCAACAAAGAGATATTTGATAAGCACAAGGTAATTTATAATAGAATCCTTAATGAAAGCGGGTATAAATCATCAAAAATCAGTTTTGTGGAAAAATTTAAAAGTCCAAAACGCAGATAATAGAAGCAGGAAAATAATATGGTATAACCCTCCATTCAACCAATCAGTTAATTTTAAGCTGGGACATAAATTTCTTAAATTAATAGAGAAGCACTTTCCCAAAAATAACCCTCTAAGCAAAATCTTTATTAAAAATACCATAAAATTAAGCTTTAGCTGTTCTAATAATCTAGAAAAAAATAATCAAAATGCATAACACAAAAATATTAAAAATACACAGCAAAAATAAACCCAACACTAATACAAGTCCGTCCCATGACAACAACCTCTGTAATTGTAGAAACCCCAACCAATGCCCCATGGCCAATAAATGTCTGACGAAATCTCTGATATATATGTGTTCCATATTGGAAAGAAAAAACACCCCACCCCTATCACGTCTATGAAAACCTAGACACAGGATCAAAGTAAATACATGAATTAGGTCCACTAACAGCAGACATCAACCAATTAAATGATAGCCAACCATAAAAATGACCACTCAACAGAGCCCTCTTAGAAATCCTAACCAAAAGATATACCCAACCGATAAAAAGATAAAACATACATTCCAACAGATAATACCATTAATCAATAATTTCACACTCACACACCAGGTTCTTCAAATGTCTAACGGTCAAAATGAAAGACACATTCACTTAGTTATCAATAACCCCCACGACAACAACAAACCAAATATAAACAGAGAATGATTCCAAACCTTTATTTCCCCTGAAGAAGTATTTAAATCCAAACACTGAAACAACCATATGATTGTAGGGAAGAGGACATATAGAAGAAATTATGTACATGTTTTTAAATTAATGTTTTGGATTAATGTTCTCTCCTCATTCTATACTCACTGGGAGATTAATATATATATATATATATATATATATATATATATATATATATTAGTCTTTCATTCAAGGTGTGTGATAAATAACAGATTAGAATGAAGAGAATTGCCATTGGCAAGTAATGTAACTGTTGTAGAGCAGCTAGCACCACTCTAGTTCAGAAGATATAATGGTCTGTGGACCAATGTGACTATAAAAATAAAGACTAATAGCAGGCAGCATGACAATTGGAAGACTCATTGACGATTAGTATTAGGCTCTGTGACTTATCCTCTCCTCTCTTATGTCTTGTTTC
>JBBBDQ010001636.1:0-285000 GCA_037127315.1 Ascarosepion bandense
ATATATATATATATATATATATATATTAAAACTCTTCATTGGAAGAGTTTGGACTACCTTGCCTTTATTCCTATCACTGGGGTATAGGGTTCAGTTCGAAATTCCTAGCACCGGAGGAAGGCTGGAGTGTACAAGAGCCGAAACGTCGTAAAGATGGCAGCAAAGATGAAAACAATATTCCGAATAAAGTAAATACTACCTTATCTCAGAAATATAGGCAAATACCTTGTATTTCTTTAACAAACACCTTAAAATCAGATATTTTTCGCTTTTTTAAGTAAAAGATTAAATTTTAATAACTACAGTGTATTTGCTTTCTTCGGTCTTTTTCCAGGAACCTTTTACTACCAAAAATTCGAATTTGGATTTGTCTGACCACAATATATTATGGTAAATTATAAATGTTTTTTTATGAGATGTATTATATTTGGTCTTCGTCATTAACTCCTCACGAGACTTTTTGAGGTTACTAAAAATATTTGGCGGTTTGATTCAGGTCAAGGGAATTAAAAAGGAACATATAATTTGATCCAGATCCAAACGAGCCAAATCACACTTGGAACGCTGCAGGAACAAATTGGCAAGCCTTAAAATATGATCACGTACAGTGTTGGAGTCAGCCTTTCAAATGTCAGTCGTGACTTCAAGGCAAAGAAACAAGCTGGATTCATCAATCCAAAACGTATAGGAATGTGTGGTCAGAAGAAAAAAATCAACGTCAAGAGACGACGACGTATTCGTAATCAGGGAATGTGTGAAAGATCTTAGAAAAACATTGTTGTTGTTTTTTTCAATTAATTTGCGCGAGCAATGATCAGAACTTATCTTTACCGTTTTAATAACCAATATGGCATAGCATAGCCATCCAGATCCAGTGTCCTTAAGTAGCAAATGACATATTATCATGGATGACGCTGTCGTCCCTTTCACAATTATTATAAATAAAGGTTTCGGAAATGTTATGTCCCGTCAGAAAGAGATTATGTGGGTGGGGGGGGGGGGTGAGCACCGACATCTTGCAGAATGTTTCCCCCTTTCATTATCAACAGAATTAGAATCCCTTTGCATTCTCTTCCGCATACTTGCTTTCTTGGCAGTTACAATCTACAATAGTCATCTCTTGTCTCACTAACTTACATCCTCTCTCTCTCATGCTTTTCTACATCCACCCCACTCTCATCAGTACTCTCTTCCCTTTTCCTACTCTCTTCCTGACACTCCCTACAACCTCTCACTCCTCATGACATTTCTCCTATGTAACCCCCTGCACAACAGTGGCAGTAAAATGCATTGCTTGAGGCGACACGATTATAAAAAAAAAAATAACCCGTGATATCTTCCAGATGGATTTGTAGAATTTTTTAATGTTTCAATGTTCTCAAATCTTGCTATCTTTAATCTCCCCCTTACAACGCTGTTGAGGTTCCCTGTTGAAATCATACAAAATTTGTCCTTAAAACGTTTGGAAAACCTTTTGCTGTTCGCATCAGTTACCGTTTTCAACAAGATTTTTTCAGCAATGTGCCTGCCTGAAATCGAATTTCGTGATTGGCTGTCAACTAAAAACGATGTACGCGTGGGGGGGGGGTCTGTCTATAATTTCTTAATAATCGTTTTTTAATCGTTATAATCGTTTGCTACCAGTTTAGATTCTTGATTATTCTGTCTTTCTTCGATATTCTGCCTTTCTTCGATATTCTGTCTTTCTTCGATATGTCAAGGTTGCCAGGCAGTTCTAACATATCTTTGCAGCGTACTTAGTCAAATGCCTTTGTGTAATCTTTTAAAACACAGGTATACGCCCTTCTGCATTTACAATTCTCTTTCTGATAACATTCTGAGCATAAATATTGCGTTCCTTGTTCCGGTGTCTTTGACGAACCCGCACTGTTCTTGTCTTATCTCTGGCCTGATTTTGCCGCTTCTTCTATTCATCAGAATTCGGATGATGAGTTTTGTTACGTGACACATTAAAGTGAGAGTTCGGTGGAGTTGACATTCGTTTGCGCTAGAGATCAGTCAGTCAGTTAAGTGCCATACGTGATACACGCTTGGGCGATCATGTCTCGAATGAGACATGACTGACTGAGTAGAAGATTATCCCGCAGTAGGTTGCCATTACTTTCTGCGGTATACTGGTTGCCAGTCAAGGCTATAGAACCCAATCTGTACTGTTATTTAACCCATAACTGGAGGGAAGAGACGGATTAAGACCTTTTCCAAGAGTATTTGCACGTAAGTAAATACAAGGAATTCAACTGTAATTCGAACTCGGCTCCCCGATGTCTCGTTCTGAGCCGATATCCACTGCACCACAAAGCACATCCTACATAATTTAAAAGAATGTGCCAAGAGTGTTGAACTGTTGAGGGAATATATCGATTAGTATATATATTTTGTTGTTGGACTAAGAACGTTTCCTAATAGATAGATAGATAGATAGATAGATAGATAGATAGATAGATAATTCATAGATAGAAAAATCATAGATAGATTGATAGATATATAGATAGACAGAAAAGGCATAGATAGATAGATAGATAGATAGATAGATAGATAGAAAAAGGCATAGATAGAAAAGGCATAGATAGATAGATAGATAGATAGATAGATAGAAAAGGCGTAGGTTGATAGATAGATAGATAGATAGATAGAAAAGGCATAGACAGATAGATAGATAGATAGATAGATAGATAGAAAAGGCATAGATAGATAGATAGATAGATAGATAGATAGATAGATAGATAGATAGATAGATAGAAAGAAAAGGTATAGATAGATAGATAGATAGAAAGAAAGAAAAAAAGGCATAGATAGATAGATAGATAGATAGATAGATAGATAGATAGATAGAAAAGGCATAGATAGATAGATAAATACATAGATAGAAAAGGTGTAGATAGATAGATATGAACAGACTGAAATAGATAGATAGATAGATAGATAGATAGATAGATAGATAAGGCATAGATAGATAGATAAATAGATAGATAGAAAAGGTGTAGATAGATAGATAGATAGATAGATAGATAGATAGATAGATAGATAGAAAGAAAGAAAGAAAGAAAGAAAGAAAGAAAAGTCATAGATAGATAGATAGATAAATTTCTGTTTGAAATTCTGATTTGAGAAGTTATCATTATTTATACTATTTATACTTGAACTATTTTCATCTTTCTTTTTTTCATCATAGTGTTTCGATCTTTGTTCCCTCGGCCTTCTTCAGGTGTGCATCGCTATGGGTAATCTACATGGAATTGTAAACTATACCCTTTACTTAATCTACGGGGGTAGACTGTTCTCGTTGCACTGTCCATGTTCAAAGATATTGTATTGCGCGGTTATTGCTTACACGTTTTCATAGAATAGACAGTGCCCAACACAGGGACTGAACTCACAATCACCATGTCACCAAATCCAAAAACCATGCTAAATTAGGCAATTTAGATATGAGCAGTGGAAGAAAAATCAGTATATTTCGTATATTAAGTTGAGTTCAGAATACCCTGTATGCTATCCAGATCGATACAGACCTGAAGATGACCGGGAAGCTCAACGGTTGAAAACTTTGTGATGACAACAACAAAGATGAAGGCAATATTCTGAATATCAGATAATTAAGTGCGAGCCAATAGCAGTTCTATTCTATCAGCTTCTTTTCTCGCGCTTCCCGCCTGTTGAACCCCCTTCCATATATTTACTTTCCTGACGGATATAACCTCCAAGAATTTAAATGCAAAGTCAATTCCCATCTCTTATCCACTCCAGCCCTTTCCACATCACCCCATGTATCTTGTTCTTTTCCTTTCTCTCAACCTTCGCATCTGTCTTCACTCCTGTGTTCACATCCTTCTCTTTCCCTTTCTCTTTCACCCCCTGTAGCTGGTTTGTCTTTGTCTTCACTCCCCTCCTGCCTAATACTTCAACTCTCTTATGTAACTCCAGCCCTTTCTACATCACCCCGTGTATCTTGTTCTTTTTCCTTTCTCTCTACCTTCGTAACTGTCTTCACTCCTGTGTTCACAACCTTCTCTTGCCCTTTCTCTTTCACCCCCTGTAGCTGGTTCGTCTTTGTCTCCATTCTTTTCCTGTTTTTAACTCTCTTATGTAGCCCCCTGCACGTCAGTTGTAGTACCGCCTTGCTTAGGGTGAAATGATAAAAAAGAAGATACACGCTTGGGCGATGGACTGGCTGGTCAGAAGATTTTCCCGCAGTTGGTTACCATTACTTTTTGCGGTAGATTGTTTATAGAACCCAATCCGTCCTGCTATTCAACCCATAGATGGAGGGAGAAGCAACGGA
This sequence comes from Ascarosepion bandense, assembly GCA_037127315.1. Classification (NCBI taxonomy): domain Eukaryota; kingdom Metazoa; phylum Mollusca; class Cephalopoda; order Sepiida; family Sepiidae; genus Ascarosepion; species Ascarosepion bandense. Next base: position 4,304 of record JBBBDQ010001636.1, read on the forward strand.
TTCATACCTTTTCCAAGGGAATTTGCGCGAAGGTGAATGCAACGAATTTAACTAGAATTCGAACTCGGCTCTCCGATTTCTCGTTGCGAGCTTATATCCAACGCACCACAACGATGCAAATAATTATTATATATTGTGATAGCCTTTTCAATAGATCTTTTGTCGACGTGAGTAATTAACAATAAAAGTAAAGTAAATGAAAGAAAGAAATGGTCATATCCTTAAATGTAATAGCGGATTATGGTTTATGCAGAAGAGGAATGGTACAATAAGTACAAAATTTCTTCCAAGACATTTCGGCCTTTGTATACGATTCGTCAATTCCAGTCAAAGAAAGTTGCACATAGACATTTCAGTTTACTTGATAAATTGATGTCAGAATTGGTCAGATCAGAAGAGTGGGTTTATTTATCTGACATATCTATGGCCGTTCATTTGACCCTTTTACTGACCATGTCATGTTGAGACAGCGAGTGGTATCGGACTCATGTCAATATGCACAATGCACTGAGAAATGCAGACTGGACACCGGACACTTCAAGTATCTTGGCGTACAGGTATGTTATTCCGACGCTAATTCACTCGACTTTAGTCAAAGCGCAGAATGAACCAAGGTCTTCTACATCAGTGAGACTGACCGACGGCGAGAAAATTCTAATGGCCAATCGGTGAACTTATTTAATTGTATTTCCTTAAAATTTGTTTCTTTTTTTTGTCCTTTTCGGTTTGACATGAGTTATAGTAATCCAAATATAAGAGTGAAGAATGATATAAATGAGAATATATATATATATTTTTTTTTTTCTAAACATATACTATTAAATATAAGAGACGATGAATGTCTGTTATGTTTAATCATGAGCCATTCTAAACGTCGTATTTTGGCTTTAATTTCAGTTGAAAATAAAGAGAAAAATTCTCCAACATTTGGATAATTTTTTATTAGTTTGGTCCTAAGCTTTCGGCTCACATAAGCCATCTTCAGAGAAGTCACCAAGCCGGTAAAACATTAACATTCACCATCACCGACGATTTTATTTTGTGTTGACATAAAACTCCGCTAGGCAACGGCAATAGTTACCAAAAATACCAAACGCAGTTCGCAAATTTGCAATGCGGTTCTATGACGTCACACCGCGTGATAGCGCGAAATGACAACAGAACCATGTATTCAAATAAATTTTAGAAACAAATTAATAAAAAAATTATCCAAATGTTGGAGAATTTTTGTCTTTATTTTCAACTGAAATTAAAGCCAAAATACGACGCTTAGAACGGCTCATGATTAAACATAATAGACATTCATTGTCTCTTATATTTAACAGTATATGTTTAGAAAATTATTTGCTGCCTCGATATACTAAATATATATATATATATAGTGCTGTGCAAAAGTATTAGGACAAGAACTATTTTATCTTTTATGAGACATCAAAATAAAGTTTGAAATCACCCCTGTCCTAAAACTTTTGCACACTACCGGTAGTGTGCAAAAGTATTAGGAGAGAGGTGATTTTCCTAAAAACCACACTGAAATTCAAATACAGGGTGAAAAGCCAAGTAAATTGCTAATAAATATTGATTATTTAAAACTAGGTGTAAAAGAAATGTATTAAAAAGAAGTTATATTTAACTTTTCCTATTTTATATTAAACAAGTTATTTTGAAACTACTCATTATTCTATTATCCTTGGATATGGCTTACTTTTTTCTTATTCCCCCCTCTCGAATTGATAAATCTAATGTTACCTCGCAAGACACACTTTGGAAACAAATAGAAGCTGCTTGGCAGGAGATATCATTAGATACATTGAAGAAGCTTGTGATGTCAATGCCTGACAGAATGAAGACTGTGATCAAAGCAAAAGGATATTATACTAAATATTAAATTTATTTTGTAACATTTTTTCTTCTTAAAGCATTTTTTGAGTAAATCAAATAAAATTACTTTAAATAAATTGTTTATTTTCTCTCAATATGCCTCATAAAAGATAAGATACTTCTTGTCTTAATACTTTTGCACAGTACAATATATATATATATATATATATCCACTGCCACTATTGCGCTTGGGGCTACATAGGGGAAGGTAATAGGAAGAGTGGTTAGATATAGGAAATGTCAGAAGCGGAGTGATAGATAGTTGGGTGGGTGGGAAGAATGTTTGAAAGAATGGAAGTTAGTTTGTTAGGAAGCATCTATTGACCTTACATTTAAACTCCTGGAGATTGTAGCCGTCGGGGAAGCAGTCATGTGGAAGGAAATTCCACAGTCGGGAAGTGCGAGAAAAGAAACTGTTGGAGTAGAAGTTGCGGTTGCATTTTATCAGTTTCACTGTAAAAGGGTGGGATCTTGTTGCTAATCTAGTATCTCGTGCAAATTCGAACCTAAGGGGCACCAGTGATCTAATTTCATCGGAGCAGAAGCCGTGAAAGTATTTATAGAAGAGACACAAGGAAGCCGCGTCGCACCGGTGAGAGAGACTGCAGGCGGTCTGCTAAGTCGGTATCGATCACATTACAGACCCTCCGCTGTACCTTGTCTAGAAGCCCAAGGAGAATAGCAGGGGCACCCGACCAGATATGGCAACAGTATGGCGGATGGTAGATTTATAAATGTGCAGGATAGATTCAGACGGAAAAAACCTCCGGGCCCTGCACTGAGAACCGACTTTCATAGCAGCGGATTTAGCAATGGATTCGATATAGTCATTCCACTTGAGGCCCGCTGAAAGTGTGAGACCAAGGAGGCGTAGTGTTTTACTCTCTGGTAGGCAAGCCTGATCTATATATATATAATTTATAACATAAATATGTCGCCGTTTTGTTTCAACACTTCTCGTAACTTATCAAGTGATGAATTCGATTTCAAGTTGTAGGGTTTTAAAGGTTCAAGACTAACTCCCTTAATTTGGGAGGCATTTTTACATTGACCGAGTGGACCAATTAAAACAAAGCAATTTCCAATTTGAAGAATATAAGAACAAACACTAAAAATAATTTATTAAGGCCTAAACATTAATATTTGATTAAAATACAGATCAGCATTTTTAGATTCCTTTTATTTTTAGTACCAATTTTAAATTCTGAGTTTAACAAAAGTATTAGATTTAAGTCGTTATAAAGTTATTTCGACATTAAACGAGTAAAAGACATGCGTGTACACAGATTCAAATCTAAAGACATCTGCATTTGTATTTAAATAAAATACTTTTCAGCGCGACACGAGAATTGTCATGTTCCAGTACAATCCATAGTACTTCATCAGGTGTTTTACTGTTACAAATTTTAAAATATAATATATATATCTAAACTTATTTATAAAATGGAACTTTGTCTCTGTGTGCGTGTCTGTGTGTGTGTCTGTGTGTGTGTACATTACCTATAGACGCTGAAACGGCTGAACCGATTCTCTTGAAAATTTACACATTTGTATTATAAGCGTCTACGAGACTTCTTAGCTAGGTTTTGTGTCGAGGAACCCCCGATAAATATCAAAAATCGTTAATCGAAAAAATCGGGTTATAGAAGGAGTGGTCAGATTTTAATCAAATTTGATACACTCATAGACAAAGACATAAGAAACGATATTCAGAAGTTTCAAGGTTGCAGTTCTTACAGTAGTGCAGAAAATCGATGATATATATATAAGAGGCAAGATGTTTGTGTGTGTGTCTGTTTATCTACTTGTATGTCTGTATTTTTTCAGCCCTTTTATTTTAGTTTTTGCTTCGGGTTTGGCTCTAAGTAGGTATAATTGTATTCTTAGTCTCAGCCATGATACCATTTACTCAGAGGACTTATTTAGCCTTCAAAATTCAATTTCAATCACATAGTACTCTAGCACTCTTTTCTTTGTTTTCAATGAAGCTTTCCAGTCTCACAATACTCTGATTAGCTTTTGCAATACGACGTCCTTGGTCATGCCAATTCTTCTTCGGATTTCAGATTCGTACTTTCCATCCTCTGTCAGAACGTTTCCCAGGTATTTGAATTTCTTTATTTGTTTTATTTTAATTTCCAAAACCGGTAGTTGGCATTTTGGGGTCTTCTTTTACTGATGACCATACATTCAGTTTTCTTGAAAAGTCTTGTGTTTTAGCTTTCTCATGCTACTTTCTGTAAGAGGTCCTTCATTTTCTTTTCCGTATATGCTATTAGCACTGTGTCATCTGCGTATCTTATATAATTAAGATTGTGTCCGCCAATAACAAATCCTAACAAGGACTTTATCTCTCTCAGAATTGTTTCACTTCATAGGTTGAATAGATCCGGTAGGAAAACAAATCTTTGTCTTAGGTCCTTTCTGATTTTTTCATACTTTCTGAATTCATTTCCTGTCCGTATAGAAGCAGTTTTCTGTCAGTATAGGTTCTTGATTATCCTAATGCCGAAAATGTCGAGGTTGTCGAGCATTTCCAACAAGTCATTGTAGCGTATTTTGTCAAATGCCTTTATGTAGTCTATGAAGTACAGATGCAGTTAAAGCGAAACCGTAGACTGAAAGAAAAATGAATGGATGTAAGTCAAATTTTGATTTCCTGGTATCGATATCAAAAATGTTTTTTTCGTCGTAAAATGAATTTTGAAGGCTAAATAAGTCCTCTGAGTAAATGGTATCATGGCTGAGACTAAGAACTACAATTATAACTACTTAGAGCCAAAACTGAAGCAAAAACTAAAATAAAAGGGCTGAAAAAATACAGACATAGAGGCAGATAAACACACACACACACACAAACATCTTGCATTGCCGTTTCAAATAACATTATTAGTATAAACATTGCCTTCCTTGTTTCGGTGTCTTTACCAAATCCGCACTGTTCTTGTTCTATCTCTGGTCTGATTCTGCTGCACGCTCTGTTCACCAGAATCAGAACGATGTTTTTTGTTATGTAGCTCATTAAGCTAATTGTTGGGCGGGGTTCATACTATGTATCTATCTGAAATCTGAAAATCGAAAGTAAATAGTTCGGGTACGAATAAAGAAATTATATATATATATATATATATATATATATATATATATATATATATATATATAAGGTTTTTGAAGTTTCGCAAAAGAATTGATTCCTGTATAATAATTCTAAGGACTTTTGTGAAAAAATAATGAAGACAGTTTTCTTTTCAAAATGTCACTCTCAACACGGACTTTCTAAAATCGTTGATACGTATAGACTTTTAGAACTTCTTGGAACCTTCTAGAAATTTACGCGAACTTCTAGAGCTTTCTGTAACTTTCCAGAATTTTATGAAACCTTCTAGAAATCTTTGAAGCCTTCCAGAACTTCATGGGTATTTTTTTATGTACATTTTCTTGGGCTAAATAAGCGTGAGCGCAGGCTGGGTTTCCAGTTACATAAGGCGAATGGGAAACTAATTGTGTTTGTAATCAAATAACTGTTTATGTTTTAAGTATATAGGCTTCCTGATTGAGCAACACTGATTGACTTACTGAAAGATCTCCAAATATTTACATTTAACCACAATGTTTCACAAAACTTGTTTCTACCAGTGAAAGAACCAATACGTTCTAGACGAAGAATCTCGTAAAACTTTCAAGATTCACATAAGAAAAGAGGAACTGCTCCATTAGTAGAATTAGTAAAGGCGTTGCTACTGACGTTATACAAAAAAAAAACTTTAAAAATATACTGTTTTCTACAAGCAGTAGTTTTAATGACCAAAGAGGAACAGGCGTTGCTACCGACGTTATAATAAGAAAAAATCCTTTCAAAAATTACTTTTGTCTACAAACAGTAGTTTAAATGACCAAAGAGGAACAGGCGTTGCTACCGACGTTATAATAAGAAAAAAATCCTTTCAAAAATTACTTTTGTCTACAAACAGTAGTTTAAATGACCAAAGAGGAACAGGCGTTGCTACCGACGTTATAATAAGAAAAAAATCCTTTCAAAAATTACTTTTGTCTACAAACAGTAGTTTAAATGACCAAAGAGGAACAGGCGTTGCTACCGACGTTATAATAAGAAAAAAATCCTTTCAAAAATTACTTTTGTCTACAAGCAGTAGTTTTAATGACCAAAGAGGAACAGGCGTTTCTACCGAAGTTATAATAAGAAAAAAATCCTTTCAAAAATTACTGTTTTCTACAAGCAGTAGCTTTAATGACCAAAGAGGAACAGGCGTTGCTACCGACGTTATAATAAGAAAAAATCCTTTCAAAAATTACTTTTGTCTACAAACAGTAGTTTTAATGACCAAAGAGGAACAGGCGTTTCTACCGAAGTTATAATTAGAAAAAAATCCTTTCAAAAATTACTTTTGTCTACAAGCAGTAGTTTTAATGACCAAAGAGGAACAGGCGTTTCTACCGAAGTTATAATTAGAAAAAAATCCTTTCAAAAATTACTGTTTTCTACAAGCAGTAGCTTTAATGACCAAAGAGGAAGAGGCGTTGCTACCGAAATTATAATAAGAAAAAGAATCCGTTAAAAAATTACTGTTGTCTACAAGCAGTAGTTTCAATGACCAAAGAGGAACAGGCGCTGTTACCGACGTTATATTAAGAAAAAAATCCTTTCAAAAGTTACTGTTTTCTACAAGCAGGAGTTTATGTATAATATCTTTTTTTTTTTTACCGCGAGGTTGTAAAAAATACCATGTTGGGAATCTTTCGCTGGATATCCTTCTCTCAATGAGGGTGAAAGGGCTGTGGTAGGCAACCCATCTAGTGATGGTGTCACGATAAAAACACCCTTGGTAGTTCTAGCGGAGCATCAAGTATTCAGCTACTGACAAGATTTTAAATCTTGGCCGAGGCCGCAGAATGATGATAATGAGTGGAACAATCAATGAAAATCAATAGCAAGTGCCACTTAGAATCTAAATGACTTGCGCTATCGGTCCCTTGGAGCCTTCATTAAAGAAAGGAAAGAACGTATAAAGGAAATTGCTGAATAAGTAACAAGTTTAGGGTAAAAGAAATTAAATTTTCCAAATTTATCAACTCAAGTCAAAGCATCAAAACTGAATCAAGGGCGGAACACCTCGAATGAATGAGTAAAAAGAGAAAAATATGATCCATCGAATGTGTTAAGGTGCCATATCTACAGTGAATGGACTCTTCCTCCTCCATAAATACTAACTTCCGGTGGAGTCAGTTCTGAAGCAGTAATATTTACCCTTCTCCCCCACATGAGAGAGATGTGACACAAGGTCTTTTTTAACGTGAGGAACCTGAGCGCGTACGCCCAGGTACTGGTCAAATATTACCTATCCACCGCGGTGGATAGGTTCAGAACCGGTCTAAGCAGGCAGTCGAGACACAGTGTAACTTGACAATTCGGATGTACCCTTCTATCTGCTGACTAATAACACTCTTATTATTGTATATATGTTCTGTTATTCAAATACAATGGTTCAAATCTGCTTTCTTGTTTCTGTGCCTTTCTTACTGGCCCTAACAGGCCGCAACAAAATGAATTTTTTAAAATCACAAAAGAAAATTTTAAATGGCTGTGTATTGAAGGCAGGTGATTATATCATCTTCAGATCAAAAGATAAGTAGGATATACAACTGGAAAGACTGCGAGTTGCATGTTGGGTAATGGCACTGGAATCATTTAAATGCATAGTTAATTGTCTTAAATGATTCCATTGCCATTACACAACATCTTAAGTCATAGACTGTTTCCCTTCTGCATTCTGACATTCGTAAAATTCTTATAGACAATGCTAAAATTATTGGTCAACACACAGACATTAGACACTTAAAAAATTTAGAGGCACTATATATCAGAAGTAAAAACAAAGACTATCATTCGCACAGCTTACCAAGTTTCTGGACATGTACTTAGTTGTGTTTAGAGGGTATATTTGAAATATAATTAAGATAAATGATTATTTGCCTCTGAGTAATTTGGTTATTTACATAATCAAGTATTCCATATAATTCACGCTTCTACATGAGCACATATCTTCACGTGTGCATGTTGTTTACATTATTATTGCCTTTGAATTAAAAAATTTTTGATAACGTTTATTTATTTTCTTTTAAAATGTTGTAACACTTTTCCTGTTACAAGGCAAAATTTGATTTTTAAACTGTAATATAGTCCCTGATGATGAACGATGACGTTCGTAAGTACTACGACAACTTTTGGGCAATTTTTATACACACATAATCTGGAAATAAAAAGTCTAATCAGAAAATATGAAAAAATTCTAAAGAAAATATATAAGACTATGCTGTCTTAATCGTTTAACACAACTTGTTTAGAAGAAAAGATGCTGCCAGAATATACGTACTTTAAATATATATATATATATATATATATATATATATATATATATATATATATATATATATATATATATTTAGTATTGTTGGAATAATATTCCTTGTCAAAAGAAACACTATTTTTTAAGAAAGTGCTCAATACAAAAGTAGAGCTAATATTATTTATTCATAAATTATAACATGGATATGTTACAATATCACTACAAAAGAAGCCATTTTGTTTCAACACTTTTGTGTCTTTTCAAGTGATGTGATGGTTCTTAAATGAATGGTTTAAAAGTCTGAAAACGAGCGTCGCCCCATAAAAATCAGGGAGGTATTATTGTATATGTAATGTGGACCAATCAGAGTGAAGCAATTTCTCATTTGGAAAATATGCTGGCAGGCTTAGGGTTAATTTTGGTGGGTATAATAACAATATGACTTTAAACAAGTATTAATAACAATACCCACCAAAATTAACCCTAAGCCCGCCAGCATATTTTCCAAATGAGAAATTGCTTCACTCTGATTGGTCCACATTACATATACAATAATACCTCCCTGATTTTTATGGGGCCACGCTCGTTTTCAGACTTTTAAACCATTCATTTAAGAACCATCACATCACTTGAAAAGACACAAAAGTGTTGAAACAAAATGGCTAATTTTGTAGTGATATTGTAACATATCCATGTTATAATTTATGTAAATAAATATATATATATATATATATATATATATATATATATATATATATATATATATATATATATATTAAAATATAAATCTAAACCCGAAATTTTCCAATATCTCTATTCCTGAAACAATTCATTCTTTCCCAAGCCATCATGCACAGCTACCAAAATATCAAAAAGTTAAAGGAAAACAGTTAAACTCATAACCTCCTAGTATTTAAAATATATAGCGCAAAAATTAATCTCAAACCAAAATAGTTTAAATACGCATTTAAAATAAAATTTACAAGAACATCTCTTTCTTTAGTTTATTAGACACACAATTGTGTCCATTTGTGTCTTCTATAGTTTGCCTATGGTGATAGGAAGGGTGTTTGGTGTTATCACAAGTGATGGGGACGTGATTGTCACGGAGAGTTTTCTCGCTGCGACTACATCTCTCACTGTCAGCTTCGGGCAGAGGGCGCTCTCTGCTTCCGAGCAGAGGGCGCTCTCTGCTTCCGAGCAGAGAGCAAAAACCCAGTCGTGGTCCCGCCGACGGGTAGAAGCACGACTGGGCAAAAATAGACAGGTATATTTTGGCCGGGCCATATAGCCCGGAAATTCCCACTCATAAACTGACCATGTGTCACCTGTTGCCTTTAGTGGGAGGGACAGCTAAATATAGTGATTGTCGCAGCGTTTTCTCGCTGCGACGGTATTTCTCAGTCTCTGCTCTCTGCCTTCGGGTAGAGGGCGCTCTCTACTTCCGAGCAAAGAGCAATAACCCAGTCGTGGTTCCGCCGAAGGGTAGAAGCACGGCTGGGGAAAAATAGACAGGTATTTTTTGGCCGGGTCGTATAGCCCGGAAATTCCCACTCATAACTGACCATGTGTCACGTGTTGCCTTTAGTGGGAGGGACAACTACATATAGTGATGGGGACGTTACACCTTCATTTATTTTCTCACCATGCCTCAGACTCAACATGGAATTCTACACCAAGTGACTTTAGGAGGTAGTGCTTCCCTGGGTCAAGAGCGTGGCTGCTGGGAAAATTTATATCTGTTAACAGGACTTTGAACCATGCTACACAAGCGTTAGAAATCAATCATGGTTGTCAGACATTTTCTGCGATCATGTCACACTTTATATATCGCTATCTATCTCCCAGACTGCAACCCCTTGATTATGAGGCGCATTTGAGCGAGAGACAAACAAAACTCCTTGCAACACCAAAGATGAATTAAGGGTAAAGATTATGACAGTGTTCAACAAATTAAAAAAAGAAAACCGTCTAAAAGACTTGCAGGAGATTTTTAAAAAATCTTCTAGAGGTCGTAGTTGAACTCACTGGCAATTCTGTTGAAGCATTTCAAGATATTTTCGAGTTATTTTGCTAAATACACTACCGGCCATAATTATTAAGCCACCCCAGTGTTTAAAACAAATGATGTATTTCATACTATTTTATTAATTATTGCCTGGTGAATAATTGTAAATGAAAATAGAATGGTACTTTTGTTAATATTCCATAAAAACATGTGCATCAAAAGAATTTATAAATATTTGATAATTACCTAAATTGCAGTTTCATCAATGAAAGAATATAAAAATTTAGGGTAATTCGGAAAAATTCATCTTTGCTTCCTTACCTTCTAAAATTTTGCAAAGTAATGACGAAAGAACCATTCTATTTTCATTTAGAATAATCCACTGGGCAATAAATACTAAAAATAGTACAAAATGTTTCATTTCTTTAAAAAAAAAACAGGGGTGGCCTAATAATTATGGCCGGTAGAGTATATACATTGTTTTTAAGTTTTTGCATAATTTAGATGACAATTCATCCATAGCACCCTGCATATATAACAAAAAAAAAAAAAAAAAGAAAAAAAAACAATACTAAAAATAATGAGAGGATTATTAATAAAAAAAGGAAAAGCGAACACTCACTAATATCAACTGAGAACACGGTCACCATATGCTGACCGTGTTTGGAAAATAAAACATTTAGATAACTCTAGATACATGCATAAAACAATCTATATATTCAGTCAAAGTAAAATAAAATTCATTATTGATAATGGCTAAGAATATAGCCGAAAGCGCTTGGAGAAATAAAAAAATTGGATCAGTTTTATATAATATAAATCATACTGATATTAAATTTTATATCATTTATCTCATACATTTCATTTCTTATATAATATATCATACTGAAAAAAAAAATATAAGATCATTTGAAAGATTATGTAAAAACATAGCCACTGTATTTTCTCTGTTATTTTTAAAAAAGAGGGATTGCTGCACACACACACACACACACACACACACACACACACACACTATATATATATATATATATATACACACACATATATATATATATATATATATGTGTGTGTGTTTGTGTGTGTATATTATGCGATCATAAGCATCTTGATCGATCATTCGATAACTGTCTTAGTTTTCTTTTCTTTTCTTTTCCTTTCTTTCTTTCCTTTTCTGTACACGTATTTCTTCTTTTTTTAATCGTTTCACCTCAAGCAAGGCGGTACCGCCACTGATGAAGCAGGAGGCTACATAAAAGTAAAAGTTTAAGCAGGAGGAGAGTGAAGAGAAAGACAAACCAGCTGCAGGGGTTATCAGAGAAAGGGAAAGAGAAGGATGTGAACACAGGAGTGAAGACAGTTGCGAAGGTAGAGAGAAAAGAAAAGAACAAGATACACGGGGTGATGTGGAAAGGGCTGGAGTTACATGAGATATTTGAAGTATTAGGCGGGTGAAGAGTGAAGACAAATGAACCAGCTACAGAGGGTGAAAGAAGAAAGGGCAAGAGAAGGATGTGAACACAGGAGCAAAGACAGTTGCGAAGGTAGAGAGAAAGAAAAGAACAAGATACACGGGGTGATGTGGAAAGGGCTGGAGTTACATGAGATATTTGAAGTATTAGGCAGGTGAAGAGTGAAGACAAAGACGAACCAGCTACAGAGGGTGAAAGAGAAAGGGCAAGAGAAGGATGTGAACACAGGAGTGAAGACAGTTGCGAGTGAGAGAGAAAGAAAGAACAAGATACACGGGGTGATGTGGAAAGGGCTGGAGTTACATGAGATATTTGAAGTATTAGGCAGGTGAAGAGTGAAGACAAAGACGAACCAGCTACAGAGGGTGAAGAAAGGGCAAGAGAAGGATGTGAACACAGGAGTGAAGACAGTTGCGAAGGTAGAGAAAAAGAAAAGAACAAGATACACGGGGTGATGTGGGAAAGGGCTGGAGTTACATGAGATATTTGAAGTATTAGGCAGGTGAAGAGTGAAGACAAAGACGAACCAGCTACAGAGGGTGAAAGAGAAAGGGCAAGAGAAGGATGTGAACACAGGAGTGAAGACAGTTGCGAAGGTAGAGAGAAAAAGAAAAGAACAAGATACACGGGGTGATGTGGAAAGGGCTGGAGTTACATAAGATATTTGAAGTATTAGGCAGGTGAAGAGTGAAGACAAAGACGAACCAGCTACAGAGGGTGAAGAGAAAAGGGCAAGAGAAGGATGTGAACACAGGAGTGGGGAGCAGTTTGCGAAGGTAAGAGAGAAAGAAAAGAACAAGATACACGGGGTGATGTGGAAAGGGCTGGAGTTACATGAGGTATTTGAAGTATTAGGCAGGTGAAGAGTGAAGACAAAGACGAACCAGCTACAGAGGGTGAAAGAGAAAGGGCAAGAGAAGGATGTGAACACAGGGGTGAAGACAGTTGCGAAGGTAGAGAGAAAAGAAAAGAACAAGATACCTGGGGTGATGTGGAAAGGGCTGGAGTTACATGAGATATTTGAAGTATTGAGCAGGTGAAGAGTGAAGACAAAGACGAACCAGCTACAGAGGTGAAAGAGAAAGGGCAAGAGAAGGATGTGAACACAGGAGTGAAGACAGTTGCGAAGGTAGAGAAAAGAAAAGAACAAGATACACGGGGTGATGTGGAAAGGGCTGGAATTACATGAGATATTTGAAGTATTAGGCAGGTGAAGAGTGAAGACAAAGACGAACCAGCTACAGAGGTGAAAGAGAAAGGGCAAGAGAAGGATGTGAACACAGGAGTGAAGACAGTTGCGAAGGTAGAGAGAAAAGAAAAGAACAAGATACACGGGGTGATGTGGAAAGGGCTGGAGTTACATGAGATATTTGAGCAGAGTATTAGGCAGGTGAAGAGTGAAGACAAAGACGAACCAGCTACAGAGGGTGAAAGAGAAAGGGCAAGAGAAGGATGTGAACACAGGAGTGAAGACAGTTGCGAAGGTAGAGAGAAAAGAAAAGAACAAGATACACGGGGTGATGTGGAAAGGGCTGGAGTTACATGAGATATTTGAAGTATTAGGCAGGTGAAGAGTGAAGACAAAGACGAACCGGCTACAGAGGGTGAAAGAGAAAGGGCAAAGAGAAGGATGTGAACACAGGAGTGAAGACAGTTGCGAAGGTAGAGAGAAAAAGAAAAGAAACAAGATACACGAGGGTGATGTGGAAAGGGCTGGAGTTACATAAGATATTTGAAGTATTAGGCAGGTGAAGAGTGAAGACAAAGACGAACCAGCTACAGAGGGTGAAAGAGAAAGGGCAAGAGAAGGATGTGAACACAGGAGTGAAGACGGTTGCGAAGGTAGAGAGAAAGAAAAGAACAAGATACACGGGGTGATGTGGAAAGGGCTGGAGTTACATGAGGTATTTGAAGTATTAGGCAGGTGAAGAGTGAAGACAAAGACGAACCAGCTACAGAGGGTGAAAGAGAAAGGGCAAGAGAAGGATGTGAACACAGGGGTGAAGACAGTTGCGAAGGTAGAGAAAAGAAAAGAACAAGATACACGGGGTGATGTGGAAAGGGCTGGAGTTACATGAGATATTTGAAGTATTAGGCAGGTGAAGAGTGAAGACAAAGACGAACCAGCTACAGAGGGTGAAAAAGAGAAAGGGCAAGAGAAGGATGTGAACACAGGAGTGAAGACAGTTGCGAAGGTAGAGAGAAAAGAAAAGAACAAGATACACGGGGTGATGTGGAAAGGGCTGGAGTTACATGAGATATTTGAAGTATTAGGCAGGTGAAGTGAAGACAAAGACGAACCAGCTACAGAGGGTGAAAGAGAAAGGGCAAGAGAAGGATGTGAACACAGGAGTGAAGACAGTTGCGAAGGTAGAGAGAGAAAGAAAAGAACAAGATACACGGGGTGATATGTGGAAAGGGCTGGAGTTACATGAGATATTTGAAGTATTAGGCAGGTGAAGAGTGAAGACAAAGACGAACCAGCTACAGAGGGTGAAGAGAAAGGGCAAGAGAAGGATGTGAACACAGGAGTGAAGACAGTTGCGAAGGTAGAGAGAAAAGAAAAAGAAACAAGATACACGGGGTGATGTGGAAAGGGCTGGAGTTACATGAGATATTTGAAGTATTGGGCAGGTGAAGAGTGAAGACAAAGACGAACCAGCTACAGAGGGTGAAAAGAGAAAAGGGCAAGAGAAGGATGTGAACACAGGGTGAAGACGGTTGCGAAGGTAGAGAGAAAAGAAAAGAACAAGATACACGGGGTGATGTAAAAAAAGGTTGGAGTTAAGCGAATTAGAGATGGGAATTGACTTTGCATTTAAATTCCTGAAGGTTATAGCCGTCAGGAAAGCAAGTATATGGAAGGGAGTTCCACAGGCGGGAAGCGCGAGAAAAGAAGCTGATGGAATAGAATTGTCGCCTGCATTTGGTTGATCTAACTCTAAAGGGTAGAACCTTGTTGCCAGTTTGGTTGCCTGAGTAAAATCTTGTGAATGGGGGAACCAGTGACCCAAGTTCGCCAGAACAGAAGCTATTGCGAAAGTAGAGAGGAAGAAGAAGATACACGGGGTGATGTAGTCAAGTGGACAAAAGATGGGTATTGACATTGCATTTAAATTTCTGGAGGTTGTAGCCGTCAGGAAAGCAAAGATATGGAAGGGAGTTCCACAGGCGGGGATGTCTATTTTGCGTCAGACTATTTCTTTTACTCTCTTGCTTTTACTCTCTCTTTCTCTCTCTTTCTCTCTCTCCCTTTCTATCTCTCATTTTCATGACATGTCTATCGAAATTCTACTGCTCTTTCACTCAATTTCTGAATATGAAAGTTCCACTCACCTCAAGAAATTTGTCTCGCAATCGATATACTATCCCTTTTCTTTTCTCTCACTCTATTACAATAATTCCTTGTTGTTTGTCTTATTCTCTTTCTTTCTTACTTTCTCTTTATATATATATATATATATATATATATATATATATATATATATATATATATAAAATTATTTATAAATGGGACTTTGTCTCTGTGTGGGTGTGTCTGTGTGTGTGTGTGCCAGTTACCTACAGACTCCGAAACGACTGAACCGATTTTCTTGAAAGTTTACACAGTTGTACTATAAGCATCTGCGAGTATTCTTAGCTAGGTTTTGTGTCGAGGTACCCCCGATAAATATCGAAAATCGATAATCGAAAAAATCGGGTTATAGAAGGAGCGGTCCGATTTTAATCAAATTTGATACACTCATAGACAAAGACACAAGAAACGATATTCAGAAGTTTCAAGGTTGCAGTTCTTAAAAATAGTGCAGAAAATCGATTATATATATATATATATATAAAAGGCAAGATGTGTGTGTGTGTGTGTGTGTGTGTGTGTGTCTGTCTGTCTGTCTGTTTATCTGCCTCTATGTCTGTATTTTTTCAGCCCTTTTATTTTAGTTTTTGCTTCGGGTTTGGCTCTAAGTAGGTATAATATTAGTTCTTACTCTCAGCCATGATACCATTTACTCAGAGGACTTATTTAGCCTTCAAAATTCAGTTTACGACGAAAAAAACTTATTTGATATCGATACCAGGAAATCAAAATTTGACTTACATCCATTCATTTTTCTTTCAGTCTACGGTTTCGCTTTAACTGGAAACACCTATTGCTTTTTAGTTTTTCGTGCCAACTTCCAAAGAGTCTGAGCTCCAGAACCATGGATTAGTTTTAAAGCTTTCATTACACCCGAGCAAAGCCGGGCTATACTGCTAGTATATATATATATATAAAGGAGGTTGAGCGGGACGAGAGAGCGAGAGAGAGAGAGAGAGAGAGAAAGAGAGAGATGGGTATCATCTCACTCATATATGACTTAATATCGCATGACATACGAGACCTGAAGATATAGCGGTGTGAGTCGACGTCTAACAGAATTTCCAATCGATAATCGATTATCATTGCTGGGTTCAGAATAGAACTTTTCTTCTTCGTCATGGCCCTGTGATATTAAATTCGGCTTTAATCTACCATTTGAACAGACAGTATTTTTTGCTTGAAAACAGGATCTTAGCGGAGAATAAGCAACACGAATCTGCGGCATTTTGAGGTTTTAGATAACCGGATACCAACGAGTGAAGATATATAGAAATATATCAGGAGTAAAAGATAAAAGGAGGCATGAAAACGCATTTTTGAGCGTTTGAGGAATGGTTGTATAGAGAGACATCAGTTTTTAAAGAAAATGGATTTCGTAAACTGCAAGAAAAGCGAATGCATGGTCATCAGCAATAAAAGCAGCGCCAAATGCCAAATACAGGTGGGAGATACCAGAATAAAGCAGG
This sequence comes from Ascarosepion bandense, assembly GCA_037127315.1. Lineage (NCBI taxonomy): Eukaryota > Metazoa > Mollusca > Cephalopoda > Sepiida > Sepiidae > Ascarosepion > Ascarosepion bandense. Next base: position 20,854 of record JBBBDQ010001636.1, read on the forward strand.
TACAAAAATTTAAATACTTGGGAAGTGTTCTAACAGAAGATGGAAAGTGCGACACAGAGATCCGAAGGTGAATTGGCATGGCGAAGGACGCGTTCCAGAAGCTGTGTAAAGTATTAAGAGACAGGAAACTTTTACTAGAAACAAAGAAGAGAGTACTGGATTGCTATGTGATGTCAGTTCTTCAATACGGCAGTGATGCTGGACAATATCATCAAAATTTAAGAAAAAACTTGAAGCAACTGAAATGTGGTTCTACAGAAGGATGCTGAGGATATCATGGATCGAGCATGTGAGGAATGTTGAGGTTTTGGAAAGGATGGAAACGAAAAGGAAATTTATATTGAGCATCAGGAAGTGACAGCTGAAGTTCCTTGGGCATGCAATGAGGAAGGAGGGATTGGAGAACATGATACTAACAGGGCCAGATAGAGGGAAAAGAGAGACAGGGGAAAGTAGCGGATAGTATATTTGAAAGGCCTGAGCAAGTGAATGAAAGAACGAGGATTGCATGGTGTAACAGGAGAAAGCGTGCTCAGAGCCACCAGGAACAGGGAGACGTGGTGAGCCATGATCGCCTACGTCATGAAAGGACAAGGCATATAGAAGAAGAAGAAGAAGAAGAAGAAGAAGAAGAAGAAGAAGAAGAAGAAGAAGAAGATAAAAAAAGACTTTTTCTATAATTTTAAGATGACGATAAAAAAAACTAAGATAACGTGGGAATGGTTTCTTTCGCAAATATATCGTAATTTCTGGCAAATTATTACACATTTCTGATTTGAAACTATTTTATTTTGTTGTTGGTGTTACTGTTGTTTTTCATTCAGTTATTTTTGTATTTTCTCTCTTTTTCCATTTCTCTTTCTCCCACTCTCTCTCGCACTATTTTTTTCATTTTGTTTGTCTTAATGTCTGGTATATCTCATAATTTCAGTCCTCCATACGTGGTAAAGCAGAACGCGTGACGTAATGGGACATTTATTATTGATATACAATAAATTTATTACGGAAATTAACGAAGATTAACGAAATGGTTATAAACAAACCGACAATTTGAAATGATTTGTTTGAACATTATTTTTAATCGATACTTGTATTTAAGTTGATAATCTGTTTATAATCAAACAATATATATATTTATTTCTACCAGCCTGATTATTTACGATAAATTTTTGTTACAAAAATTCGGCAGGATTCGAACCTGCGACCCCTATCCACCAATTGCTCTGGCGCGTCTGTAAACCACCAATTGCTCTGGCGCGTCTGGGAAACTATCAATTGCTCTGGTGCGTCTTTGAGCTCTCGACCACGAATGACCTTCGCTAATTAATCTTCGTTAATTTCCGTAACATGTTTACAATTGTTGACATGACGATACATTTCAGAGCAGATATAAATTTATTACGACGAATCGAAAATTGTGTTATAAAGGCTTGATTTGACTTCGTTCAGACTGTTGGTCATTCGTGGTCGAGAGGTCGAAGACGCGCCAGATCAATTGTAAATTGATAAATAATCAGGCCGGTAGAAATAAAATATAATACTGTTTGATGATAAACAGAATATCTACTTAAAAACGAGTATCGATCAAAAATAATGTTCAAACAAATCATTTCACAATAAATTTAGCACATGGCTGAAGGTCGGGGAGTGGGTTGAGGCCGGTCTACACTGTTTATTCTATGCCTAGGTAATCACATTCACGACCCAATTACTCATAACAATTTATTCATTTACCACAAAAACTCGTCCATTAACATACAATGCAACATATACCATAATGCCACATATTCACAGGGGAACCTAAAAAAGCGGAACAAAACTCATTACATTAATTTCTTATTTTTTATATGAAATATTACAAAAATATATTTAAAATGCGTAACGTAATGGAGTGCCGACAATTATCGGCTTAGCATTTAAATACAACTTAGCTAATTTGCATAGGGAACCACAATTTCAATATCTCTTTTTCGCTTTTTTTTTTTTTTTTTTTTGTGGTGCAGTGGATATCGACTCGGAACGAGAAATCGGAAAGCCGTGTTCGAATTCCAGTTGAAATCGCTGCATTCACTTACGCGCAAATGCTCTTAAAAAAGGTATTAATCCGATTCTTCCCTCAAGCTATGGATTAAATAGCAAGACAGATTGGGTTCTGCAGCCTTGGTTGGCAACCAGTCTACTGCAGAAAGTAATGACAACCTACTACGCAAAAATATTCAGTCAGTCATGTCTCTTTCGAGATATGATCGCCGAAGCGGGTATCACGTATGGCATTTAACTGACTGACTAAGGCATTTAAAAATATTTTTTCGGTTGTTTTTATTTATTTTTTCATTTTTAAACCTCTCTTTTCCGCTTCTTCACTTCCCTCTTCTTCGAAAATTCTCTCTTTCTCTCTCTCTCTCTCTCTCTCTCTCTCTCTCTCTCTCTCTCTCTCATTTATTTCTTCAATCTCTTTTTGCCTCTCTTTTCTTCTCTTCCCCACTTATAGTCTCTCCATTCTCACCATTTTTTGCTCTCCCTGATTTTCTCCCTTTTCAAATGCTTCCTCTCTTCGGAAGCTCTTTTTTTTTTTTTTTTTTTTTTTTTTTAATCATCTCACCCCAAGCAAGGCATTCCACTGCCACTATTGCGCATGGGGCTACATAGGGGAAGGTAAAGAGAAGTAGTGGTTAGACATAGGGAATGTCAGGAGGAAGGTGACAGATGAGTAAGGATACCGAGGATGAGGGTTGGGCAGATGGGAAGAGTGTTTTTTTTTAATCATCTCACCCCAAGTAAGGCATTCCACTGCCACTATTGCGCATGGGGCTACATAGGGGAAGGTAAAGAGAAGGAGTGGTTAGATATAGGGAATGTCAGGAGGAAGGTGACAGATGAGTAAGGATAGCGAGGATGAGGGTTGGGCACATGGGAAGAGTGTTTGATAGAATGGGAGCAGGTTAGTGTGTTAGGAGGTGTCTATTGACCTTACATTTAAACTCCTGGAGATTGTAGCCGTCGGGGAAGCAATCGTGTGGAAGAGCTCACCGTCTCTTTCTCTCTCTCTCTCTCTCTCTCTCTATCTCTCTATCTGTCTATCTCTATCTCTCTCTCTTTCTCTCTCTATCTCTCTCTCTCTCTCTCTATCTCTCTCTCTTTCAATCACACCTTCACACTTATTTATCTCAGTCTACTCACTAACTCAATCTCTGTTTTTCTTTTTAACCCCCTCACTCTCTATTATCCTATTTCTTCCTCTTATAGACCTTCTTTTTTACTCTCTTTTTTGGCGTCTCTCTCTCTCTCTCTCTCTCTCTCTCACTCTTTCTCTTTCTCCCTTTCACTCATCTTTTAATTCTGCTCATTCTCTTTCACTCTGTCTTTATTCTTTTTCTTTCTTTTTGTCTCCCGATTTTTTTAGATCTTTTCAAAATTCTCTTTTTCGCCAACACACCCTCCCTCTTCTTCATAAGCTTTCTCCCTTTCCCTCCCTCATCCCCAGCTCTCTTCCTCCCCTTCTTCTATATTGCTCTCCGTTCCGATTTACTCATTACAAAATATTTTTCTTTTACTTTGGCTAATTCTTCATTTTAAGTTGATAAATATTAGTTGGTTATTAATTGTTTTCTACTTTTTGTATTTGCAAATTATTGTTTTAGTTTGCACCACTGACTTTGTCTTTGTTCATTCTTCGACAGATTAAATTGCATTTTTCTGAAGACCACCTCCTTCGACTTGAAATTAATATTATTGTGGAGCTTGCTTTTCTAAAACTAAAATTTTAAACGAATCAATTTAGTTCATTAATTCTATGTTGTCTTTTTGTAATTATATTCTAAACTCTCTTTCGTAAAACGAAGGCCGGTCTATTTATCGAGCAAAAACCTCCGATATTTTCACAGCTTCGAAAATGACAAAGTCGCCTCGGGTGCAGGTAATACAGAAATCTAAATTAAAACTGCAACCAAATACGTAAAAGTTATATAGATACCATGTAACAGATTCGACTTCTGTCAAGGTTGGCTTTGAAGGTAACAGCTAGTAAGATAATTGTGGCAGAGTATTTTCCATATTTGCCCTAACCACTGTATGAGTTTCCAAGGGATGCACTTTAAAGGGAAGTACGACATGGGGTGCAGTGGATATCGACCCAGAACGATAAATCGGGGAGCCGAGTTGGAATTCATGGCATTCACTTACGCACAAATACCCTTGGGAAAGGTATTAATCCGTCTCTTCCCTCCAGTTATGGGTTAAATAACAGTACAGATTGGGTTCTATAGCTTTGGCTAGTCCACCGTAGAAAGCAATGGCAACCTATTGCGGGATAATCTTCTGCCCGGTCAGTCATGTCTCTTTCGAGACATAATCACCGAAAGCGTGTATCACGTATGGCACTTAACTGACTGATTGAATATAATAGTTGGAAATATGATTAAGGCTTCTGCTGGGCATAAAATGGGTGATTAGTTTTATATTGCTATGAAGGAATAAACCGACCCCCCACTAATTACTAAATAATATAATACATCTTTTCCCCCTCTAGCTATGAGTCAAATAACAGGACAGATTGAGTTCTATAGCCTTGGCTGGAAACCAGTTTACCGCAGAAAGCAATGGCAGCCTACTACTCTTTTTGCCCAGTCAGTCTTTTGAGACATGATCGCCCAAAGTGTGTATCATCTATGGCACTTAACTGACGATATCCTTAGTCTAGGTAAGCTTTTTTCTTTGATATTAGATTTTTAGGAAACACACAAACACATAGAAAAAATGGCAAGGAACCTGATGCATCTTGGAGCATATGAAAAAAAGACCAGACCTTGCAACGGATAGAGAAAATATATGTAGGATGTATTGAAGAGGATTGTAAAAGATGTTGGTATAATCACAAATTTACACTCAGGCTAGAAAGCCTTAAAAATTGTACTAAGCGAGCCAACCTCGTGTGGAAAGTAAAATAAAAAAAAAGCAAAGACCTTTATGTAAATTAGTGCGAATTAAAAAAAGATCAGACCTTGCAATGGAGATGTCTGGAGATTGTTCCAAGAAGAGATGTTAGCCATAGTATAATTTCCAAAACGAGAAAGGCTGTTAAATGAAAAGTCCGCAAGAATTTCTGGATGTAAACACCCCAGAAAATATATTTTAGGATCATCCAAACACAGATGAAAATGTTTACAATTCTTGGCCAGTTTCTCCTGTATTTGAAACTTTCGGTTATGCGTTTTGAAACCTCAAAAGAAAAACGATGGAAACTCAGTTAATAAAAAATACCTGAAGATACCGAATGGTTGAAACCAAGGTTTCGTAATCGAATATATATATATATATATATATATATATATATATATATATAGATAGATAGATAAATCCAGGTGAATAGGACTCGAGGTTTTACTATTTTGAGTACCCCGGAATTTTCTTTTTATTATAATCAGTGCTCAATATCTAATCTAATCTAAACTTATTTATAAATGGAACTTTGTCTCTGTGTGTGTGTGTGTGTGTGTGTGTGTGTGTGTGTGTGTGTCCCCGTTACCTATAGACTTCGAAACGGCTGAACCGATTTTCTTGAAAATTTACACAGTTGTACTATAAGCATCTGCGAGTGTTCTTAGCTAGGTTTTGTGTCCAGGTACCGCCGATAAATATCGAAAATCGATAATCGAAAAAATCGGATTATAGAAGGAGCGGTCCGATTTTAATCAAATTTGATACACTCATAGACAAAGACATAAGAAACGATATTCAGAAGTTTCAAGGTTGCAGTTTTTACAATAGTGCAGAAAATTTGATATCGATACCAGGAAATCAAAATTTGACTTACATCCATTCATTTTTCTTTCAGTCTACGGTTTCGCATTAACTGGAAACAACTGTTGATTTTTAGTCTTTTGTGCCAACGTCCAAAGAGTCTGAGCTCCAGGACCATGGATTAGTTTTAAAGCTTTCATTACACCCGAGCAACGCCGGGCTATACTGCTAGTAATAAATATTATAGAGCTTAAGATAATCATATAATTATGTATTAATTGTACATTGCAAACGGAAATTTTATGTTTCGACATAGATTCTTTTCAGTAGGCGATGTTGCATGTTGGTTGTGCAAATGGTTTACATTTAAATATTTTGCTGTTTATGAATGTGGGAATCTATAAAATTTACGTATTGTGTTCCTTTAACTACTCAGAGCGAAGATTCATTTTCGAATTTGGCCCCAAAGAATGCATTCTAACCAACTTTTTTCCTTTTTTTCTTCTTTTTCCCTTTCCTTATTTTCCTCATTTCTTCTTTCTCCTGCCTCACGGTTATTTTTATTGCTTCTTACTTAGTTTGATTGTCTTTGATGTGATGTGCCTATTAAGTACCAAGACTGTCCTTTTCACTTTCTTATCATTTTGATCTCCTCTCCTAGAGAACAGGAGAGGGGTCAAGAAAGAGAAGAACTTTATTTTTCTTATCAGTGTTTTTCTCGTTCTAATTTTTTCAAAACCATTGATTTATGGGTAATATTTTTATTTTTTCTGATTTACTTCCTGTTATCGCATCTTTCTAATATCTATTTATTTATTGTAAAATTTTTGTAAAAAAATGTTTTTATAAACAATTTTATTTTATTCAGTTATTATTTTCCTTAATCGACTTATTGGTTATTTGCATGTTATTTCATTTAAAGTTATTTTTATCCATATTCTAATGTGAACATTTTGCAATGTCTACATATGACATGTATCTCATTGCGTTTATTTAATAGATTTTTATTCTTAAGTGATTTGATAATGTATAGTTTTTCGTATATATATATATATATATATATATATATATATATATATATATTTATTTAATGAATTATTTTGAACATTATTTTTACTGATACTCGTATTTAAGTAGATATTCTGTTTTTTAATTAAACAGTATTTTATATTTATATCTACCGGCCTGATTATTTCACGATAAATTTTTATTACGAAAATGTGTGCTATCCAGCAGGATTCGAACCTGCGACCCCTATTTACATAGGGGAAGCTACCATTTGATCTGGTACTGTCTTAACCACTCGACCATGAATAGCCTCTTGATCAGACGAGGTTTTTTATCATGCTTATATAACACAATTTTCGATCTATCGTAAACAAACCATATCTGCTCTGTAATGTATCGTAATGTCAAACAAATGTAAACATGTTACGGAAATTAACGAATTTTAACGAAACTTGGTTATAAGCAACCGACAATTTGTAATGAATTATTTTGAACATTATTTTTACCGATACTCGTATTTAAGTAGATATTCTGTTTTTAATTAAACAGTATTTTATATTTATATCTACCAGCCTGATTATTTCACGATAAATTTATATTATGAAAATGTGTGCTATCCAGCAGGATTCGAACCTGCGACCCCTATTTACATAGGGGAACTTACATAGTAACATATATATTTACATAGTACCAAATCAAATGGTAGCTTCCCCTATGTAAATAGGGGTCGCAGGTTCGAATCCTGCTGGATATCACACATTTTCGTAATAAAAATTTATCGTGAAATAATCAGGCCGGTAGATATAAATATAAAATACTGTTTAATTAAAAAACAGAATATCTACTTAAATACGAGTATCGGTAAAAATAATGTTCAAAATAATTCATTACAAATTGTCGGTTGCTTATAACCAAGTTTCGTTAAAATTCTTTAATTTCCGTAATATATATACATATATATATATATAAGTAGGACCAACAAACCTACCTAAGTTTCACTAAGTGAAACCTAGGTAGGTTTGTTGGCTCCTGCTTAGATTTTCTGTCTTTGTTGCTCTACCTTCGTATTGAGCACTTTAGTGTTAGGGTTTTCGTCTTGGGGTTTTTTCTTTCTTACGAGTACTTGACTTTTTGCTCATGTGCTTCGTTTGTTTCTTTTTTTACTTCCCCCTCTTTTTCCTCCGAGTTTGTCCTCGGTGGGTTGTTCAAGACGATTTAAATTATAGCTTAATTAATACTAGTTTTAGCAGAGTTAGTTCTGTTACTATTAGTATTATAATTACTATAGTTAATATTATATATATATCAGGACCTTGAATGAGTTTTCGTTGATTTTTCATGAAAATTTATGTTTTATTTACAAAATAAAAAAAATTTAGAAAGAAACTTCTCACTGAAGGAATTTTTCATCGCTAGCCACTACTTTTCTCTATATTTCTGTCAGAATTCTGTTTTGAATTTCACGTCGGCAAAACAACACGTGTTTTGAGGCTAACCACGAGTCGACCCATTCTTTGACATCTTCAAAAGAATGAAAATACTGCTCACCCAGGCCATGCGATAATTAACTCGGCGCAATGTCTGGTGAATACAACGAGTGGCGTAGAACTCCCAATTTAAGCGTTTCTAAATAGTTTTTTTTTACACGTTTTGCAACATGTGACCTCACGATTTTCTACGATTAGGGTTATCGTAGTGTATCCACTTTTCATCGCTGGTCACGATACGATGCAAAAAGCTTTCCTTTTCTGCTGTTGAAGCAGCTGTTTACACGTGACAAGACGCTGTTCGACGTCTATCGCCTTCAACTTGTACAGCAACTAATGTCGATGCTTTTGCATAATTTTCAATGCTTTCAGACATTTCGAAACTGTTGTGTGATCAACTCCTTATGATTCTGCAAGTTTAGCTTATGCCTGACATGAGTCTTTCTGAAATGATGCCTCAAATTCTTTGTCTTCAAACTTTTTTGGTGCGCCAGAGTTTTCTTTATCCTCAACATCAAAATCTACTATTTTTTGAACGTCTTAACCAATCTCTGCATGTTGTTCCTGACAAAGCGTGGTCGCCGTAAATCTCAACAAGAATTCTGTGTGTTAAGCTGCAAATTTCTTTTAAATAAAGTAGTTCAGTAAAATTCCCCGCGGATACACTTTTTTGCATGAAATCCGAAATGTTTTACGCTATGGAAAACAAAGTTGTTTACACATCACAGGCAATCACTCCTGCCACTCATAAGCATGAATCAAGCAAGTCTCCCTGAAAGCAATACACCGCGCCTCCTCTGCCTTACCCTATCTTCCGACCTCAAGTAAAATAATTACATTGAATCAGTAGCTAAATCCACTGCTAGGAAGGTTGGGTCAGTGTGTCAGGCTAGGAAGTTTTTTCCGCCTGAATCCATTTTGCACATATACAAATCAACCATCTGACCTTGCATGGAATACTGTTGTCATATCTGTCGTTCATCTCAGTGTTTTCGACAGGTTTCAGAGAAGAATCTGCAATGTGATTGGTCCCGACCTGGCAGCTCGACTTTGGCCACTTTCTCATCGTCGGGATGTGGCTTCCCTCTATCTCTTCTATAAATATTTTCATGGCTTCTGTTCTGATGAACTTGGGTCACTGGTGCACTTCCACAAGAATTTACTCGGGCAACCAGACTGGCAACAAGGTCTCACCCTTTTACAGTTGGATCAACTAAATGCAGACGACAATTCTATTCCAGCAGCTTCTTTACACACGCTTCCCGCCTGTGGAACTCCCTTCCATATACTTGCTTTCCTGACGGCTATAACCTCCAGGAATTTAACTGAAAAGTCAATTCCCATCTTTTATCTACTTAACTCAGTCCTTTTTAACATCACCCCGTGTATCTTGTTCTTTTTCCTTTCTCTCTACCTTCTCAACTGTCTTGACTCCTGTGTTCACATCCTTCTCTTGCCCTTTCGCTTTTATCCTCTGAAGCTGGTTCGTCTTTGTCTTCACTCTCCTCCTGCCTAATACTTCAAATCTCTTGTGTAACTCCAACCCTTTCTACATCACCCCATGTATCTTGTTCTTTTTCCTTTCTCTCTACCTTTGCAAATGTCTTCACTCCTGTGTTCACATCCTTCTCTTGCCCTTTCTCTTTCACCCCCTGTAGCTGGTTCGTCTTTCTCTTCACTCTTTCTACATCACCCCGTGTATCTTGTTCTTTTCCTTTCTCTCTACCTTCGCATCTCTCTTCACTCCTGTGTTCACATCCTTCTCTTGCCCTTTCTCTTTCACCCCCTGTAGCTGGTTCGTCATTGTCTTCACTCTCCTCCTGCCTAATACTTCAAATCTCTTATGTAACTCCAGCCCTTTCCACATCACCCCGTGTATCTTGTTCTTTTCCTTTCTCTCTACCTTCGCAACTGTCTTCACTCCTGTGTTCACATCCTTCTCTTGCCCTTTCTCTTTCACCCTCTGTAGCTGGTTCGTCTTTGTCTTCACTCTTCACCTGCCTAATACTTCAAATATCTCATGTAACTCCAGCCCTTTCCACATCACCCCGTGTATCTTGTTCTTTTCTTTTCTCTCTACCTTCGCAACTGTCTTCACTCCTGTGTTCACATCCTTCTCTTGCCCTTTCTCTTTCACCCTCTGTAGCTGGTTCGTCTTTGTCTTCACTCTTCACCTGCCTAATGCTTCAACTCTCTTATGTAACTCCAGCCCTTTCCACATCACCCCGTGTATCTTGTTCTTTTTCCTTTCTCTCTACCTTCGCAACTGTCTTCACTCCTGTGTTCACATCCTTCTCTTGCCCTTTCTCTTTCACCCTCTGTAGTTGGTTCGTCTTTGTCTTCACTCTCCTCCTGCCTAATACTTCAACTCTCTTATGTAACTCCAGCCCTTTCTACATCACCCCGTGTATATTGTTCTTTTCCTTTCTCTCTATTTTCGCAACTGTCTTCACTCCTGTGTTCACATCCTTCTCTTGCCCTTTCTATTTAACCCCCTGTAGGTGGTTCGTCTTTGTCTTCACTATTCATCTGCCTAATACTTAAGCTCTCTTTTGTAACCCCTTGTACATCAGTGGCGTTAACGCCTTGCTTGGGGTGAAATGATAAAAAAAACAAACATGAGGACAATATTCCGAATAATGTAAATACCCCAGTGATTGTAATAAAAGGTTCGGTTCGAAATTCCTAGCACCTGAAGAAGGCCGGAGCATACAACGACCGAAACGTCATACAAATGGCAACAAAGATGAGGGCAATAGTCTAAATAATGTAAACTGTGTAACTACTATCTCATCTCATAAATATAAACAAATACTTTCTCCTATCCATCTTGCCTTCTATCTGTCCCTTGGATCTCAGATTTTCCAAGCCCTTTTTCCTTGTTATGTTTCGAAGAAACCTCAATTGTCTCTTCCTGATATTAGTTTCCTTTTTGCCTCCATTTTTTCCAAAAGTATGTCGTTGCTCACGTGTTTGGTCCACCAGATCCTCACCATCCTTCTGCAGAACCACATTTCTATTGTTTCTGGGTTTTTTTTTCATCTTTGGGGGGACCGACCGGCACTCATACTTTGCCGAAACATTGTGTCTTTAATGACAAACATGACAACCAACATTATAAATAATTAAAGGATATAAACTTTTGAAGAAGCTGAAAATATTTTAAACGGAGATTAATTGCCAGTTCTGGGTTTGACGATAAACTATATCCGGCAGCAAGGCTTTTGATTGAATAATTGGAGATTTTGTAGAGGCTAGAATCACATCTGAATTGCTGTTGTTCCCAGGTCCAGCTTGACCCGGAGATGTAGCACCTGTTTGGGTCCCAGCTATTGGTAAATAACGATTTCCCACCCAACAAAATACTTCAAATAAAAATATATTTTAATAGTCAAAATACTAGTATAACAATTTTGTATCAAAAGTTCATCAATCATACATTTTGTCTTTAGCTGAAGTCTTAAAATTTTGTCCAAAATATTTAGCTGAAGCCAAAAAAATTTGTTAAAAATATTTAGATTTTGGCATTACAGAACCCATAGATTTAATGATATACCTCTGAACATAACCAACAAAACAACCAATATGAACTTTCATATCATAGATCCATATATTCTTCTTCTTCTTCTTCTTCTTCTTTGTGCCTTGTCCTTTCAGGACGTAGGTGATCATGGCCTTCCACATTTCCCTATCCCTGGTGGCTCTTAGCAAGCTTTCTCCTGTAACATCTCGCAGCCCTCAATCTGTCATCCACCTGCTCAGGCCCTTCAAATATGTTATCCGCTGCTTTCCTCTGTCTCTTTTCCCCTCTATCTGGCCTGTTAGTATCAGATTCTCCAAGCCCTCCTTCCTCATTGCATGTCCCAGAAACTTCATCTGTCTCTTCCTGATGCTCAATATTAATTCCCTTTTCGTTTCCATTCTTTCCAAAACCTCGTCATTGCTCACATGGTCGGTCCACGATATCCCCAGCATCCTTCTGTAGAACCACATTTCAGCTGCTTCGAGTTTTTCTTTCATCTTTGTTGATATTGTCCAACATTCACTGCCGTATTGAAGAACTGACATCACATAGCAATCCAGTACTCTCTTCTTTGTTTCTAGTGAAAGTTTCCTGTGTCTTAATACTTTACTCAGCTTCTGGAATGCGTCTTTCACCATTCCAATTCGGCTTCGGAACTCTGTGTCGCACTTTCCGTCTTCAGTTAGAACACTTCCCAGGTATTTAAATTTTTGTACCTGCTTGATTTTAACATTTCCACCTGTATTTGGCACTTTGGGTGCTTCTTTTTCTGATGATTATACAATTTCTTAAATTTTAGGAAATATTCCAAAATATACCTGAAAATCATACAACATACATATCACCGCCTGTAGTCATTATCTCCACACGCATGAATATATAGAAAAGATAAGTATCTTCTATCATGTTTTCATTTGTCAAAGCAGAATAACATATATTTTTATTACTTCAAGTCTCACAAGAAAATTGAATGTCAGTATTAAATGACCCATAAGTAGTTGATATGCCATTAACCAAATCAACTGACTTAATATCGTTAATCAAACATTTAGAAGTTTTGAAACAAAACTACAAATATTATTTTCGATAAATTTCTAACGTTTTGTAACAACTGAAAGAAAACAACGGGGCAGTTTTATTTGGCAGATGTTTTCAGGTGACGAATTAAGCATTTATAAACTCATGGTGCGGTCTCAACTTTTTGTTACTTCATTTCTTCGATGACTAACAGATTCTCAGACTATTTCTCCGTAAATTATAGCAAAACCAAGGAAGAAAAGAAGTTCAAATATTTGGAGAATAGGAGATGAAGACTACGATGGTTGGTTGAAAAGTTCATAGGCTGACTGTGAAGGAGTGATGAGAGAGATGTAAAATCTTGTAGATATTAATTTTAACTTTTCTTATTAATAACTACATTGTTTTTTTCCAGGTACGAAGCTGGGCTAAAGAGATCATAGGCTGATTATAAAGGAGTGATTTTAACTCTTCATCTGGCTGCCACCAATTTACCCAAGAAAATAGGCCTAAATTCTTGTTGTGACCAGATTCCACTTTGTAAAATCAGCAGGTTCGTTTTTTTGGCAAAGCCAACCCTGTATTCCATTATCAGTGGCTTTGTCACCTCTTAGGATAATATCGCCCGACAAATTAGTATCCTTCCTTGCCCTATACTGCTATAAATAGTTGACCGTTCCCTTATACCTCCGGCGTAGGAATACACAGTCATTGTTCTCAGGCCAAAAACAGCTTTTTCAGCTCCGGACGGCAAAGAGGATGGTCACACCTTAGTTTTTCTCCCTGCTACTAGACACTGACTTTAGTTAACGGTCGCTAGCAGTGTGCCAGAAAGGTTTTCACAATGCTGCATTTATATGTGAAATAAATGTTCTTTTTTACATATTATGTGGCTTTCGTCGGTTCTTTTAAACACACCACTACGTATGCTAGACGGCCGTAACACTTCACATTAATGAATACGTTGTTTTTTTTTCCAGGTACAAGGGTGGGATGAAAAATTCAGATGCTGAATATGAATCACTGATACTAGAGCTGTGAAATCTTGCAGGAATTATTTTTAACTCTTCTTTGGTTACGTTTTAGAAGTTGTAACAAAAGAAAAAATAGATTAACTAAAAAACAGAGCTAAATCACAGACAAATATTTAATTTACAAGAAACACAAAACCAAATATATACAAATATACAATTATAACATCCAAATAGAAAAAATAGAGTTTACTGGCGAAGTGTTACGAGAAGAAGGAAGGTGCGTCAAGTATCTTTACCACTTTAGGGCTAGTGAAGTAATCTAAATGCAATTACTGGAAATCCACAGATATATGTATATAGAGAATAATTTTTAGTTTGGTCAACGAAAATATTCAGAAATCATATTTACCAGATTTGTTCCATGAGGTTATTTTTTTTTTCTTTTTGGTCTGTAATTTTTCCTCGAGACTCATTCCCCTGGATGAGCGTATCAAATTTGATTAAAATCGGACCACTCCTTCTATAATCCGATTTTTTCGATTATCGATTTTCGATATTTATCGGGGGTACCTCGACACAAAACCTAGCTAAGAACACTCGCAGACGCTTATAGTACAACTGTGTCAATTTTCAAGACAATCGGTTCAGCCGTTTCGAAGTCTATAGGTAACGGACACACACACACACAGACACACACACAGAGACAAAGTTCTATTTATAAATAAGTTTAGATTAGATATTCTTTGTTTGTAATTTATATATATTCCTTGCAGGGTGGATTATGTCTTATAAAACTTTAAACAAAATATATAAATATAAAAAAAGTATACTGAATTAATGCAAACTCATCACAGAACAACGGCACAACAATGCCATGATAGCTAAAGCGATTTAAATATTTTATAGAGTACTTCATTGGTACCAGCCTGACAATTAATGACACTCTGAACGATTTCAGCAAATGGTCAAAAAATTAACTTGCATAATTTATATTTTATTAAATACAATAACTGTTTTCTATTCTACAATCTTTGATGACTTTAGGAAATTAAATCGATTTCTATACATAATTTTATCCACGAATCAAAGCCGGAGTTGATAATGTTAGAAATTCCCCTTTTCCAACTGACAACACTTTTCCAAAAACCTATTTTTATAGGGGATTGCACCTAATTAACATATTTCTCGAATCATCTAGATTTTTCTCGAATATACTGGAATAATCTAGAATCTTCCAAACGTTCTATTTCTAATTTCTAATTGTTCTATCTTACAACTACTTCATGAATGAAGACATTTTGTATTAACAAGTAGCACTCAGTAGAATCCCTTAGTATGCATTTTAAACTTTTTGTAGACTTTATTAATACTTTTTATATAGAAATGCATTCTCGTAACAACATTAATGCCTACGCTGTTTCTTTCCAGGTACAAAGGTGAGATTAAAAGTTCATAGGCTGACTGTGAAGGAAGGATATTATAGCTTTGAAATCTTGTAGACGTTAATTTTGTCATTCATTATTATTTGACAATGAACAAGTTAATATTTTTTCTTTTTGTTCTTTAATATCATTGAATCTATTTTCTTTGTTGCAAAGACGCTGTTGTGATAGCAACAAATGAATCACTAAATAACCTCTAACCCTTACTACTCGACTATGTAGCAATTTCTATACATAATTTTATTAATAACTTCGGCAAACACATTCAATTTAAAAATTAACTTGTCGACGGCGAAGGCTGAGAGGTTAATAAACGCAAAAGTTCTTGAAATGGAACGATGTTTAGAACCAAAAATTGCCTTTATTACTTTGTTCATATAGTTTGACTCTTGAGAAAAACTGTTAATAAATCAAACAAAATTTTCGTAGTTGGCTGACGAAATTGCAGATTCTCTTATAAAACAAAAAGCTGAACACACAATGGTGTTGTGACTTCATGAGGGGGTATATTTGCATGTCTATTTAGATAACGCTTTCAGTTCATTAATCTTGATGTTCCACTCTTAATATGACTGCTCTTCCTCTAGCCTTTGGTTATGGAGATCCTGACATAATGTTTAGGTACTACATAAAAATGTATAGCCTGGATAAATTATGTAAAATATATTTTAACAGTATTTGCCCATTATGCAGGTTATACTAAATTTAGACAAACAGAGGCAAAAAAGCACGCATATGCACACACATATGGATCCAAAATAAATAAAGTTGATTGAAGTCATTGCTGCATTCGATGTGAAACACACCTGCTTATCTTCCATTCTGCGTCATTGATAACGGTCACTACGAACGCGTTGTGTATCGGTTAGCGATCAAAACGTTTTTAACACAACGTTGAAAATCTGGCTTACAGATGTAAAAATATCGCAAGAGACGGACACTTCTACCCCTCTCTCCACCAAAAACAACAATGCACTCTCTGGTGGCAAGAGCTGCTGGTGACGCCAGGGAGTGGCAGTGCCGCCTTACCTTCCATTGTTGGTGGCTGACAAGTGCAGGGTATCGTGCTTTCACGTGGAATGTAGAAAATTTAACACACACACACACACACACACACACACACACACACACACACACACACACACACACACAGTTATTTGTTTGAACATTATTTTTGATTGATACTCGTATTTAAGTAGATATTCTGTTTATAATCAAACAGTATTATATATTCATTTCTACGGCCCGATTATTTACGATAAATTTTTGTTATGAAAATGTGTGTCATTTGGCAGGATTCGAACTTGCGACCCATATCTAAATACAGGAAGCCACCAATTGATCTGGCGCGTCTTAGACCTTTCGACCAAATCAATTGGTGGGTTCCCCATGTGGATAGGGGTCCCAGGTTCGAAACCTGTCGAACGACAGACATTTTCGTAACAAAACTTTATCGTAAATAATCAGGCAGGCAGATATATATATATATATATATATATATATATATATATAAGATATATATAAGCTCTTTGTTTATAAACAGAATATCCACTTAAATACGAGTATCTATCAAAAATAATGATCAAACAAATAATTTCAAATTGTTGGCTGTTTAAATACCATTTTGTTAATAATCGTTAATGTCCGTAATTTATATATATATATATATATATATATATATATATATATATATATTTTTATAAGCGTTTCACCCCGAGCAAGGCATGTCACTGCCACTACTGTGCAGGGGGCTACGTAGAGTGGAGAAAGGCTGATTAAATATAGGAAATAACAGAGGGTGGGTGATAGGCGGGTGAGGATACCGAGAATGAGGGTTGGGTAGATGAGAGTGTTGTGAGAATAGTTGGGAGTTAGTGTGATAGGAGGTGTCTATTGACCCTACATTTAAACACCTGGAGATTGTAACTGTCGGGAAAGCAGACTTGTGGAAGGGAGTTCCACAGGTGGGAAGCGCGAGAAAAGAAGCTATTGGAGTAGAATTTACGGTTACATCTTATTTGTTTAACTGTAAAAGGGTGGGACCTAGTTGCTAATCTAGTATCTCGTGTAAATTCCTGCTTAGGCGGCACCAGTGATCTAAGCTCATCGGAGCAGAAGCCATGAAAGTACTTGTAGAAGAGGCACAGGGAAGCTACATCACGCCGGTGTGAGAGCGGCTGCAGCCGGTCTACCAAGTCAGTATCAACCACGTTACAGATCCTCCTTTGTATTTTGTCAAGAAGCCCAAGGAGAGCAGCAGGGGCACCCGACCAGATATGGCAGCAATATTCAATACACGGGCGGATGGTAGATTTGTATATGTGCAGAATAGTTTCAGGTGGGAAAAATTTCCGGGCCCTGCACAGGGAGCCGACTTTCATAGCAGCAGATTTGGCAATGAATTCAATATAGTCATTCCATTTGAGGTCCGCCGAGAGTGTAAGGCCAAGGAGGCGTAGTATTTTACTCTCTGGGAGGCTAGCCTGTCCCATGCTAATGGGAGGTAGATGCGATTGTCTATGGTGGTTAGTTGATAACAGCTTTGTTTTGGAGGCATTGAAATTTACCAACCATTTCCTACCCCAGGTCACTACGGATTGGAGGTCCCTTTCAAGTGCGGCAGCGAGGTTCACTTTGTCGTCCAGACCTGGTTTCTGATCGATGCGGGAGTAGATTGTTGTGTCGTCGGCATACATGCCAACTTGGGATCTAATGGTGTCGGGGAGATCATTAATGTAGATCAGAAAGAGCGTGGGACCTAGGATAGAACCTTGAGGGACGCCCGCGTTCGTCTGGTAGTTTTGGGAGGCATGCCCATTTAATACCACCTTTAATGTGCGATTAGAGAAGAAGGACTGGATGAGGTCAAACAGATGTCCAGTTATCCCATAGCTCCGCAGTTTGCACAAGAGGCCAGCATGCAAGACCCTGTCGAATGCTTTGGAGATACCCAAGGCAACGGTTCGGGCTTCACCATTCTTGTCGAGTGCCTGGTATATGTACTCGGTAATGGTCGTTAGCATATCAGCAGTAGACCTGGTGAAGCGAAACCCATACCGTTTGTCAGAGAGAAGCCCGTTGGTCATAAGGTGCTGAATCACCTCGGCGTCACTACAACTTTGCGGTGAAGTTTCCCCACAAATCCACTACAAATTGGCAACGAACATCCACAACACACACACACACAAACACACACACACACACACACACACACACACACACACACACACACACACACATATATATATATATATATATATATATATATATATATATATATAGTAACGGGCATAAAGATCAGAACGATGTTGAAAAAAACTTTTTATTTTAAAGCTTCAAAGAACATTTTCTCATAGAAAAATAAGGATATAAAAGCAAATTATCCCATTTTAAAATAATGTTCAATAAACTTATTTTGATAAATTTATAAGAATAATTATATAACATTCGAAAAAATAGCTGATCAAAAACATCAGAACGATTAAATAAATCCATAAAATTTAATAATTATTTTGCATTATAGAAAATGTTTTTACGGTAAGAATATAAAATCGGGTATTTTACTAAATTACACCGGCTCTTTACTGGCTCTTGCATTATAAACATGGCGAAAAAAATCCTTGACGTCAGTGGAACTTAGAAAACTGATAGCCAAGTTACGTAATGAAGATAAACTCTCGATTGGGGATATTTCAAAGAGTGTGC
This sequence comes from Ascarosepion bandense, assembly GCA_037127315.1. Taxonomy (NCBI): domain Eukaryota; kingdom Metazoa; phylum Mollusca; class Cephalopoda; order Sepiida; family Sepiidae; genus Ascarosepion; species Ascarosepion bandense. Next base: position 39,749 of record JBBBDQ010001636.1, read on the forward strand.
GGAAATCTAAAAGTCTTATTCATAGTATTTTTAAAAAAGTGAGGAAACTGGGTCAAGTGAAACCAAAAAACCACCTGGCAGGCCCAGGAAATCTACTGCAGGGGTAGATAGATGGATTGGTAAAGAATAAAAAAATGGGTCGATTTGCGATAGCAACCGCTATCTCTAAAAGAGCTAATGCTAACCTTGGCATTAAAATATCAAGGCACACTATTTCTGAAAGGCTTGATAAAATAAATCTGAACAGTCGAGTAGCCTCCACAAAGCCTTACATTTCTTAAAAGAATCAAATGAGCCGACTGAAATTTGCCACTAAACACGTCATCTGGACAGAAGAACAGTGGGATGGTGTTTATTTCAGCGATGAGTTAAAGTTTAACCTGTTCGGTTTTGACGGGAGAAGGTTCCTAAGGAACAATATTTGCTTCAGTGCACTATAAGCAGCATTAAATTTGGAGGAGGGAGTGTGATGGTGTTTGGCATGATTTCACTTTTACTCTATGAGACCAAACTGGGAAAAAGAACAATTTCTGGATCGAATGAGATAAGAAATGGATTCTCTTTGACAAGAATAACAGAGTAGGTTAATGATTAGATGCAAGTGAATCACCAAAACAATATCCAACCCCACCAGCCACCACACTGTACCCTAAAAAGCTAATGGTTACTGTGTGGTGGTCTTCCAGAGGGATTTTTCATTACTCATTCTTGCCTCAAAGGGAAATAATAACATCAACTTCGTATCGTTAAGAAATTGAGTGAATGCACGAAAAATTATTACACAAAGGTCCTAGACTTGTGAGTAGATTTACTGCACGACAACGCATAACTCCACGCTTCTCAATTCAAAAGCTGCATAGCCTGACTTATGAAATTTTGACTCCTCCTCCATATTCACCTGACATCTATCTTACTGATAATCACTTGTAGAGGCTTCGGTGATGTTTGTCAAATTGGCCTTCGGTCAGACACAACCAAAGTCCCCACAATTTAAAATATCAGAAGGCTGAAGGTTGAAATGTGGAAGAATAAAATAGTTCGTCTTGTATGTGAAAGTAAAATTTTATTAACTACACAGAATAACAAATTTGTAAGAAAATGTTCAAAGAGAAAAATATACGGACTTAAATGTTCCAGAGAAATTGTATTAAGAAGTTAAATGAATTCAGAGCTTATTGTTGTAAGTATGTGTGTATGTAGACAGATTAAAAAGGTTACTAATAAAGTCTATGTTCCTTTCCTTTTTTATGGCCGGTTAAAGAATGAAAAGCAATAAATTAAATTGTACTTAACAGACTTTAGTTTTTAGGAGTCAGCTGAAGTATCGTGTTGTTTCTTTGATGGCGTGTGAGTGAAGACAAAGAAAGGAAAATTGTAAGGAGGCTGAATGAATGTATGTCGACGAGGCATGACAGGGTCGGCGTCTTGAAATTTCTTTTTGTTACATTTTAGCGTGTCGCCTCTGTGCTGCTCCCATTTGTCTGACTGATTTTTGCCGGTCAAGAGGCGTGGTTAATCAGTGGAATCTAGTCATGTGATTGGATCAAAACAGTATACCCATTTTCTTAGGTGCTAAGAAAGTTTGACAGGGGGTGCATAGATCGATTTTCTATTTCCTATCCAATCAGAATCCAAAATCTTGATTTTCGCACCTTGTGAAATTTACCTTGGTCTGGGGTTTTCCAGAATGTTTTCCGTCGTTCTGATCCATTTTTGCTGGTGTGCTTTTTTACTTTTTGCTTTTCAGTTAATTTTTGGAAGATATGGGGTTTGTATGCTATACACTTATTTAAGCATTTTGAGGTTTTCATAGACAATAAAACACTCTCCAATAAGGAAGCGGCAATAGAAGCATTTGAACTGCTTATCACATCAAATGATGAAAATTTTTTAAAGATGGAATCAGGAGTTTAGAAGTACGTTGGAGAACAGTCATTAATTCAATTAAGTGCCATACGGGATACACGCTTGGGTGATCATGTCTCAGAGATATGACTGACTGGGTAGAAAATTTTTCCTGTAGTAGATTGCCATTATTTTCTGCAGTAGACTGGTTGCCAACCAAAGCTACGGAACACAATCTATTCTGATATTTAATCCATAGCTGGGGGAAAAGACGGATTAATACCTTTCCCATGGATATTTTCGCGTAAGTGAATGCAACGAATTCAACTGGGGTTCAAACTCAATATCCACTGCACCACATCGCATATTCATCAACATGGTGCCTATTTCAAATAAATAAATTATTTATTTGTGTTATGGACCAAGTTAAGGTTCGAAAAGAACAACACGGCCACAAGGGTAGAAATAACAAATATATATTAACAAGAAATAACAATACAAAATGTGGAAAGTGTTAGTATGACTGTCAGTCTGGTTTGGAGTGAACTACTACCAACTCGACTCTCGTTCTCTCTCTCTCTCTCTCTCTCTTGAGAGGAGTAGTATATATAGTGTTAGGAAGGGTTCATTCTGAAGTTACAGGTAAGTGAGTTGTCAGTGAGAAAGAAGGTACAGCGGGTGAAAGCATTTCCTTATCCTCGTCTGCTCGATACCAAACCAAAGAACATTCACTGAAGAATATTAATGGCCGAACCTCCTTTTTTACTACGAAATCTTGTCTTCTCGTTACTTCGTTAAATTCGAGAACCAATAAAAAGACGACGCCGCTTCCTTCCTTTTTGTTTTTGTTTTTCTTTCGAGATTTGTGATTGTTGTGGATTCTGGTTGAGAAACCACACAAAATAATAAATAACAAAAACAGATATGGAGATAGAAAATGTAAGTTATATTGAACAAGCTATACAAACTGGAACACGGGTTAGTCAATTCAGGAATACTATTAGTAGAAATAATTATATACAGTCTTGAAGTGAAATAGTATGTCCGGAAATAGTATGTCCGGTTAATGAGTCTATATCCAAACAACTCCAACTAACTCTGCACCAACTTACAGACCAACTAACTCCTTACTAAACTCTACAACTCAACTCCGTTCTCTGTATAGACAGGATTATATGTATACATCATGCGAGTCCATTATTCTATAAAAAAGGGGTGATCCCACAACAGTGACCGTATACTAAACCGCTAAATATATCTTATTTCAAAACTATACTATATTTGCAACAATGTGCGTGTTTGTTTATCAGGGATTTTTTTTCTTTTTAGACTTAAATTCTTCGCCTTTATTCAATATTCAATTACAGAGAATATTATTCGGAGAATCAATTCAAGGTAATCCCATCCATTAAAAAAAACAAAAACAAAAAAAAAATGGAGAGTAACCTTGGATATAGTAAAACTGTTAACCATGATTCCTGATGAGACTCTATCGATGGTTCGAAACAGACTGTCTGGCCAGATTTACCTGTTTATTACTTTGGCCGTTTAAGGTAAAATATTACATGATGACCTGATAGAAATGTTTACGGTACATTAAATATCACCAGAGAAATATATAATAATGGAAGTAATTATAATTCACTCTTATCGTCAGTAATAGCGTTTGTACTAGGTCTGTAGGATGTGCGTTGTGGTACAGTGGATATCGGCTCGGAACGAGAAACCGGGGAGCCGAGTTCGATTTCCAGTTGAATCCATTGTATTCACTTACACTCAAATACCCTTGGGAAAGGTATTAATCCATCTCTTCCTTCCAGTTATGGGTCAAATAGCAGGACAGATTGGGTTCTATAGCCTTGGCTGGCAACCAGTCTACCGCAGAAAGCAATGGCAACCTACTGTAGGATAATCTTCTGCCCAGTCAGTCATGTCTCTTTCGAGACATGATCGCCCAAGCGATCATGTATGGCACTTAACTGACTGACTAGGTCTGTACGAAAATTAATGGGTCTGTTCAATTCTGTTATGGTGAAACACACGTATTCCTCAGATAATGAACTCTCCCTCCTATATTAACAAGAGTTAACAGGAAGTTAGCTCGAGAAGTTCTTGGGAAGTTCATAGGAGTTCTTAGAAGTTCTTTAGAGTTTTATTGGAGTTCAGTAGAACTACTAGTCAATTGATATTAGTCGGCAATTAGCCGAATACTAAAGAGTCAGCTTACAGTGGAAGATTACCAAGTTCCTAACATTTTGAGTGCGTTAAGTCGATTAGCAACCGACATAGCACGATTATGACCTTCAGTCCGAAAACTACTCCACAACAATATATAATTGTTTAATACTTAGTTTTTGGTCATAATAGCGTTAGACTAGAAACTTAAATAGCATCGTAGAAAACAAAACCACTAACAAAGAATGTAACTGCAGGGACAAAAATAAATGTCCACTTCAGGGTCTGTGCAACACAAAAGAAATAATTTTCAAGGCAGAGGTACATGACCCAGATGGCGTTAAGTCGATTAGCAACCAACATAGCACGATTATAACCTTCAGTCCGAAAACTACTTCACAACAAATTCCAAACAGCAAACTAACATTATTTGTCACTACCTCTGAGATGAGGTAGAATTTACAGTATTTGCACTGTTCGGACTGTTGTCCTCATCTTTATTGCCGTTTCGGCCGTTGTACGCTGCGGCTTTCGTCAGGTGCTTGGAATATCGAACCGAACACTTTATTTCAATCACTGGGGTGGATTGTTCTCGTTTTACATGCAATGCCACTTCCGGATGCCATGCAGTTACTCCCCTTTAACTTATCTAAGTTAATTGTTCACCACTGCTTTAGCCAGGTATTGAACTCACCACTCTTTGGGTCAAGTCACTGGATCTAACTAAAGCTTTTTATCCACTGGGCCATGTGTGCTCAAGGACTCATGGTCTAGTGAATATAATGATGATGATCGTTTGAGCATTTTTCTAAACTACGCGTCTGTGTACTGCTCGAAAGATTCAGCTCGTTATAGCTCTCTCTTGATGGCCTCCACGCCTTCAAAATGAGTATTCTTGATGATCTCCTTAATATTAGCAAAAAAGAAGGAAGTCATAGGGAGTAATATCTGGTAAATATGAAAGTTGATCCCACACGGCGATATAATCCTGCCTATGCAGAGAACGGAGTTGAGTTGTAGAGTTTAGTAAGGAGTCAGTTGGTCTGTAAGTTGGTGCAGAGTTGGAGTTGTTGGATATAGACTCATTACCCGGACATACTATTTCAGTTGAAGACTGTATATAATTATTTTTACTAATAGTATTCCTGAATTGACTAACCCGTGTTCCAGTTTGTATATCTTGTTCAATATAAATTACATTACCATATCTGTTTTTGTTATTTATTATTTTGTGTGGTTTCTCAACCAGAATCCACAACAATCACAAATCTCGAAAGAAAAAAAAACAAAACAAAACAAAAAGAAGGAAGCGGCGTCGTCTTTTTATTGGTTCTTGAATTTAACGAAGTAACGAGAAGACAAGATTTCGTAGTAAAAAAGGAGGTTCAGCCATCAATATTCTCCAGTGAAGTTTTTTGGTTTGGCATCGAGCAGATGAGGATAGGGAAATGCTTTCACACGCTATACCTTCTTTCTCACTGACAAGTAGTTAGCGACATTTCCCTGTTAGCGACAACAAATTTGACCGAATCAGACCCCATTGTCTAGTGCAGGAATTGCCGGATACTCAGGTCGTGTGAACAGATATATATAATCCTGCACATATACAAATCTACCATCCTCCCCCTGCATTGAATGCTGCTGCAATATCTGGTCGGGTGCTCCTGCTATCCACCTAATGGTCTTTGACACAATCCAACGGGGAATCTGTAATGTTATCGATCCCGACTTAGCACCCACCCGTGCATTGAATACTGCTGTCATATATGGTCGGGTGTTCCTGCTATCCACCTAGGTATCCTTGACAAAATTCAACGGAAAATCTGTAATGTGATCGATCCTGACTTAGCAGCTCAGATACAATCACTTTCTCACCGATGCAATATGGCTTCCCTGTGTCTCTTCTACAAATACTTTCACGGCTTCTGCTCCGATGAACTTAGCTCACTGGTGCCCCCTATATATGAATTTAATCGAGCATCAAGATTAGCAACTAGGTCCCACCCTTTTACTGTTAAACCAATAAATTGTAAACGCAAATTCTACCCCAGCAACTTATTTTCTCGCACTTCCCGCCTGTGAAATTCCCTTCCATTTACTTGCTTCCCCGACAGCTAAAATCTCCATGAATTTAAATGTAAAGTCAATAGTCATCTCCTATCTCACTAACCTGCATCCTCTCTCTCTCATGCTCCTTTCTCCGTCCACTCCACTCTCATCAGTATTCTCATCCTTCTCTTACCCACTTCTTGACACCCCCATAACCTGTCACAACTTTCCTCCTATGTAACCCCCTGCAAAACAGTGGCATTAAAATGCCTTGCTTAGGGCGATACGATTATAAAAAAAACAGCATTGTCGTGGTGAAACAGCCAAGATTTGTTCTGACACAGCTCTCGCATGTGAAAAGACAATGCAACGGTTGCAAAATGCTAAGATTACTGTTATATACTCCCAAGATATGTTAGATGATAACCTTACACAGTCCTGTTTCTTTTCATGCAGACCTCATATACATAGAATATATCTAGAATATGACATTAGGAACGACACCACTGAAGCCAATTCCATAGTTGGGATACAAACAATATCTTCTCATTCTCTGACTTCATCAAAGATTTCTACAAAAACTACAGATATGTGCAAAGACACGTCAGATCAATTGACGTTAAATAAATATACTATTTAAAAATAGAGCGTCTACTCAAATACGAGTATCCTTTAAAAATAATATTGAAACAAATAAATTGAAAATATGTCGGAGTTACGCCATTTCGTAAGGAAATTTATATATTTATGGGGATGTTGATTAAACACAAGGGGTTAGCTAGTTGATAAATGAACTGAACGTGTACTCAAATACATGTATCGTCAGAATACAACTTTTAAAGTTTTACAAATTTATCGGATTAATAAAAAACATTCTAAAATTAGATAGATAGAAAAATATATTGATAATAAATAATCTGAATGTCTACGAGTATCCAGTAAAAATAAGGTTTAAAGTGATAATTGTCTATCTATCTATCTATCTATCTATCTATCTATCTATCTATCTATCTATCTATCTATCTATCTATCTATCTATCTATCCTCACCTATTCATCTATCTATCTATCTATCTATCTATCTATCTATCTATCTATCTATCTATCTATCTATCTCAGCCTATTCACATCTATCTATCTATCTATCTATCTATCTCAGCCTATTACATCTATCTATCTATCTATCTATCTATCTATCTATCTATCTATCTATCTATCTATCTCAGCCTATTCATCTATCTATCTATCTATCTATCTATCTATCTATCTCAGCCTATTCACATCTATCTATCTATCTATCTATCTATCTATCTCAGCCTATTCACATCTATCTATCTATCTATCTATCTATCTATCTATCTCAGTCTGTTCATATCTATCTATCTATCTATCTATCTATCTATCTATCTATCTAGTCTCGTTCATATCTATCTATCTATCTATCTATCTATCTATCTATCTATCTAGCTAGCTAGCTAGCTAGCTCAGTCTGTTAATATCTATCTATCTCAGTCTATTCACATCTATCTATCTATCTATCTATCTATCTATCTATCTATCTATCTATCTCAGTCTATTCATATCTATCTATCTATCTATCTATCTATCTATCTAGTCTGTTCATATCTATCTATCTATCTATCTATCTATCTAGCTAGCTAGCTAGCTAGCTAGCTAGCTAGCTCAGTCTGTTAATATCTATCTATCTCAGTCTATTCACATCTATCTATCTATCTATCTATCTATCTATCTATCTATCTATCTATCTCAGTCTATTCATATCTATCTATCTATCTATCTATCTATCTATCTATCTATCTATCTATCTATCTATCTATCTATCTATCTATGTGACTGCAGATATGTCCGCAAAAGCAGATCTCCTTTTATAAATATGTATGTAGTTAAATCGCATTTTATCAACTTTTCTCTTTGTAACTATCAATCATTGTCGACCCCTTACTGTCTGTCGATCAGTCTACTCGCCTGGTTTCCTTTGATTTGATCCCATTAGGATTTGTTTGTATAATTTCATACATTCTTCGAACAACACTTGAACAAACTGTTGGAAAATATTTTTACCTATATCGGAAAAAAAACTTAAACTTTCGGATCAATTAACGTTTGTGCAAAGGAAAAGAAAAATGATTAAAAAAAAGAAATATCTTCATTAAGTCTAATCGATGTTCGATTCTGATGCAGACATTCTAACCCAACCACCCACACTCCTATCATTCACGTATTTTCTTGGCTTTTTCGACATCCGTTCCAACAATGATTCCTCTCTTGTCTGCCATTCTTTTTGCAGACTTTCTCTGTGTGTATGTGTGTTTTGGTCTTCGAAGTTGTATATGCGAGATGTGTATTTAAATGTGGGTATGTGTCTCCCTGTAGACGTTATGTCGAACTGTGTACGTTTGTGTTTGCGAATATATACGTCTGTCTACTTATTAGATACACGTCATTTCAATTCGCCATTAGCAATGTTAGTCAATCCGGTTTTGCTTATTCGAAAATTAGAATCGGATTTTTAACAAATCTTCCTTCTTTCTGAAAATCTGTCCTTCTTGTTCTCGATATCTTATATTTTTTTTATTCATATCCAAGAAATATATATATATATATATATATATATATATATATGTGTGTGTGTGTGTGTGTGTGTGTGTGTGTGTGTGTGTGTGTGTGTGTGGATGTGCGTTGTGGTGAAGTTCATTTCTCGGAAAGAGAAATCAGGGAGCCGAGTTCGAATTCTGGTTGAATGTTCTGCAGTCACTTACGCGCTAGTACCCTTGGGAAAGGGATTAACCCGCCCCTTTCCTCCAGTTATGGGTTAAATAACAGGGCAGATTGGGTTCTATAGCCTTGGCTGGCAACCAGTCTACCAGAGCAGGTAGTGGCAACCTGTTGCGGGATAATTAAAAGAAAATGCCCACTTACGCGCTGTGGAGAGCATTTAGGACACAGTGAAAACATTAATATCACTGTTGAACATCCACTGCATGCCTGACTGTCTCCGGCAAGTCACGCATAAATTCCTGCCACCGGACCCAGATGGAATGGGAAGAGAGAGTGAGGCTGACGACCATGCGCAACTCTTCCCCACTTAAATCCAATTAAAGCGCAAGTCATGACTTCTACTAGAAGTCTTGGAGGGTTAAACATTATATATATATATATATATATATACACGAATACACACACATACACACATATACATATAAATATATATAAATGTGTATATATATATATATGTTTGCATGACTGGCCACTTGTATCCGAGGATGCCTGCCAACAAGGCCGGTTAGCTAATCCTCATCGCAGATGCTTGCTCAGGCACACTTGCGTTTGTACAACATTCACAGAGATATATATGAAATCCGTTACGAAATGTATTAATCCCGAACATATTTTGAATTTATTTTTTTAAACAGTACTTTTAATGGATACTAGTATTTTTGTAGATGCTCTCATATTTTTATAGCTAAACAGTATATTTGTTTACATCTACTGGCTTGAATATTCCTGTTAGGATAATGGGCGTCCTCAGGCAGGATTTGAACCTGAGAAAAACCGTCAATTGCTCTGTCGTGTCTTAAAACCTAAAAGACTTACGTGTTTTGGGCCGATCGAACGATTCTAAGGCACGTAAGATCAATTGACGATTTTCTCAAAGAAACTGGCCTGAATAATCGATAAATCGGTATAATTAAGTATTTACTAACATTCAGGTCGGTCAGTCAGTCAGTTAAGTGCCATATGTGAAACACACTTGGGCGATCATGTCACGAAAGAGACATGACTGACTGGGCAGAAGATTATCCCGCAGTAGGTAGCCATTGCTTTCTGCGGTAGACTGGTTGTCAGCCAAGGCTATAGAACCCAATCTGTCCTGTTATTTAACCCATAACTGGAAGGAAGAGACGGATTAATACCTTACCCAAGGGTATTTGCGCGTAAGTGAATACAATGGATTCAACTGGAATTCGAACTCGGCTCCCAGATTTCTCGTTACGAGCCGATATCCACTGCACCACAACGCACATCCAGGTTGGTAGATGGAAATAAATACACTATTTAGTAAATAAACTGAACGTCCACTCAAATACTAGATTAAATCTGCTAAATATAACCTTTAAAGTGATAAAATCATTGTCTATATTTCTGAGATGAGGTATTGTAAATAAATACACTATTTAGTAAATACACTGAACGTCCACTCAAATACTAGATTCTTCTTCTTCTTCTTCTTCTTATTTCTTTGTGCCTTGTCCTTTCTGGAAGTAAGCGATGATGGCTTTCCACGTCTTTCTATTCCTGGTGTCTCTTAGCACGATTTCTGCTGTTACACCACGCAACTCCCGTTCTGTCATCCACCCGTCAAGTAGGTGACATGGTGTTTTCGTCTGTCTTTCCTTCCTTCTATCTGGCCTGTTAGTATCAGGTTATCCAAGCCCTCTTTCTTCATTGCGTGTCCGAAGAACTTTAGCTGTCTCTCCCTGATGCTCAGTATTAATTTCCTTTATGTTTCCATCCTTTCCAAAACCTCAGTTGCTCGGTCCATGATATCCGCAGCCTCCTTCTGTAGAACCACATTTAAGTTGCTTCAACTTTTTCCTTCATCTTTGATAATATTGTCCAGCATTCACTGCCATATTGAAGAACTGATAATTTGTAGCAAACTAGTACTCTTTTCTTTGTTTCTAACGAAATTTTCCTGTCTCTTGATACTCTACTCAGCTTCTGGAACGCGTACTTCGCCATGCCAATTCGCCTTCGGATCTCAGTGTCGCACTTTCCGTCTTCTGTTAGAACACTCTTCAGGTATTTAAATTTTTGTACCTGCTTGATTTTAATATCCCCCACCTGTATTTGGCATTTTGGTCTGCTCTTTTTGCTGATGACCACCCATTCGGTTTTCTTGCAGTTTATTTGTAGTCCTTTCTTGTCACTCTCTTCAGCTACCTTTTGTAGCTATCTTAAGTTTGCTAAATATAGCCTTTAAAATGATGCAAATCAATGTCTATATTTCTGGGATGAGGTATTGTCATTTAGGACTCATGTCCTAGTGAATTAACCGTTTGTTGGATTCAGTGGCTTGATTCAAACAGTAGTGAGTTCAATATTTGACTACAACAGAGGTGAACAAAAACTTAGTTGAGTTAAAGGGAGATAACTGATACTAAGACATCTGGAAGAAGTATGGCTCATGGAAGTAGAAAATCTATCTCGGTAAATTAGGTAGAGGGTTCAGTTTGAAATTCCAATCATCTGAAGAAGGCCGGAACGTACAACAGCCAAAACGTCATGAATGTGGCAACAAAGATTAGAACAACAGTCCGGGCAATCTAAAAGAGTGTAAATGTTACATATGTGTCGAGTCAATAAAAAATTCTTTCTGAAAAAAAAAAAAGATAGAGAGATAGATAGATAGATATGAGCAGACTGAGATGAGATAGATAGATAGATAGATAGATAGATAGATAGATATGAGCAGACTGAGATAGATAGACAGATAGATAGATAGATAGATATGAACAGACTGAGATAGATAGATAGATAGATAGATAGATATGAACAGACTGAGATAGATAGATAGATAGATAGATAGATAGATATGAACAGACTGAGATAGATTGATAGATAGATAAATAGATAGATAGATAGATATGAACAGACTGAGATATATAGATAGATAGATAGATAGATAGATAGATAGATAGATAGATATGAACAGACTGAGATAGATTGATAGATAGATAAATAGATAGATAGATAGATAGATATGAACAGACTGAGATAGCTAGCTAGCTAGCTAGCCAGATAGATAGATAGATAGATAGATAGATAGATAGATAGATAGTTCCGTGTGTGTGTGTGTGTGTGTGTGTGTGTGTGTGTGTGTGTGGCAGATATATTGACCGCTACAACGAGCAGAATGGGGACACGCCAAACAGTAGTCTATATCACTAAAGTCCAAAAGTTTAAAAAGTCCAAATCCTCTTTATAGTATGGTGTTGTTACAGTGTTCGGCCAACCAATTTTCTGCATTGGTACAATAATAGTTCAGATATCCTTCCATATAAGACGCCAAATCACCGTTCAGCTGCTATTGTTAAGAAGGAAAATATGATGGTCGCTGACGGCTGGTTACGATATGCACTACGATATCAACTAATATGTGTTTCAGACGACATAGTCTAACAAAGTAAAATAATAAACGTTAAATTTCGTGCGACACTCCTATCTATCTATCTATCTATCTATCTATCTATCTATCTATCTCAGTCATTTTTATCTATCTATCTATCTATCTATCTATCTATCTATCTCAGTCTGTTCATATCTATCTATCTATCTATCTATCTATCTATCTATCTATCTATCTATCTATCTATCTATCTATCTATCTAATGTGCGTTGTGGCGCAGTAGATATCGGCTCGGAACGAGAAATCGGGGAGCCAAGTTCGAATTACAGTTGAATTCATTGCATTCACTTACGCGCAAATACCTTTGGGAAAGGTAATAGTCCGTCTCTTCCCTCCAGTTATGGGTTAAATAATAGGACAGATTGGGTTATATAGCCTTGGTCGGCAACCAGTCTATCGCAGAAAGCAATGGCAACCTACTGCGGGATAATCTTCTGCCCAGTCAGTCATGTCTCGAAAGAGACATGATCGCCCATGCGTGTATCACGTATGGCACTTAACTGACTGATCTATCTATCTATCTATCTATCTATCTATCTATCTATCTATCTCATCATTGGCTAACATATACATGGAATACTTTGAAGAGATGGCATTAGAATCCACAACACTAAAGCCGACTCTATGGCTGAGATACGTTGCTGACACCTTCCTAATACTCTGGCCACACTAGGAAGAGTGAGATCTCTGATAGAGGAGGACATGACTAAGGACTGCGTGTATGCCGTTCTATGCAGCCGTGGAAAGAAATATAAAGGAGAAACAGGCCGCCACCTTCAGTTAAGGCTTCAACGACATCGTAAGGCAGTAACAAGAGGAGAGATGGAAAAATCAGGCGTAGCTGACCACATATGGAAGGAGAAAGTGTGGGATGAAGTTGAAATAACTGGTTTAGAACACCACTGAAAACTACGTAAACTTAAGGAATCAGGCTATAAAAATCTCTTAAGCCGGCCAAGCATAGAAATGAATACAATATGGGAACTAGTAATACAGATTGCTAAAGAAAATCATTAGCGTCAAAAGATTGCAATATGAGCTCTGCTAAAAACTAGAAAATGAGACATTAGATTTATTTTATTTATTTTTTTTTTTAATCATTTCACCCCGAGCAAGGCAGAAACGCCACTGATGTGCAGGGGGTTACATAAATGTAAAAAGATTAATTAGAAAAGAGTGAGGAGTACAAGCTAGTTAGAAAGGAACAATAGAAAGCTGAGAAAGCAGGTACGATGACAGATACATAGGTGGAGAGAAAGGGAAGGTTATACGGGGGTGGGGAGAGAGCTAGAGTACAGTGGTTAGTAGATGAGTATTAACTTTGCATTTAAATTTCTGGAGGTCGTAGCCGTCAGGAAAGCAAGAATACGGGAGTGAGTTCCACAGACGGAAAGTGCGAGAGAGGAAGCTGCAGGAGTAGAATTGTCGTCTGCATTTGGCTAACCTGACTGTGAATGGGTGGGACCCAGTTGCCAGTCTGGTTGCACGGGTAAACACCTGTTGAGGAGGCATCAGTGACTTAAGCTCATCCGAGCAGAAGCCATGAAAGTATTTATAGAAGAGACAGAGGGAGGCCACATTTCGACGATGAGAAAGTGGCTGCAGTCGAGTCGCCAGATCAGTACCTATCACATTACAGACTCTCCTTTGGAGTTTGTCAAGAACACTGAGGAGAATGGCAGGGGCACCTGACCATAAATGGCAGCAGTACTCCATGCACGGACAGATGGTTGACTTGTATATATGCAGGATGGATTCAGGTGGAAAAAACATCCTGGATCGACATAGTGACCCAATCTTCTTAGCAGTAGATTTTGCTATGGATTCAATATAGTGGTTCCATTTGAGGTCTGAGGACAGGGTAAGTCCGAGGAGGCGTAGTGTATTACTCTCCGGGAGAATCATCTGGTCCATGCTTATGGGAGGCAGAAGAGGTTGCCTGTAATGGTTGACAGACAACAGCTTGGTCTTAGAGGAATTGAAGTTGACAAGCCACTTCTTGCCCCAGTTCACCACAGAGTGTAGATCCCGCTCAAGGTCAGCAGCGAGATTATGTCTGTCCGCCACGACAGGTTTCTTACTGGAGCGGGAGTATAAGCCCTAAAAATTAATACAATGATGTTCTCAAGGACACATGTCCCAGTGGATACAGACGTTGGTTAGTTCCAGTGACTTGACCCAAAGAGTTGTGAGTTCTGGGTACCACTATTGACCGATCCGTCATAATCCCCGGTCTTTTGAAAAGAAGTGAAGGTTTATCCGTTGTTTCCTGTTTAGTATTTGATTTCTAATTCATTTTAAAGTCCTCACATTCTCTTTTGCTTCCATTAGCCGATTCCGTCTGAGTTGCATTATTACCTTGCTTGGGGTGAATTGATTAAAAAGCCTCAGTGGATTTATCTCATTGATAATCTTTAGAGTTTCATATCAAAGCGCGTGTGAAGGTACACTACCGGCCATAGTTATTAGGCAACCCCAGTTTCTTTTAAAAATAAATGATGTATTTCATACTATCTTTAGTATTTATTGCCAAATGAAAATGAAATGGTTCTTTAGTCATTATTACTTTGCAAAATTTTACAAGGCAAGGACGCAAAGATGAACTCGTCGGAACCACCCTAAATTTTCTTCATTCTTTCATTGAGAAAACTGCAATATACGTAATCTATATAAATAAAATGTACTTGTCCGTTTGTTACTATCCTCTAATTTAGAAAACGGCTGCGCTAATTGTTTTGAAATTTGACTATAGCATTTTAATCGAATACGAGCGTGTTTTTATATAACGTATATTAAAAAATATTACAATATTAAATATATATATATTGCACAATCGATGAAGGCCGATGAGAGTCGAACCAAAAACTTTTATTTTCAATATGGACACCTTTACAGACAACTTTGTTATTTCATAGAAAACAAAGAAAAACTCAACATTTAAGGTAAACGAAGCATTTTTAAAAATTATTATTTTTATTTTGGCGAGCGTAAACAACAGAAATCCCTTCCCTTTTTGAAATAAAAAGTTTTTTATTAATTTTCTTTCAACGAATTATTATCAATATCCTATTTATTTCGTTGGTTTAGTAAATAAATTTATTTGTTTAAAATTCAAGCTATTTTCCTATTTCTTTTTTGTTGGGCCTAAACGACAGACTCTCTTTAAAAAGTTTTCTTTTCATTTTTTTTTCAACGAATTATTATCGATAAGATTCTAAACTTTCATGTAAAAAAAAAATCCGAAAAACTTATTCATTTAACATTTTTCTGGGGGTGCTCACTTCGTCATACACATAAAAAAAATCAATCCCCCATTTTTTTTGCTTTTGTCTTTGGTAAACATCAAGGGTTAAGTCCCATTTTCTGTTGTTTTGGCTTTTTTTTTTAGAAATACTTCTTTTTCAAAATAAGCGGAAAAATACGAAATTCTTTTTGTCCTTAATATATAGTCAAAAACGAAGAGGGGGACTTAAAATTTTGAAATGGCGATTTTGGCCAATTTTTTATCAAATTCCTAATCTCAGTGCAAAAGACCTGCTTCAGTTCATAACGATAACGCATCGAAGAAGGTCAAACTGAGGTCGTCGTACTCGCAAAGCGGATGAATTGTGACGAGTAATTTCAAATCAAAGATGAGGAAGAACAGGCATCAGCGAACGAGCGAAGGCGGCAAAGAATGGTTCAGATACGTGCCGAGGAATCAGCAGAGCGACGTGCAGCCAGACTCGAGGATGCACGATTGCGAGCACGACAATCGCAGTCTGCAACTTCAGATCTGCTTCGTTCTCAACAGAATGAACGCGACAGACTGAGAGTGGTTGAAAGATTTCAAAGGGAAACAGCAGAACAACGTCAAACACGACTCTCTGCAAACCAGGCAATCTCTATATCTGCACAGACAATGGAACAACTAAAAATATTGTGTACCCACAAGTACTGGGAAATTAAATGGACCTTATCTTTTTTCTTTTTCACCATTTAAACAACGTGTAGCCGGGCACAGCTAGTTATTAAATATTCATAAATTCATTTGATGCAAATGTTATTGTGCAATATTAACGAAAGAACAATTCTATTTTCATTTACAATTATTCACCTGGCAATAAATACTAAAAAATAGTATGAAATACATCATTTTTTTTAAACACTTGGTACCCTAATAGTTATGGCCGGTAGTGTAAATATATATATATATATATATATATATATATATAATCTACGGGGTGCGGTGGTTAAATTGTCGCTATTTACCATGTAAAGTTTTGCCAAGTAATAATGACAAAAGAGCCATTCTATTTTCATTTACAATTG
Organism: Ascarosepion bandense; assembly: GCA_037127315.1. Classification (NCBI taxonomy): domain Eukaryota; kingdom Metazoa; phylum Mollusca; class Cephalopoda; order Sepiida; family Sepiidae; genus Ascarosepion; species Ascarosepion bandense. The sequence continues at coordinate 56,339 of JBBBDQ010001636.1, forward strand.
TTCACCTGGCAATAAATACTAACAAATAGTATGAAATACATCATTTTTTCAAACACTTGGGTGCCCTAATAATTATGGCCGGTAGTGTGTGTTCGATTAATCTACTGAAATGTATTGATAGAAAAAAGGAATTGAAATTCAAACAAATATGTTTATGTACATATACATATATGCATAAGCTAATATTGTGTATTTGGGCAGCAATCCCTCTTTTATACATGTTTCATTAAATACGCCTGGCAATCGACTGCGGTAAAACCACAAGGAAAATAACTCTGCAATATTCAGACAAAACATTTGAATAATTTCTGCATCATTTTTTCTTAATCATTTCCCCCCCAAGCAAGGTTAGATCGTCACTAATCCACAGGGGTTATAACAAAAGAAAAAAGTGGGTACAGGTGGTGTCAAGGAAAAGAAAACAGATGATAGGGATTCAAGAAGATAAAAGACATTTCATTTAATTTTTCGGAGATTATAGCTATTACAGAAGCAAGTAAATCAAAGAAAGTTTCACCGGTGGGAAGAGCGAGAAAAGAAACTGTTCGAGTAGAGGTGAATATTTACATTTAACTATTTCGAGTGTAAAATAATAAGACCTACGTGTCAATCTAGTAACACAATTAAATTCACATAGTCGAGGCACCAAGGAAAAAGCTTGTCAGAGCAGTTTCCATGAAAAATATTTGTAAAAAAGACAGAGGGAAGCCACAGCATGTCGGCGAGAAAGTGACTGGAGCCGAGATGCCAAATGAAGACCGATTAAATTGCTGATCCTTCCTTGGATTTTTTCGAGAATCTCGAGATAAATAGCAGGAACACCTGCTTAGATTTTTTAATCATTTCACTGATGTGTAGGGGGTTACATAAGAAAGTTGAAGTATTAGGCAGGAGGAGAGTGAAGACAAAGACGAACCAACTACAGGGGTTGAAAGAGAAAAAGAGAAGGATGTGAACACAGGAGTGAAGACATTTGCGAAGGTAGAGAGAAAGGAAAAGAACAATATACACGGGGTGATGTAGAAGGGGCTGGAGTTACATAAGAGAGTTGAATTATTAGGCAGGAGGAGAGTGAAGACAAACACGGACCAGCTACAGGGGTTGAAAGAGAAAGGGAAGGATGTGAACAGAGGAGTGAAGACAGTTGCGAAGGTAGAGAGAAAGGAAAAGAACAAGATACACGGGGTAATGTAGAAAGGGCTGGAGTTACATAAGAGAGTTGAAGTATTAGGCAGGAGGAGAGTGAAGACAAAGACGAACCAGCTACAGGGAGGGTAAAGAGAAAGGGAAGGATGTGAACAGAGGAGTGAAGACAGTTGCGAAGGTAGAGAGAAAGGAAAAGAACAAGATACACGGGGTAATGTAGAAAGGGCTGGAGTTACATAAGAGAGTTGAAGTATTAGGCAGGAGGAGAGTGAAGACAAAGACGAACCAGCTACAGAGGGTGAAAGAGAAAGGGAAGGATGTGAACACAGGAGTGAAGACAGTTGCGAAGGTAGAGAGAAAGGAAAAGAACAAGATACACGGGGTAATGTAGAAAGGGCTGGAGTTACATAAGCGAGGTGAAGCATAGGCAGGAGGAGAGTGAAGACAGACGAACCAGCTGTGATGTGGAAAGGGCTGGAGTTAAGTGGATAAGAGATGGGAATTGACTTTGCATTTAAATTCCTGAATGTTATAGCCGTCAGGAAAGCAAGTATATGGAAGTGAATACCACAGGCAGGAAGCGCGAGAAAAGAACCTGATGGAATAGAACTGTTGCCTGTATTTAGTTGATCTAACTGTAAAAGTTACCAGTCCTGTTCATAATAAACACCTGATGATTGCGGAGTGCATGAAACTCCGAGTTGTGCTATAGATGTACGGTAATATGTATATTTATTAATGTATACTTTATAGCTCTGTTATATTAGATTGAACAGTATTTTATTCTACATCAGAATATATATATATATATATATATATATATATATATATATATATATATATATAATGTCAGCCATCATGGGAAATAATTTGAACAGTTGCCTGATTAAATAAAATATTATCTCAGTCTTTCGTTGTCAGGATCGAGAAGGTATTAACAAATATTTGTTTCATTTTTCAGTAAAACCCATCAAAACAAATGTGAAAACCTCATTTGGGCTATCGTCTATACTCACCTCTCCCCAGTCTAGTGGAGCTCAACTGTAAATTATGACTAGAAATAAACCTGTTAACATTGTCCCTTTTCAACTCACATAGCCGCAGACTCTCCACTATGTTAATTTTCCACCAGTCCCGGACTCTACTCCAGACATTAATCTTTATAGGGCGAGGTTAATAATAACAACAGCAGGATTGCTATTTGCGTAAACGCTTGCCACCGTAAGAATGACATCACACTGGAGTAGCGCCTTTGCCTAGGAAGATGGTTGCTTGGCAAATAGGCGGAATTAGGAAAAGCTGATGGCGGAATGGTGGTAGTTACACGATTGGTTTTTTGGTGGTGTAGGTGCTGGTGATGGGCACTGAGAAGAAGTAGAGACTGGCGTATGTGGGTAGTGTGAACATTCGTTCAGGTCTGAGCAAATTCTCTCAACCAAAATGATTATCTAGAATTTCTTGCTAATTCTTTGTCGGGTTGAGAAGTCAAAGTGAATTGAATAGGACTGATTAGAAAAGAGAACGGGAGGAATTGGAAAATAAAAACGTACTTGAATAATTGGAGAAAAAAGATGAACATTTTGATTGGAAAGAAAGAGAGATCAATGAATGTAAACAGAACGAGAAGCAAGACAGGTCAGTAAGTAGATAAGTATAAAAAAAGCTCGATTAAAACGGTATAGATATACAAGAACATTTAGATAGAGCTAAATATTCAGTAGATCAAAATAAAATTCAAAGGACTTATCTCATTAATCGTCTCCATTGTCTCGCGTTAAATCGCTTGTCAGGGTTAGAGGTTGTTAAATCTTTTGAAATTATTATCAGGTCCCTTATGTATAAATTCCTGAACAAGCCCTTATAATAAATTTCCACATTTGGTCTTTCTTATTGCATAAGAGTTTTGTTATAAACATAAAAAATTAGGACAGTTTTGCAATTTGCTTGAAGCATTGTGTATATAAGATATATGGGTAGGTATTTGAATGCTATCACAATGCGTTTAGTAAAATAAAGGAAAGTAAAGAACGCACGCATACATGCACTAACACACTTACAGGTACACACACACACACACACACACACACACACACACACACACACACACACACACACACAGTACAATTAACGACAGCAGTAGCAGTGAAAGATGACCATTCGCTTAAAGGCACGGTCTACCGGCGGACTAGAAATCAAGCTCTCCTATCATTCTGAAGATGAGATTCTGATCCAGAAATATTAATGAATAATAAATAGGTAATACCCAACATCTTCTTTGCTTTTCTTTATTTTACTAAAATTAGTAAGAAACATGTCTCTAAAATAGGAGGCTTTTGTAATTTGCTTGAAGCATTCTGTATATAAGGTGTATGGGTAGGTATTTGAAGGCTATCACAATGCATTTGGTTTAATAAAGGAAGCTAAAGAACACACACATACATGCACTAACACACTTACAGATACACACGCACACAAACACACACACACATACTCACTACAATTAACGACAGCAGTAGCAGCGAAAGATGACCATTCGTTTAAAGGCACGGTCCACCAGCGGACGTAACATCAAGCTCTCCTACCATTCTGAAGATGAGATTCTGATCTCAAAATATTAATGAATAATAAATACGTAATACCCAACACCTTCTTTACCTTCCTTTATTATACTAAACGCATTGTGATAGCCTTCAAATACCTACCCATACATAAAATAAATTAAATTTAGGACAAGTTCAAATAATATTTTTACACCACTATAATTTCACTATATGTCTGCTAGTTTTACTTTCAGTTGAATTTGTTGCATTCGCTCGATCGTGAATGATTTCACAGTATAAACGAAATCAGATCAAGATTTAGAAATGTGCAATTTTCCAACGGTCTAAAATGCATCAGATCAATTGATGGCTTCCCTTATGTTGTTAGAGGTCGCAAGTTCGAATCCTGCCGAATGGCGCATATTTTCCTAACAAAATTTCTCCTAAATATTCAGACGGGAAGATATATATATATATATATTTGTCTGATTCCATGAGCTTATGGTTAGGGGTGAGGGACTCCGACTGATACCAAATTGGTCGAGTTTCGATTCCGGCCAGACAGCAAAACAGGCTTGTATGTGGATGACGAATATATATAGTCATCCGCAGACAGATCTTTTTCGCTGTATCACAGCTCATCAGTACGGTTAGAGAATCGATTGCCTTTAACCCAGGATTGAATCCCGACCGAATTGGCGTCAGTCGGCGATTCTACCTCTGAGCTATGGGCGCTCGGTAGAAGAAGGCAGACTTTTTAGCGTGTATATTATCATTATGCTCTAATTCATTAGTGAATGAGCAATGCGTACATGCCAGGGTTGCTACTGTTTTTCAAAGTCTACCATTCTTCCCGAGCGCTCAATTAGGGTGTGAGAGCGTATCATGGGTATGTTGCAGTCATTCCAACAAGGGAAAAGTGTATATTTTAAATAAAAAGAGAAACAGACTAAACTATCGCCCGGTTCCCACTCCACACACATCTATTGAACAGGTGAAGAGGCTCATCTCTTGTTTCCTTTTTTTGGATGCGGTTTCCGGTTTTCTCTTTTCCAATCTTTTCACTCTTTTCTTTATTTTTTTCAATTGGAGTAGATAGACTAAATTACGGCTCGGTTCACACTCCACCTACGTCTATTGAACAGGTGAAGAAGCTCATCCCTTGTTCCCTGTTTAGGATGTGGTTTCCGGCTTTCTCTTTTCTGGCTTTCTCTTTTCCAATCTTTTTACTCTTACGTAGCCCCCTGCGCATCAGTGGCGTTACCGCCTTGCTTGGGGTGATATGATTAAAAAAAAAAAAAAAAAAAAAACGCAAGAGTTCTTTTATACAAATATATTGTATTTTATTTTCAGATTTTATATTCAGAATATAAAATATAAAAAATAAAGTACAACATATTTTACAAAAGGACACTTGCGGTTTTTCATTCTATCTATCTATCTATCTATCTATCTATCTATCTATCTATCTATCTATCACAGCCTGTTCATATCTATCTATCTATCTATCTATCTATCTATCTATCTATCTATCTATCACAGCCTGTTCATATCTATCTATCTATCTATCTATCTATCTATCTATCTATCTATCTATCTATCACAGCCTGTTCATATCTATCTATCTATCTATCTATCTATCTATCTATCTATGTATGTATCTATCTATCTATCTATCTATCTATCTATCTATCTATCTATCTATCTATCTATCTATCCGTGTGTGTGTGTGTGCGTGTGTGTCTGTGTGTACTGCTTAATTAAAAACAGAATATCTACTCAAATACCAATACTGATTGAAAATAATGTTCCGACAAAAAATTATATATATATATATATATACAAATGAATAAGGAACAAAGAAAATATTTGCAACCTTCAAAATTTAACCTAAAACAGTGGTTAGTATAAAAATAGAGCAATCAATATTTATTATAAATTATACTTAGAACATATACAAACTGCAAGCTACTACAAAATTGTACATTTTGTTTCGACATTGAAAGAACAATGTCTCATCAGGTAGATAATAATGATCATTATTATACTACACTTTTGTAGTAAATTGTAAATTTTAAATGTTCTAAAGTATAATTTATAATATATATTCTGAAGATGGGATTTTGATCTCGAAATATTAATGTATAATAAATAGGTAATACCCAACAACTTCTTTACCTTTCTTTGTTTTACTAAACGCATTGTGATAGCCTTCAAAACCTAACCATATATATATATATATATATATATATATATATATATATATCTATATATATATATATATGCAATTTGTTATATATATTATATTGTTTACATATTATATATGCATGGTACTTATTTAAAAGCGCTCAATATCAGTGATAGAGCAGACATATATATATATATATATATATATATATAAAAGGCAAGATATTTGTGTGTGTGTGTCTGTTTATCTGCCTGTATGTCTGTATTTTTTTCAGCCGTTTTATTTTAGTTTTTGCTTCGGGTTTGGCTCTAAGTAGGTATAATTGTAGTTTTTAGTCTCAGCCAGGATACCATTTACTCACAGGACTTATTTAGCCTTCAAAATTCAGTTTACGACGAAAAAAACTTATTTGATATCGACACCAGGAAATCAAAATTTGATTTACATCCATTCATTTTTCTTTCAGTCTACAGTTTTGCTTTAACTGGAAACAACTATTGTTTTTTAGTCTTTCATGCCAACGTCCAAAGAGTCTGCGCTCCAACATCATGGATTAGTTTTAATGTTTTCATTACACCCGAGCAACGCCGGGCTATACTGCTAGTATATATATATATGGTTTCTTATAATTATTATAATTATATATCTGTGCATGCTTATTTTGTGTACGATTATATCTATTTTCCTGTTTCGTGTTTGTATATATTTTTCCTTTAAAGTTTTTTGTGTATGTTTGATTTGGTATATGTAGTTTTTTATAACATTTCCGGTATTGTTGTTCGAATGTTTAACACTATACATTTCTACACTTCATCTAAGCTTATTTCTTTTCTGTCAAACTTTTTATTTTAAAATATTCTGAGTTAAATGTAACATTTGATTTTTCAAGTTTGAAAAAGCAGTCTGTAATTTTTACAACTGCTGAAATAAATTCTATAATTTTATTTATGTGTTGAGTTTTTTTACTATCTCTCTCGCTCTCTCTCTCTCTGTATATATATATCTATGCATCGTTCATTCAGTAATGAATTAGAACACTCTAATTACATGCATATATATATATATATATATATACATGGTATACCACGCCCATATCTTAGAGGTAGAATCTTCGACTTACGCCAATTCGGTCGGGTTTCAGTCCTGAGTAAAGGCAATCGAATGTCTAACCGTACTGATGACCTGTGATACAGCGGAACAGATACGTCTACGGATTACTATCTATCTATCTATCTATCTATATATATATATATATATTTCCTTCATGCTGAGGTGTTTGAATTATTTTATTTCGTTTTTTTCCCCTAATTCTTAATGTTAGATAGTCAATAGTAGGTCAGTCAGTTAAGTGCCATACGTGACACACGCTTTAGGCTATCATGTCTCGAAAGAGACATGACTGACTGGGCAGAAGATTATCCCGCATTAGGTTACCATTGTTTTCTGCGGTAGACTGGTTGCCAACCAAAGCTATAGAACCCAATCTGTCCTATTATTTAACCCATAACTGGAGGGAAGAGACGGATTAATACCTTTTCCAAGGATATTTGTGCGTACATCAGTATATATGTTGCTGTATTTTTAGACGGCGTATCGATAAAAAGGATAAAAAGGATGTGCGTTGTGGTGCAGTGTATATCGGCTCGGAATGAGAAATCGAGGAGACGAGTTCGAATTTCAGTGGAATTCCTTGCGTTCACTTACGCACAAATCCCTTTGGAAAGGTATTAGTCCGTCACTTCTCTCCAGTTATGGGTTAAATAACATGATAGATTGGGTTCTATAGCCTTGGATGGCAACCAGTCTGCTGCAGAAAGCAATGGTCACCTATTGTGAGATAATCTTCTGCCCAGTCAGTCATGTCACTTTCGAGACATGATCGCCCAAGTGTGTATCACGTATGGCACTTAACTGACTGACTGATCGATAAAATATTTTGCTGTCATTTTTGACGGTACAGGGTCAATTATTAAATTGTAATTAAAACACTGCATATACTAAATATACTGATTGTCTTTTGGGCAAGAAAATCTATAGTTCGTCATTTGGCTATAAAAATGTATTGTTGGTCATTTTGTTATAAAATGTATTGTTGGTAAAGTAATATATAGGTACCTTCTCAGGTGGGTCGAGTAAGTAAGTCGCATGTTGGTCACCAGTGTAACGGTAAGCCGGAACAGATAAAGAAATGAATGAACACTTGTTCTCAAAAGAGAATTTTATATGCTAAGACATGCAGAGAATTATACATATATACACACGTGGAGAAATACATATCACATATATCTAACGCAAAGCAAAGTATAAAGAGGAACAAAAGGAATAGTCTTACATATATTTGAAGATACATCTGATCTATGGAGCCATTGATATGACTCTGGATTTAATGGTACGAATTCATCTCTATATCCCAGCGAGATGGCTCTTTTGTAAGCTAGTTGTTCCCAATGGAACGTGGCAGTATTTATCTATGTTCCAGCGGAAATTAGTCGGATTTGTCTATATTCCTGCAAGCTTCTGGTGTATGCAGATTTAGTCTGGTCCGCCTAGGCAAAAGTCTAAGCAGAAGGAAACGACCTTCTCCTTTGGTTGAGTTCCACCAACTCTCTGATGACTAGCTTGAGTCACTGATGTCAAAGCGGCTGTCATGTGATTACGTCACTTACCTCGACCAGTGGGAGATAAGCGCCTTTTGTAACATTAGATTAATATGTTTTTTAATTGTTACGGTGAAACACACCTATGCCTCAGATAATGGACTCTCCCTCCTATATTAATAAGAGTAAGCAGGAAGTTAACTCGAGAAGTTCTTAGGAAGTTCATAGGAGTTTTCCAGAAATTTAAATGCAAAGTCAATAGTCATCTACTAACCACTGGACTCTATCCCCCCACCCCCGTATATCCTTCCCTTTCTCTCCACCTATGTATCTGTCATCGCACCTGCATTCTCAGCTTTCTATTGCTCCTTTCTAACTAGTTTGGACTCCTCACTCTTTTCTAATTAATCTTTTTACAGTTATGTTGCCCCCCCCCCCCGCTCATCAGTGGCATTTCTGCCTTTCTCGGGGTGAAATGATTAAAAAAAAAAGAAAGTTCTTTAGATTTTTATTGGAGTTCAGTAGAACTACTAGGCAGTTGATATTAGTCAGCAGTTAGCCGAATATTAAGGAATCAGATTTCAGTGGAAGATTACCAAGTTCCTAACATTTTGGGTGCGTTAAGTCGAATAACAACTGACATAGCACGATTATAACCTTCAGTGCGAAAACTACTCCGCAACATTAATAAATCTTCAAACGCAACTCTACAAATTTAATTAAATTTTAATATTGAGTATTTGTTTTCTTTCAAATTGAAAGAACCGAATTACAAAGATCCTCGCAATCAAAGTCTCATAAAAAATTGATTTCTTTTCTCCAACGCAAGAAGAATAATTGCGCTATTATGATTGAAAGCTAAATGCGTTTACTTAGCGAAAGAGTCACGTATTTAGATTGTAATTTTGCAGCAATTAGCAAAGTACATCTTTATTTCTGCTCCAATTTATTTACTTGCAGGGATAATAAATTAAGAATTAAAATCAGCCTTTTTCACTTTTACAAAAATTCCCAATAACGTGTGAAATGCTGGTTTTTCCCAAATAGAAAAATGATTGACCATGTGTTTAAAGAAAAGGTCGAAACCAGATTTTGCAAGTAGGTGTTAAATTAATTTTGACCAATGGGAGCGATTTGCAAGACTTGAGAATTTAGCGATCCAGTGCGAAATTCTAAAAGGACATATAAATGACCTCGGCGTCAGTCAAGACAGATGGAAGCAGAGAGAAAGACAACACGAAAATGTAACTTCAACTTCAAATCGACCCGGAGATAAGGTCAGGTCGCACCTTGTTCTCTTCTCCTGATTTCTCGTGTACTGATTCCTTGTATTTCTTCTTCTCCATCCAAAGACATTGCTACTGAATACATACATACATACGTACATACATACATACATACGTACGTACGCATATACTCTTTCAACAATTACTACTACGAACATTTTCTACAACTCTTGATACCCATAACCTTATCATTGAACATGAACTTTAATTTAACTTCTTAATAATGTTTTTAATTGCACATTAACTTCTACAACTTGTGTTATTCTTTCCTTTTAATAAATTTCTCTTTTAAAATACAAAATGTATATTTTATTCTTCATACGCTATTCCACACAATTCCACATATTCCAGCCTTCTGATAACGATGAAAACCTTCTGATAATTCTGATGATGATAATTCTGGATAAATCTGGTAAGCTGTAGGGAGTTTGGTTAAGTATGACACAAGGCCGATTCAAAGAAACTTTAACCATCTCCCTACAGCTACATACACATCCCCGTTTGTATGTTTTACGTGATATAATTTACTTTAAAATCGCGAAATTATACGCTAAAAATATACTCAATAACTATTTTGCGCACTACAACCCTCATATACCGAGAAACTGAAAACTGACATTAACAACCTCCCCACTAGGGTCAATTCCCGAGGCGGAGGTAGCATAAGGCCAATTAAAGTGGGAAATCCGAGCCCTAAAGCTCAGCTAAAAATATCCCGTAGACCCTGCTTAAGGCAGGGTTGGGCCCTTGTCTGTTCCCCCTAGACAAGACTCTACCCTTCAGCGGAGCCTCGTCCGAGTTTATCTTTGCACGGAGGCAGAGAGTTGATCAAGAGAGAGTATTTAAACTGAAAACTGAACTTGTGAATTTACATGACGAATATTTATAAGAAAATAGATGGAAGAGCGAAGCTAAAAGTTATTAAAAGATTTTTTATCAAATGTTTATAGTTAATAAATATTTTTCATATTTTTTCTTATCTACGAGTTGGCCCGTGTCGTCAAAAATGACAGCAAAATATTTATATCGATATGCCGTTAAAAATGACGGCAACATATATATTGATGTACATACGATAGAGTATCTTACATTTAGATATAAGAAAGAAAATAATACAAACTCCTGGGCGTGACAAGAGAGAAATATATATATATATATATATATATATATATATATATATAAACATATGCTGTTAAATATAAGAGACAATGAATGTCTATTATGTTTAATCATGAGACGTTCTAAACGTAGTATTTTTGCTTTAATTTCAGTTGAAAATAAAGACAAAAATTCTCCAACATTTGGATAATTATTTATTGATTTTCTTCTAAGCTTTTAAACATAAAAAATAAAATCCAAATAAAATCGTCGGTGATGGTGGATGTTATGATATTTCAGTCTAAACAACCTCTCTGAAGATGGCTCATGTGAGCCGAAAGCTTAGAAGAAAATCAATAAATAATTATCCAAATGTTGGAGAATTTTTGTCTTTATTTTCAACTGAAATTAAAGCAAGAATACGACGTTTAGAACAGCTCATGATTAAACATATTAGACATTCATTGTCTCTTATATTTAACAGCATATGTTTAGAAAATTACTTGCTGCCTCGATACACTATATATATATATATATATATATATATATATATATATATATATATATATTCTTCTCCACTCGACGACATAATTATTGCAAAATATAAAAAAAGTAACTGTTAAAGTGAAAACAAGCAGCAAGAAATTTCATAACTGGTAGTAAAGTGTAATAACTGGTAGTAAAGAGAATGAACTGATAATTATTCTTTATATACACATTTGAGGATTTTCTATTCTCACACAAACGCACACACTCTCTCTCTCTTTCATACACAAATATATATATATATATTCATCTTGAGGTTCTTGACAAGATCCAAAGAAGGATTTGCAATGTAATCGATTCTGACTTGGCATCTTGACTTCAGTAACTTTCCCACCGACATAATGTGGCTTCCCTCTGCCTTTTTTGAAAATATTTTCATGACAGCGCTCTAGCGAGATTTTCTCTCTGTCGCCCCTACCAAATGATTTAAGAACGTTACTAGATTGGCATCAAGGTCTCACTTTTTCACTTTGAAATAGTAAAATGTAAACCCCACTTCTATTCGATCAGTTTCTTTTCTCGCACTTTACGCCTGTGGAACTCCCTTCCGTTTCATTACTTCCCTGATAGCTACAATCCCCCAAATTTAAATGCAACGTCAACTGCCATCTTCTTTCTTCATAAATTTTTACTCTTTCTTCAATACCCACTGAACCCAGTTTTTTTCTCTTCCCTGATAGGTACAATCTCCAAAAATTTAAATGCAGCATCAATTGGCACCTTCAATTTTCTTGAATCCCGTTCATATTTCATCCTTTCCTCAATACCCACTGGACCCAGTTTTTTCTCTCACTGTAACCCCCTGTGCACTAGCTGCATTCCAACCTTGTTTGGGGTGAACAATAGGCAAAAACTACATGGAAAAAAAAAATTAAAATTAAAGTTTTCAAATTAAAAAATATTAAAATGCAGGGAGATGAAATCAAAAGGATGTAATTCATAATTATCAATAGTAATATTTACGGATGAAAGAAAGAAAGAAAGAAAGAAAGAAAGACATTAAGGGAGTGAGGAAGAAAGAAACAGACGTACAGAGGAATTTGTATCAATTAGGATTTAAAGATTTAAGTAAGTATTTTTTTTCCTGTAGCAGCATGTGATCATGAAATCTTTTTTGTTTTTGTTCAGTAGATTAGGGTTATTTATATGGTTTAAGATGACGAGTTGTTCTAAAAGGTATCAGTTACAACAGTCTCCTTTTCCATTATCAAATTTGGAGTTAGCGACGATATTCTAGGTAATAATTGGGTTCTTATAATTGCTTTTTAATTTTCAATAATATATGGATATATCAGTGTCTCTGCTGTATTTATTGTGGTTTAAAGATAAAGTGTTTGTTAAAGCGAAATTTCTACATGTTAGCGGTCGATCCAATATATATATATATATATATATATATATATATATATTATCATTCGCAGACAGACAGATCTGGTTCGCTGTATCACAGCTCATCAGTACGGTTAGACTCCGATAGCTTTTTAACACAGGATTGATGGAAAAAAAAGAACATGTTTGCTTTTCACTAGCATGATTGCATTCAAATTCAAAACATTGCACCATTATGTGCTGAGAAACAAATTTATAAATACGATAAAACAGCCGAGACCACTTAATTAGCTTTCCAGTTTTCGCCAAAAACAATAAATAATAAATAAAAAGGATCTTCTTAGATATGTTTTAAATTTCTAGAAAGAGAAAAAAATATAAAGAGACATTGTTTGTAGAATTAAATATTGTTGGTCCATTTTCTTTCTTTTCATCTACAATATGGCAGCTGCAGAGACGGGAGTGAGGGTTCCATTTTTTTGTCTGTGCGCCGATCGCGGAAAATCTGCCAGTTCAGCAGTAACGTTTGATTTGAACAGTTTGTAGAAGGGAATTGGGTTAAGTGGTCAGTTGACTGGGCTCTGCAATGCAAAGTCTCTCTTCATAGCTCCGTGCCCTGTAGTGGTGCCATTGTTTGCCACATATCAAATGTTGTTACAATCGCAGGCTTTTAAAAAACTTTTCCATCTCTAAGCTGCATTTTGGCAGTTGGTTGGCTGTTAAAAGATAATTATTCACCCTTTATCAACTCTTTACAGACTGGTTTGAATCTCAAGTTTTCCTTCTCCTGGACTGGTTACCAGCGAAAGATAGTGGGTCCCCTTTGACCTGGTATTTACCTTTAGGCTGAGGGTAAAATAGATGGATCTACATCTTCCGAAAGGATAATTGTTTGAACTCGACTGGAATTCAAACACGACTCTCCGATTTCTCATACCGAGTCGTTATCTATTTCTGTGACACCTTGCCCCGGATGGCTCTCTGCCTCTGGTCCGGAACCTGCTGTGATGATGATGACTGGAACCTGATCGGGTTGATGCTATCGAAACGGCACCATTTATGACGACGATCTCGAGTCTCTAATCGTGATGCTGGCCTCGTCACAGTAGCTGGTCCTCAAGACGTTATTTACAACGGTGAACTTTTCTGCCCACGCTGTGTTTTTTTTTATCTCAGAAAAGTCACGTTGAAAACCTGGTAGCCGTCTCTCTACCACCTCAAATCAGACCGGACACACGTGTACACTTGTGCTAAAAAAAAAAAAATAAATAAAAAAATACGGCACCAAAAAAAAAAAAAGAAAAGAAAAATGAATAAGTTCGAGGCCGCTTGGATAAGTTACGAAAGAAAGTCTTTATATGAAATAATTAATTATAAAAGCAGAATATACAATCGCCAGATTTCAAAGTTTACAACGGAGAGAAGGATTCGTTTAAGTAATCAGAGCTTTCGATTTTCCAAATAAAGTCTTTTCCTAGAAGTGCGAAGTTCCGTTAAGAATAATCAGAACGTTCAATTTTCCAAATAAAAGAAGTCTTTTCATAACAGTGTGAAGTTTTCGTTAAGAATGGTCAGAGCTTTCAATTTTCCAAATAAAAACAAGTCTTTTCATAGCTCTTTACCGACGCTTTTACGGAAACGGCCGCAGTGGAGCGATGTGGCGGCTGATAATGACGACGGTGGGGTCGTTTGGTCACTGTCGCTCGACAGCTCTGAAAACCTCCCAACATCTCTCAAATTCTCTCAAATTCTCGGCTCTTTACCGAAGTTTTAAGGAAACGGCCGAGGTTGAGCATTCTGGTAATAATAGTAGATTCGTCTTATCTCCTTTGCTCGGCAATAAAAACAATCTCCTTTCAGCTAGTTTAACTCTTTCTTGGTTCATTCAGTTTCTATACATCCTTAGCTAAGACTCTATCGGAGACGCATTATTCGACTTTAACTCAAAGTCGCTCGGCAGCAGGCTTTTCTACGTTTCTTTATATCTTCAGTCATGAGTTCTATGGAAGGAAACCAGTCTGTCTCTACGGCTGGCACCTCAATCGGCATTGCTCCCGGTTGGGAACTCTTTTCCCTCAGTCGTTACATCTTGACTGCAATTTCAACAACTACTCAGCCAACTGATTTTTTTTCTCACCGGGGTCTCGATTTTTATAGAAGTCCCCGATTCTCTTGGAGTATCTATGTGACTCAAAACTTTGACCAATGAGATTATTTTCGATTTAAGGGGGAGTTATGGCTCAACGAATGAAATATCAACACCACACATGATATAATGTTTTTTTTGTCTTCTTCCTCTCAATAACATCATCTTAGATTTTCAAAAGTTTTAAAATCATTTCCCAGCAGCTGTAGGGGCAAGGACTTGACCCTAATTTAACCCCATCAAAAAAATCATGACAACTTGTGACTATCACCATTTATCAATTCCACTGGCCCAAAAGAATTTGCTTCGAATATTATGAAAAAAATGTATTTCTTTATTTTTCCCAATTTTCAGCTAATTTCTCTATTTTTCAGATTTTACAAGTACATAGTATTAAACAGTTTTAAGTAAGCTCACATCACGAATTACAATAAAGCACAACTAACAATACCACTAATAACAAATTCCCTCACTACGTTGTATCAAACCAAAAAGTATATTTACGTGGAAAAAAGATTACATTACACAAGCCACACATCCGAACTTGCAGCATCTGTTATTCTCAAGCAGTCACCCGGCTAGATTCTGACCAGGCTTAACATTACTTAATGCCAATTTCTAATTTCAAGCCATCATCCATTACATCACATACACATCCAAGCTTACAGCACCTGGTATTCCCAAGCAGTCACCCATCTAGGTACTGACCAGACTTAACATTACTTAACTCGAATTTCCAATTCCAAGCCATTATCCATTACATCACTTACGCATCCAAGCTTACAGCACCTGGTATTCCCAAGCAGTCACCCATCTAGGTACTGACCAGGCTTAACATTACTTAACTTTAATTTCCAATACCAAACCATAAACCATAATATCACCTACACATCCAAACTTACAGCACGTGGTATTCCCAAGCGGTCACTCATCTAAGTACTGACTAGGCTTAACATTACTTAATGCCAATTTCTAATTTCAAGCCATCATCCATTACATCACCTACACATCCAAACTTACACCACCTGGTATTCCCAAGCAGCCACCCATATAAGTACTGACCAGGCTTAACATTACTTAACACCAATTTCCAATTCCAAACCATTATCCATTACATCACCTACACATCCAAACTTACACCACCTGGTATTCCCAAGCAGCCACCCATCTAGGTACTGACCAGGCTTAACATTACTTAACTCCAATTTCCAATTCCAAACCATTATACATCACACCACCTACACATCCAAAATTTACAACACCTGTTATACCCAAGCAGTCACCCATCTAGATTCTGACCAGGCTCAACTTTACTTGATTTTGGTGGTCTCACGAGAACCGTTCGTTTGAACATGATATGGCCGTAAACAATATTGAACAACATGTTCAAGAGATCGTAGCCATTCAGGAGTGTATAATTAAATTGTACGAGTCAAAAGCGAAGAAGAAGCAGACGACACAGACAATTTGAATCTGGAGAAGAGGGCGATGCCATCATAGGCCAGTAAGAAAAAAATTTAAATGTGAAAGGTTAAAGAGAAGAACAAAGACATCAAATATGCAAGAGGAAGTGAGAACATTTGAATTTTTAAGTGTGACGTCAAAGGCGGGAATAAAAATGAATTTAAAAGAAAAGAAAAATGCATAAAGAATATATATCTATAATTGAAGACCATAAAATGAAAATGGCAGCGAAATTAGTTTTTAATATGAAAAGGTAAAACCGTATTGGAAAATGTTCTAAATGATCCTGATAGAATTGAACTTGTGTCCCTCTTCTTTATTTAGCATGAGATTTATATCCTGCAAATACTTCATAAATAATGGATTATTCCGTTTTGATCACGTGGAAAGAGGGGTAAAAACACTACTTGGTTTCAGTAGGAAAATGAAAGAACAAAAGAAGTGAAGACAGAAGTAGTGAGAGGAAATCAGGTTGAGCTGATAAGAACAGATACTACACATTAATCTTTGCCAAAAGGCAGAGAAGCAATTGTATTTTCTTGCATCTCCACGCTAGTAACACGTGACACAAGATCAGTTTAATGTGGGGAGCCTTAGCTCGTGAACCTGGGCAAATGACATGAATTTCTTACCTTTAAGAATATTAATAATATGATATATTAATCAATAACCTGTTCATATCTGTCTAACTATCTAGCGATCGATCTGTCTGTCAATATACCTATCTCAGTTGATATATATATATATATATATATATATATATTGATTGATTGATTGATTGATTACTTAGTTTTTGGTCATAACAAAATTAGACCAGTACACAGTTGTATTAAAAAGTGTTCAATACAATTATATTGTAAAACCTTTGAATACTCTTCATTTGTAAACGAGATGAAGAATATATATATATATATATATATATATATATCGACGTAAATTAATAATTATATATATGATGGTGAAAATATATATAGTATTATTATTCAGGTGTTAATAAAACGGTGCTCAATGAATGAACATAGCTGTATTATATATATATAATGGATTCTCCCGTCGCGTTCAACGTATGAGGGTCCAACCTTTTTCCAGCAAGACAACCACACAGAGATTTGTTTATAGTGGTGAAGGCATTGTGTAGTACCATCCACACTTCTTGGAACTGCTGATAACAAACAATTGGTGCAGATGACTGCCACAAATCGCACGAACAGCAGACCTCAATTATTTAACCCATAATTGGAGGGAACGAACGGATTAATACCTTTCCCCAAGGGTACCAGTGCGCAAGTGAATGCGGCGTGCTCGACTGAAATTGGATTTCCCCCTCCAAGCCGACATCCACCGCACCCCAACGCACATCCGTGAATGCTAACAGCACCTGGTATTCCCAAGTGGTCACCCACCTAAGTACTGACCAGGTTCAACGTTGCTTAACTTCGGTGATCGAGCGGGAACCGGTGTATCCAACGTGACACGACCGTTAAATATATATATATATATATATATATATATATATATATATATATATATATATATATATATATATATATATATATATATATATATATATATATATATATATATATATATATATATATATATTTTGAATTTTAAGTTCATTCGGTATTAAATCTTATGTAGTTAAGTTACTGATTTTTAATAAAAGGATTAAAAGTTTTTATTTTTTAATGTGCAGGTGTAGATTTATTTTTATTTTTTATTGCTTAACGGTTCTTAGTGTACGCGTAAATGAGTTTTCGCTTAATTGCTTTATAATGAACAAGTGTACGTTTAATTGCTTTTTTTTAGTTTGGATTGGCCTCTTGTTGTATGACCTCCGTTGTTAGTATGACCTTTTTCTTGCCTTGTTGGTATGTTTTGCTGCGTGATGGTTTATTTTTTATGGGTCTTGTTTGGGTGTTTCTGGCTTCAAACAAACACCCGACTACAAATAATTCATTTTAACCAGGAAGCCTTTCAAAAAAGAATCGGAAAACCAAGATTCTAAAATTTGTTTTTAAACAGAAAATAAAACCTTATTGGATTGTGTTCGTTCTCTGTGGGCGAGCGGTCTAGAGCACACCGGTTTGAAATGATGGTTTCTTTTCTCTCTTTCTTTTTCTCCTCTCTCTCTCTCTCTCTCTCTCTATATATATATATATATATATATATATATATATTTAGTGTATCGAGGCAGCAAATAATTTTCTAAACATATACTGTTAAATATAAGAGACAATGAATGTCTATTATGTTTAACCATGAGCCGTTCTAAACGTCGTATTTTGACTTTTATTTCAGTTGAAAAATAAAAATGAAAATAAATACAAGAAAATGAAAATAAAGACAAGAATTCTCCAACATTTGGATAATTTTTTATTAATTTGCTTCTAAGCTTTCTGCTCTCATGAGCCATCTTCAGAGAGGTCACCAAGACGGTAACACAATAGCATCCACCATCATCGACGATTTTATTTTGTGTTGACATAAAACTCCGCTAGGCAACGGCAATAGTTACCAAAAATAACAAACGCAGTCCTCAAATTTGCAATGCGGTTCTATGACGTCACACCGCGTGATAGCGCGAAATGACAACAGAATAATGTAATGTGTTATTTTCTCTTATATTTAACAGTATATGTTTAGGAAAAAAAAAATATATATATGTATGTGTGTGTGTGTGTGTGTGTGTGTGTGTGTGAATATTTGTAAAAATATACTCAGTTATGATCTGAGATTAATGACAGGATGGTTAAATAAAGACAACTGGAAAACTGTATTTTAAATCGCCTACACGTTTCGTCCTGTGATGGACTTTATCAAGGCAAAAAGACGAAATGAGCTTTATTCTAAATTACGTATCTATAAACAAACAGTGTTGGCGAACCACAAAGACGCTCACAAATCATTCAAAAAGATTAACAGAACATTTTAGTTTAGAATTCCTTCATGTCTAGTGCAAAGTCACGAGATGTTAAAATGAAAGGAATTCAACCGTTTTCTTTGGACTTTTTATTATGTATGTTAGTCTGTTTTAGTATAATTTCCATAAGCAAAGGTGAGATTAGGAAAGTTCTCGAGAGAGGCGCCATCCAGTATTACCAACACATCAATTTGCGCCCCGGATTGTTACAACAAATGTTGGACAATTTTTGTCTATATTTTCAATTGAAATTAAAGCTAAAATACGATGTTTAGAACGGCTCATGATTAAACACATAATTGTTTTTTATATTTAACAGTATATGTGTATAAAATTATCTGCTGCCTCGATACACTATATATATATATATATATATATATATATATATATATGGATATCTATTAATATTCATATCGATATAGACTTCATTACAAGCATAATAAATATACATATTATCCTACGTGTATAGCAAGACTCGAGAGTTCATGGAATATGCAATCATCATGTGCTTATAATCAACTGACCATTCCGGGATTTTACCAACATCCCACACACAACTCACCAAATATAAGAAAAGAGGCTTTCCATTCCTGTCCACATCACCTAATGAGATAATGTAGTTTCAATGTCGAAACAAATGTATGATTTGTAGTGGCTATATAAAAAAAATTGTACATGTTCTAAAATATAATTTATAATAAACATATATAATTATGAATTAAAAGTACATTGCAACACGAAAATGTCTATGTTTCGAGATTTCTACCTCGTCATCAGGCAATGTTGGATGTTGGTTGTGAAAATGATTTACATTTAAATACAAGAAACAATTTGTTTGCTATTTATGTATGTGGGAAGACATAACATTTATGTGTGTGTTCCTTTTAATTTAGGGAGGAAAAGAAAAAAGAAAGTATGTTTCCTTAAAAATAGAAAGCTACTGGCCAAATTTCAATGTGAATCTTTATTCTGACTAGTTAAAAGGAACACATATATAAATTTTATGTCTTCCCACATACAAACAAATTGTTTCTTGTATTTAAATGTAAATTATTTTCACAACCAACATCTAACATTGGCTTATGACGAAATAGAAATCTCGAAACATGTACATTTCGGTTTTAATTCATAATTATATGATCATTAGCAGTATAGCCCGGCGTTGCTTGGGTGTAATGAAAGCTTAAAACTAATCCATGGTCCTGATGCTCAGACTCAGCCTAAAGAATATTTATGTGAAGTTTGGTGATAATCGGATAAAAATTGTGGATTTTTATAAAAGACATACAGACAGATAAACAGACATACACACAAACATCTTGACTTATATATATATATATATATATATATATATATATATATATATTATCGATTTTCTGCACGATTGTAAGAGCTGCAACCTTGAAACCTCTGAATATCGTTTCTTATGTCTTTGTTTATGAGTGTATCAAATTTGATTAAAATCGGACGACTCCTACTATAAACCGATTTTTTCGATTATCGATTTTCGATATTTATCGGGGATACCACGACACAAAACCTAGCTAAGAAAACTCGCAGACGCTTATAGTACAACTGTGTAAATTTTCACGAAAATCGGTTCTGGAGTTTCGGAGTCTATAGGTAACGGACACACACACACACACACACACACACACACACACACACACACACACACACACGCACGCACACACACACACACACTTACACACACACACAGACAAAGTTCCATTTATAAATAAGTTTAGATAGATATTATGCTCTACAATATTTATTGCATTTAGCACTTTTTATAAAAATGTAAATGCCAGGGAACTAAAAATCGTAAAACTTTGGGTCCTCTTTATATACATACAAGCCTGTTTCGCTGTATCACAACTCATCAACTTGTTTCTGGCCTGAATCGAAACTCGACTGATTTGGTGTCATAGGCGCATGGAATCTAAGAAGAGAAATTTTAACATGTTGTATAGAAAGATAGGGAGAGGAGAAAAAGAAAGAGAGAAAAGAAACTATCATTTCAAACTGGTGCGCTTTAGACAGCTCGCCCACAGAGAACGAACACAATACAATAAGTTTCTATTTTCCGTTTAAAAAACATTTTTAGAATCTTGGTGGTCTGGTTCTTTTGTCGCAATTGTGAAAGGCTTCCTGGGTAAAATGAAAGCGAGTAACTGGCAGAAACTAACCGAAGTGATAAAAAAAAACAAAAAAAAAAAACTTCCGATCTCTTGGAACAAGAATGAGCACCAAAATACACTTCTTGTTTAGCTATTTAAACAGATTCCCTGAAAACCTTCGTGATACAACAGGGAGGACGTTTTTTTTTTTTTAGTTTAGAAGATGCGTGTGTGCATCAAGAAATCAATGGATGTTTTTAGGCATTTGGTCAAAACAGACGATCGAGTAAATGCCCTAATGTAAAGCTATGTTTACTGGCCTGTTTTTGCTTTATAAAGACAGACTCAAACGTGGACATCTACAAAACAAAAAGTGGGAGGATTGGGGCAGTAAGATATACAGGGCGCAGCAGGAAGACCTCCCACATGAGACCAAGTCATTAGCTAGAGGAAGACCCTATTGCCAGTCTTACGATTATGAGGGAAGTATTCCTGTTGCCCCCTGGATATCATTTAGAAGACATTTTGAAAATGGTTATGATCTTATCAAAACTATAGTTAAAAAGAGAAACTTTAATGATAGGATGTAAATAAGAGATACCAATTTCAAATTTTACACGCACAAATTCTTTCATGTGTAGGGACAAGACTATTGAGGAGCGGTAACAAGGCTGATGGGATACTTACTACTGGCATCTTATACGTGATTGCACCTATGAAACTCACAGAAAAAAGTTATATAAGAGAAGCTTTCTTCAGATGTAGTAAAGTACAATGACTTGGACAGCTTGAAATTATTGACCTTTTAAGATATTATGATGAATAGCTGATGTGCGTTGTGATACAGTGGATATCGGCTCGGAACAAGTAACCGGGGAGCCGAGTTCGAATTCCAGCTGAATTCCATTGTATTCACTTACGCGCAAATACCCTTGGGAAAGGTATTAATCCGTCTCTTCCTTCCAGTTATGGGTTAAATAGCAGGACAGATTGGGTTCTATAGCCTTGGTCGGCAACCAGTCTACCGCAGAAAGCAATGGCAACCTACTGCGGGATAATCTTCTGCCCAGTCAGTCATGTCTCTTTCGAGACATGATCGCCCAAGCGTGTATCACGTATGGCACCTAAACTGATGAATAGCTTAAAATACATATTTTGCTAGTTTACTTTTGGTGTAAAATCTGATTGGAAATCATATTTTTATTTGATAATTTTTTATCAATCTCTTGTAATATATGAAGTACACGACTGGAAAATGTTCTGGTTCTTCATGGTTCATTGCCAAAATAGTAGTATGCTGTAGATAAATACCACATTTTAATTATTCATATACAATCAGAAAACTTAAATAAAAGTGATACATTTATTCAATATTGTTTGATTCCCAAATAATAGTCTAAATCTAAACTTATTGATAAATAAATCTGTGTGTGTGTGTGTCCGTTACCTATAGACTCCGAAACGGCTGAACCGATTTTCTTGAGAATTTACACAATTGTACTATAAGCGTCTGCGAGTGTTCTCTGTGGGCGAGCGGTCTAGAGCGCACCAGTTGGAAATGATAGTTTCTTTTCTCTCTTTCTTTTTCTCCTCTCTCTATCTTTCTATACAACACATGAACATTTCTCTTCTTAGATTCCATGCGCCTATGACACCAAATCAGTCGAGTTTCGATTCAGGCCAGAAGCAAGTGGATGTGTCCATCCACACTGATGAGTTGTGATACAGCGAAACAGGCTTGTATGTGGATGACTAATATATATATATATATATATATATATATATATATATATATATATATATATAAAGTGGACCCAAAGTTTTACGATTTTTAGTTCCCTGGCATTTACATTTTTATAAAAAGTGCTAAATACATTAAATATTGTAGAGCATAATATCTATCTAAACTTATTTATAAATGGAACTTTGTCTGTGTTTGTGTGCGTGTGCGTGTGTGTGTTTGTGTGTGTGTGTGTGTGTGTGTGTCCGTTACATATAGACTCCGAAACTGTAGAACCGATTTTCTTGAGAATTTACACAGTTGTACTATAAGCGTCTGCGAGTGTTCTTAGCTAGGTCTTGTGCCGAGGTGGCCCCGATAAATATCGAAAATCGATAATTGGAAAAATCGGGTTTTAGAAGACGTGGTCCGATTTTAATCAAATTTGATGCACTCATAGACAAAGACATAAGAAACGATATTCAGAAGTTTCAAGGTTGCAGTTCTTACAATAGTGCAGAAAACCGATAATATATATATATAAAAGGCAAGATGTTTGTGTGTGTGACTGTTCATTTGCCTGTATGTCTGTATTTCTTTTTTCAGCCCTTTTATTTTAGTTTTTGCTTCGGGTTTGGCTCTAAGTAGGTATAATTGTAGTTCTTAGTCTCAGCCATGATACCAATTACTCAGAGGACTTTAGCCTTCAAAATTCAGTTTACAACAAAAGAACTGATTTGATATCGATACCAGGAAATCAAAATTTAACTCACACCCATTCATTTTTCTTTCAGTCTACGGTTTCGCTTTAACTGGAAACAACTATTGCTTTTTAGTCTTTCGTGCCAACGTCCAAAGAGTCTGAGCTCCAGGACCATGGATTAGTTTTAAAGCTTTCATTACACCCGAGAAACGCCGGGCTATACTGCTAGTAACATACTAAATGGGGTTTTATTTAAATATTCATGCATAATAGTTCAATTAGAATCGTTGTATACAGAAGACGCATTTCAGCAATATATTAAAGACAAGAGCCAATTGGAGAAAACCAATGTTCTCGAAATCAGCGACTCCAATATATCCCAGAATAACCAAAAAAAAAAAACAAAAAAAACAAAAAAAACAAAAAACAAAAAAAAACAATTTGTTGGCTCGTATAATTTTCTACCTGGTACTATTATTTTTTCAGGATCAAAAAGTTCACCGACTTTTTTGTAAGTTAAAAAAGTTGCATCAGTGTGACTATGCAAGACAACACCTATCTTCGGTACAAAAGCCTCCTAGTGAATCTTGATTTTTATTAATTTAACTTAACTTTCTTTGACACCTTCATATTATCTATCTATGGGACGAAGAGTCCGGTATGTTATCCACCACAAGCTATATAGGTCAATCATTAAGGATACCCAGAGAATATCTAATTTCTCCCACGGTAAACATACTGTTGTGACACTCATGTTGAACAGGGAAGGTAAGGTGCATTAATGTTGCCCTGTGTGCTAATTGTATTCGAAAACCCAACTTGATATGAAGAAACCGGAATGGACTTTCCCTCTTTTCAAAGAAAGTTATTGCGATGTCAGGCAAAAACTGATAATGAGTCGGTTTTTATCTTCCATACAAAGTTGACCAAGTCTAAAAACCGAACTTTGTTTCTAAGCAATACATATTGATTCACTTAGACCAATGCCAATTTCACTGGAGAGTTTATTAAAATGACCGAATATTTAGATCAAAAGCAGACAATATTCGCGTGTCTCCGATGTTTTTCAAAGCCTCGAAGACAAGAGTTAATTGGATTGACTTCCTTAAATTATTTCTTTATTGCAATGTTTCCTGTGTTGTTGCGAAAGAATTCTGTTCCTGAAAGAAAAATGCTCGCTGTCACTTTGCTGAGATAAGGTGTCCGAAATGTATTGCAAATATCTAGATTTATCTATTTGTAAACAGAATACTTATTGTGAAGAAGGTTTTAGAAGAAAGTGGGAGATCAGGACGATAGTTCATTTGAAATTCAGACAATGTTAAGATGCGAAGGTGAATTGGCATGGCGAAAGAGGCATTCCAGAAGTTGAGTAAAATATTAAGAAACAGGACAATTTCGCTAGAAACAAAGAAGAGAGTACTGGGTTGCTATGTGATGCTAGTTCTTCAATATGGCAGTGAATGTTGGACAATATCTTTGAAGATGAAGGAAAAACTTAAGCAGCTGAAATGTGGTTCTACAGAAGGATGCTGAGGATATTATGAATCGAGCATGTGAGCAATGACGAGGTTTTGAAAAGGATGGATACGAAAAGGAAATTAATACTGAGCATCAGGAAGAGACAACTAAAGTTCCTGGGACATGCAATGAAGAAGGAGGGCTTGGAGAACATGATACTAACAGGCCAGATACAGGGAAAAAGAGACAGGGAAAAACAGCGGATAACATATTTGAAGGACCTGATCAGGTGGATGATTGAACGAGAGTTGAATGGTGCAACAAAAGAAAGCGTGCCACCAAGGACAGGGAGATGTGGAAAGCCATGATCGCCTACGTCCTGAAAGGACATGGCACATAAAAGAAGAAAAAGAAGTCTTTCTCTAATTAAGCATTGTAGCTGGAAAATGGTTCCTTTTATTTGGTGGGGGGGGGGTCATAACTAACAGAATATGTTATATATTTTATTATCGATATAATCGAGTCTACACTCCCGATCAAAAATTTAAGACCACTTAAAAATCTTTAAAAATAAATTTTTTTACGGATAGATTTTAAACTCCTCCCACTTAAGGTTACCAATACTACAATGTAAAAGGTTATGGAAACAAAAAGCTACATTCCAAACATTTTATTTAGAAATTTACATTTTTATAAAATTTTTCAGCTCTTTTATTTTAGTTTTTGCTTCGGGTTTGGTTCTAAGTAGGTATAATTGTAGTTTTTAGTCTCAACCATGATACCATTTACCCAGAGGACTTATGGTTTAGTTTTAAAGCTTTCATTACACCCGAGCAACGTCTTGCTATACTGCTAGTAAATTTTAATTACAAGTATATATATATATAAAGAGGACCCAAAACTTTACGATTTTTAGCTCCCTGGCATTTACATTTTTATAAAAAGTGCTAAATGCAATAAATATTGGAGAGCATAATATCTATCTAAACTTATTTATAAATGGAACTTTGTCTGTGTGTGTGTATGTGTCTCTGTGTGTGTGTGTGTCCGTTACCTATAGACTCCGAAACGGCTGAACTTTTTTCTCGAGTAGTTTAGATATCAAGGTCAGAATAAGTGGTAGCTACCAGCACGCCCACGGCGAAACTATGTACCTCGGCGTGGTGTAATGGTTAGCAAGCTCGTCTCGCTAGAATCATTATGACTGAGTATTGAGTTCGATCCTCACTGGGTACCTCCTACTTTTGGCCGTGTGTTACGTCTAAGCCACCTATCTTAGAAAATCACTTTCCTCCAGGTTTGGGGGTTGGGCGCAGGGCTAACAACACTGCCCCATAAAAAACAGTTTGTTACGGAAACAGCAAAAAGGCTGCCCTACACACCATTGGGTGTAAAGGAAAAAGTTTAAGTTCCACGTCGAAACTGGATATGACACAAGACTTGACACACGAGGTTTAAAGTGGGTCTATCGGCCACACCGCACAAAAATTCCCAAGCGCCATTTGTGACGTGTGTGATCATGGATCTCCCCATCTTCTATTCTCTTAACTGGTGAATTACCTTGAATTCTTTTCCATTGCTCTGTCCATGGTTCAAATTCAGAGTATTCTTTCTCTTAGACTGGTCGCCATCCAAGGGTAGAAAGCCCAGTTTACATTGTTATTTAACCCATAGCAAGGAGGGGAAAAGATTGCTGACTTTCCTCTTTTGGGAATGTCTCAGGCGCCGAGCAATAAACCTAGTTCCTTTCCGAGGGAGAGGTACTACCTGGATAAAATTCCCCTGGAGGTTGAGCTAATGTATTCATTCATTTCCCAAGAGCATTTGGATAAAAATGTATACAAGAGACGAACACAGAATTTGAACTCGGTTCTCAGTGTTCATTTTCATCATCAGCTTGCGTTCCACTATTCACATTTCAAGGCAAAACTGATTACAGTACACAGGTACACTACCGGCCATAATTATTAGGCCATCCCAGTTTTTTAAAAGAAATGATGTATTTCATACTATTTTTAGTATTTATTGGCAAGTGTATAATTCTAAATGAAAATAAAATGGCTCGTTTGTTATTATTACTTTGCAAAATTTTACAAGACAAGGAAACAAATATGAATTCGTCAGAATCACCTTAAATTTCTTTCATTCTTTCATTGATGAAACTGCAATATAGGTAATTATTAAATATTTATAAATTCATTTGATGCGCATGTTATTGTGCAATATTAACAAAAGAACCATTCTATTTTCATTTATAATTATTCACTTTGCAATAAATAATAAAAAATAATATGAAATACATCATTTTTTAAAAACACTTGGGTGGCCGAATAATTATGGCCGGTAAAAAGAAAAAAACAGAAAAGAAAAAGAAAGAAAGAGAAGAAAGTGAAAAGGAATAACCTTTCAAATAATAACTAATGACTTTGGGAGACGTTATTAATGAAGTGAACACGAAAAACATTAAAATAGTTTTCTTTATTCTGATGTAGATTATCTGAGATTCATTCAATTTTATTTTATTTTATTTATTTATTTTAAGCGTGTCGCCCCAAGCAAGGAATTTTACTGCCACTGTTGAGCAGGGGGTTACATAGGAGCTAAGTTATGAGAAAGAGTGACAGGTAACAGGGTGTGTCAGGAAGAGGGTAAGAGAAGGATGAGAATACTGCTGAGAGTGGGTGGACGGAGAAAGGAGCATGAGAGAGAGAGAGAGAGAGAGAGAGAGAGAGAGAGAGCGAGAGAGGAAGAAAGTTAATGAGATAGTAGATGACTACTGACTTGCTGCCGGTTGCAGTTTACCGTCATACCCAGGACCATTTGAGGTTGGGAGTCAGCTTGAGCCCCAGTAGGCTGATGGTTGTGGCAGTAATTGTGTATGTGTGTATATGTGTGTATACTGTACAAAAACTAGGTAGGTTTGTTGTCGTATCCCGAGACCTAATAACGAAATTTCTGACCTCTACACCCTTGGCCATTACTCAGTTGGTCTTTTCTGTTTACAATGGACGCAGGAGCCATGATTTTTCAGTAATAAAAAAATTCTCTTTCAAAATCTCTCACAAAATAGCGTACAGTATTTTGGTTATGATCTGTGCATACGCCGTTTAATATAAGTAAAGTAGCTTCTATGGACATTACTTTTATAGATATTTTCATAAAATTGAATTCTTTAAGATTGTAGTTGTCGGGAAAGCAAGTAAACGGAAGGGAATTCCACAGATGGGAAGTGCGAGAGAAGAAGCTGAAGTTTACCGTTTTGATGTACCTCCTCCTAAATGTTAGAATTAGTTTAGCCTCCACGTGTATCAACTGCTATTTACACGGTGGATATTTGTATATGAATACAACACGTTTATCATTACGACTGGTTCCCCACACGAAAATGTATTTACTTTATGTATAACTATCTTCATCATCATTTTATTTTACATTTTTCCTATCGCGTCTTCGACGTGTGTTTATCCTTCTATTTTCACTTCGCTGTTTACCAGCATAACCTATTTCGAAAAGTCCTGATCATATACCTTCCTTTCTTAGCAATTGATCCGTCGATTTTTTGTAAAGCAATCCGCTTATCTGTCACCAAAAAAATACACTTTCAGTTAAAGAAGGAATGTTGCCATAGCGTCTCAAATTGAACCGCCTGTTTCAGGTCATGTGCAGAGTTCATTCGAACAACATTTACGATTCACTCACGTTTGTTTAATGCTTAATCAGACAAAATGCTTTTATAACGGGTCAATGGATTCTAATAGATGTCTCGCAAATGAATTGGCAAGACTGGAGCTAAATTTACAGTGAAGAACTAAGGCTTTTTTTTAATCCGCAGGCTTTCCAATCATGGAATGACCCGCTGAATTATGATATCACTAGCGGAACCCGTGAAATTTCCACTGAAGGATAATTATGATTTCCTGGAAAAATTTTACTTCGTCATACTACAAATGATAGTAACGTCTTCAAACATAAAAGTATTGGATAATAAAATAACGATAGCACAGTGTGTAATTTTATTAAATGTAATGTCCATAGAAGCTACTTTACTGTAATCTTATATTATATGAAGCGACGTATACACAAACCATAACCAAAATACTGTATGCTATTTTGGGAGAGATTTTGAAAGAGAATTTTTTCATTACTGAAAAATCATGGCTCCTGTTTCCATTGTAAACAGAAAAGACCAACTGAGTAATTGCCAAGTGTGTAGAGGCCAGAAATTTCGGTTTTTTAAAAAAAATGATGTATTTCATAATATTTTTTAGTATTTATTGTCAAATGAATAGTTGTAAATGAAAATAGAATTGTTCTTTTTGTTAATACTGCACAATAACATGTGCATCAAATGAATTTATAAATATTTAATAATTACCTATATTGCAGTTTCATCAAAATAACCTTATTTTGCCTTCACAACAGCTGCACACTGGGCATTCTTGCCACGAGTTTTTTAAAATAATCCTTCAACAACTCACTCCACGTATCCTTTAGACACCTAAGTAAATCCCGAACATTACTAGGCTGTTTCTTCTTAATTCTCCTGTCCAACTCATCCCATACAAGTTCAGTTGGTGAGAGGTCTGGTGGCTAAGATGGCCAACACATAACTTTTAACACTCCAGCCTTTTGTCTTAATTTTAGATAATTTTGGCACAATTTAGAAGTATGTTTTGGGTTGTTATCCTGCTGGAGGATGAAATTTTGACCCACAATACGCAATCCAGATGGAATTGCATATCCCTGTTAGATTGAATGGTACTGTTCTTTTTTTCATAGTCCCCTTTACTTCAACCAGGTCACCTGAACACGTGCCCGCAAAACAGTCCCAAACCATGCAGGATCCACCACGATGTTTCACTGATGACTATACACACTCATCTTTCACCCGTTCCCCAACCCTCTTCCCCACTCTCCTTTTACTCCCAAACAGTTCGAACTTAGACTTATCAGTTCACAATACTTTTGACCACTGTTCTGGTGTCCAGTTTTTGCGCTCTCTTCCCAATGCTAATCTCTTTTTATTGGCTAGCCGAAGAAAAGGCATCCTGGCTGGCACTTGCCCAAAGAGACCCACCTCTTGAAGCCTTTCCTTCACTGTATTTACAGAGACTTGATCAACCCTGTCGGTATTCACTTCTGCTTGTATTTGAGGGGGCAGTTTTCCTCATGCCCCCTACACTCTTCAATACTATTCTGCGGTCTTCTCTTACTGATGTTTTCTGTTTCCTTCCTATTCTTTTTCGATTGGCATGGCTTCCAGTTTTGTCTCTCCTATGCATATTGAACTGCACACCTGGACACATTCAGTCTCTTAGCTATCCTCCTTTGGGAATGACTATCTTCATTCAAGATTTGAATTTGAGCTCTTATCTCTACACATAACTCTTGAGGCATGGTTAAATTGAAATAGAAAAAATATACGAAAAAATAAAGTGTGGAACGACCTAGCAAGAGCACCTCCTAGTCTGACGGCATACAAAAAAATGAAGAAAATTTAGGGTGATTCGGACGAGTTCATCTTTGCTTCCTTGCCTTGTAAAATTTTGCCAAGTAATAATAACAAAAGAACCAAACTATTTTCAATAGAATTATTCACTTGGCAATAATTACTAATAATAGTATGAAATACATCTTTAAAAAAAACTGGTGTGGCCTAATAATTAAGTCTGTTAGTATATATATATATATATACATATTTATGGCCGTTAGTATATATATATATATATATATATATATATATATATATAATTTAAAAATGTGGTTTCCGGCTTTCTCTTTTCAAATCTTTTACTCTTTTCCAATCTTTTACTCTTATTTTTTTTTCAATTGGCGTAGCTAGACTAAACTATCACCCGGTTCACACTCCACCCACATCTATTGAACAGGTGAAGAGGCTCATCCCTTGTTTCCTGTTTAGGATGTGGTTTCCGGCTTTCTCTTTTCCAAACTTTTACTCTTATTTTTTTTTCTTTTCTTTTTTTTTTTTCAATTGGTGTAGATAGACTAAGCTATCGCCCGGTTAACACTCCACCCACATCTATTGAACGAGTGAAGAGGCATATCCCTTGTTTCCTGTTTAGGATGTAGTTTCTGGCTTTCTCTTTTCAAATCTTTTCACTCTTACGTAGCCCCCTGCACGTCAGTGGCGTTACCGCCTTGCTCGGGGTGATATGATTTAAAAAAATGACTTGCTTGCAAAAGCTGTGTTATAAAATGTAAATTAGTAGAGAGGCCATACGCAAAGAAATAACAAAACAAATCAGTAATACATGCGGTTGTGCTCGGCCACGAGTTTACAAGTCATTATATCTATCCATCTACTTTGTATATATATTGTAATTTTGTTATTACAAGGGTTTCTAAAAGTATAATATCACTACACAAAAATTTTCATGTTTCAGAATAAAACTGTTACTCTTCAGGTGATATGTAAAAATAAAGGGTGAAAACGATTTATTTTAAAATATAAGATAAATTTCTGGTTATTAAGAAAATTAGGGACTGGTAGTTCGAGGAAGTGCATTTAGGTGTGTCAAAAGTATTTAATCAAGATTTAGAATTATGTAACCAGGGAGATTTTAAAATTTTGTGTTATGGAAATGGTCAGGATGTCTTAGATCTAGACCTGTCACTTTTTAAATTTGGTCTGAGTAAGATACATAGTGGGACCTTAGATATTTTAAAAGATAGACAGAAATTTTTATGAGGAGGTTGGATTTTACTTTTGTTTTAATACTGTCTATGAGCATAATTCAGAATTTGGATTAAATAATTGAGGTATACTTAGCTATTTTGTATCAGTCAGTTAAGTGCCATACGTGAAACACGCTTAGGCGATCATGTCTCGAAAGAGACATGACTGGCTGGGCAGAAGATTATCCCGCTGTAGGTTGCCATTGCTTTCTGCGGTAGACTGGTTGCCAGGCAAGGCTATAGAACCCAATCTGTCCTGTTATTTAACCCATAACTGGAAGGAAGAGACGGATTAATACCTTTCCCAAGGGTATTTGCGCGTAAGTGAATGCAATGAATTCAACTGGAATTTGAACTCGGCTCCCCGATTTCTCGTTCCGAGCCGATATCCACTGTACCACAACGCACATGTAACATTCAAGAATTTTACTTCTCTCTCTTCAGTTTCTTATCTCCCCTCCCTCTTGCTTTTACCGCTTCATATAGTGGTTTTTTAATCTACGTGTACTTTCACTTTTTCTGTAATATATATATATATATATATATATATATATATATATATATATATATATACTGTTTATATTTAAATAGAATATATATTTTTATTTCTACTGGCCTGATTATTTACAATAAATTTATTTTACGAAAATGTGTGTCGTTCGGTAGGATTCAAACCTACGACATCTGTTCACACAGGGGAAGCCAGCAATTGATCTCGCACGTCTTAGACCTCAACACCACGAATGACCAACAGTCTAAACGGAGTTAAATCAAGCCTATATAACGCAATTTTCGATTCACGCAAATAATCTTATCTGCACTGAAATGTATTGTAATGTCAACAACTGTAAACATGTAACGGAAATTAACGAAGATTAACGAAATGGCTATAAACAACCGACAATTTGAAATTATTTGTTTGAACATTATACGTGTATGGTATTATTTGTTTGAACATTATACAAGTAACGATCAAAAATAATGTTCAAACAAATAATTTCAAATTGTCGGTTATTTCGTAATAAATATTTATCGTAAATAATCAGGCCCGTGGAAAAATATATATATACTGTTTAATTTTAAATAGAATATCTACTTAAGTATCGATCATTCATATATATATATATATATATATATATATATATATATATATATAGTTTTAGCACTTTAATTGAGCAGGTTCATGCTACTTTGAAGTTTCGTGAGGACATCGTTATGATGCCTTCACCCATCGGGGCCGGGTTTATTTCATTTCAGGCCTGATGAGTGAAGATATCATAACGGTGTCGTCACGAAACTTCGAAGTTGGCATGAACCTGTTCAGTTAAATTAGTAAATTATTTGCCCTAAAACTATCAACACTCTATCTCCGCCCCGATATCGAGCACTTTACAATTAAAAACATGCTTGCCAAAATACCTTTAATCAGTAAAACTACTTGGCTCCCTAAAAAGCAAAACTCAACACTATACATATATATATTCCATTTGTAAACGAGTTATTACGTGACCTTGGATTCTACCATGAGTGGTGTCTTCAGGCAATTTGCAATAACTGATTTTACCGATTACCGTTTTTTTAAGAACGCTCATGTAGCAGGGAATTTTTGAACGCGCAATTTTTATAATTACAAGAAATTTTCATCCTAATAGGTATTTTTTAGTATGGTTACGTTTAGACATAATTTCTGTTCTTTCATTCAATACTTCATTTTATTTGGGGTACAGCATAATCTCTCACTTTTCTTCCTGGCACAGTCTACATATTTTGCCACCGTTGTAAGGTTTGGCTGTTTTTACTATACTCCACATTATGTCTAGATCTTTTCCGTATTTTGATTTCAGTTTCCACACGTGGCTAGCCAAATTTGTACAGTTTTTTAAGTTTTCTATTTTGAATGTAGACTTGTGATTGAATCACCTGGTCTTAAAGGTGTCTTTGGTTGATCCCAAATATATTTTATTTTTATTTCATTTTATTTTAGACATTTAAGTCATGCATGCTAGATAGATAGATAGATACGAAGAGACTGAGATAGATAGATAGATAGATAGATAGATAGATAGATAGATAGATAGATAGATAGATATAAACAGACGGGCATAGATAGATAGATATAAACAGACGGAGATGATAGATAGATAGATAGATAGATAGATAGATAGATAGATAGATAGATAGATAGATATAAACAGACGGACATAGATAGATAGATATAAACAGACGGAGATGAGATAGATAGATAGATAGATAGATAGATAGATAGATAGATAGATAGATATAAACAGACGGACATAGATAGATAGATATAAACAGACGGAGATAGATAGATAGATAGATAGATAGATAGATAGATAGATAGATATAAACAGACGGACATAGATAGATAGATATAAACAGACGGAGATAGATAGATAGATAGATAGATAGATAGATAGATAGATAGATAGATAGATATGAAGAGACTGAGATAGATAGATAGATAGATAGATAGATAGATAGATAGATAGATAGATATGATCAGAGATAGATAGATAGATAGATAGATAGATAGATAGATATGAAGAGACTGGGATAGATAGATAGATAGATAGATAGATAGATAGATAGATAGATAGATAGATAGATAGATAGATATGAAGTGTTTGTTTAGATATTGAATGATATTAAGTTGTATGTTTCTCGTGTTTTATTATTTCTTTATTGGCCTCGATTGTCCAAACGTTTCACTGATATTAAATCAATAATATTGATTAGAAAGGCTACAACCGCGAAAGTAATATTAATGCTTGAACAACATTGGCTCTTGTAGAGAAATGTTTCTCAAATGCAAATATTTAGTACATCTCACAGTTATTCATCATTCGTCTCACTTATATTTAACTTACATTTAAATATTTGATGACCCTCCTAAGGAGCTAGTTCGATATTGTCCAAGATGTTATATATAAAATTCATCTGAATGAGTTTTCAAAACTCGTGTCAAGAAAAATCTAATTTAGAAATGGTCAACGTACAGACAGGTTACAAATGTTAAGAGGCTCTTGTCACTGTCTAAATCAGAGTTGGGCATTTAAAAATAAACGTGAAGAGCCACATTGCTCGTAGGAACCACAAGAATAAATGTCTGAAATGGACAAATATATCCGAAATAGCTATGTTTTTTTTTCGTTCTTCTCGACCGTAGAACTCTCTCCTTCGATTTCTTGCAACCAACAAAAACTTAAAAGCAACGTCGATGGCCATCTTCTGTCTTCCTGAAACCTGTTCTTTTATTGTCCTTTTTCCTCACAAAAGTCTTCTTATTCTCTTTCACTCCCAGTAACCCCCTGCGTCTTAGTGGCATTATCGCCATCTTCTGTCTTCTTGAAACCTATTCTTTTATTGTACTTTCTCCTCACTAATGTCTTCTCATTATTTTAATTACTTCCTTGCTGTTCATCTCAGATTTCTCGACAGGCCCTAGAGGAGAATCTGTAATGTTTTTGGTCCTGACCTGGCAGCTCGACTCCAGCCACTTTCTAATCGCCGGGATGTGGCTTCCCTTTGTCTCTTCTGTAAATATTTTTATGGCTTCTGCTCTGACAAACTTTGGTCTCTGGTGCCTCCTCCACAAGAATTTACACGGGCAACAAAACTAGCAACGAGGTCTCATCATTTTACAGTTAGATCAACCAAATGCAGGCGACAATTCTATTCCAAAAGCTTCTTTTCTTGCGCTTCCCGCTTGTGGAATTCCCTTCCAATTTTTTGGTTTCCTCCAGGAATTTAAATGCAAAATTAATTCCAATCTCTTATCCGGCCCTTTCTACATCATCCTGTATATCTTGTTCTTTTCCTTTCTCTCTACCTTCGCAACTGTCTTCACTCCTGTGTTCATATCCTTCTCTTGCTCTTTGTCTTTCACTCCCTGTAGCTGGTTCGCCTTTGTCTTCACTTTCCTCCTGCCTCATACTTCAACTCTCTTATGTAACTCCAGCCCTTTCTACATCACCCCGTGTATATTGTTCTTTTCCTTTCTCTCTCTACCTTCGCAACTGTCTTCACACCTGTTTTTCCATCCTTCTCTTACCCTTTCTCTGAATTTAAATGCAATGTCAATACCCATCTCTTATCCACTTGACTCCTGTTCTTTCTACATTACCCCGTGTATCTTGTTCTTTTCCTTTCTCTCTCTACCTTCGCAACTGTCTTCACTCTTGTGTTCACATCTTTCTCTTGCCCTTTCTCTTTCACCCCCTGTAGCTGGTTCGTCTTTCTCTTCACTCTCCTCCTGCCTAATACTTCAACTCACTTATGTAACTCCAGTCCATTCCACATCACCCCGTGTATCTTGTTCTTTTCCTTTCTCTCTCTACCTTCGCAACTGTCTTCACTCCTGTGTTCACATCCTGCTCCTGCTCTATCTCTTTCACCCTCTGTAGCTGGTTCGTCTTTCTCTTCACTCTCCTCCTGCCTAATACTTCAACACTCTTATGTACCCCCTACACATCAGTGACAAGACGCCTTGCTTGGGGTGAAATGATTTTAAAAAATTATCTTTCACTCACAATAACTTATGCTATCTTAGTGGCATCATTGCCTTTCTTACGTGCATACATTTCCCATTTAGAAGTAATGCGGTCGCAGTAGAAGTGGTGTTTCTTTCGGCAAAATAGACTGACGGAGCCTAACATTCTTGAATAAAATTTTAACCTTTTCCTAACCGGCTGCCATTCAAAGCTATCGAATCCAGTCTCTCCTGCTATTTACCCATAGGGAAAGAAGAGACGGTTTCATACCTTTCCCAAGGGTATTAGCACGTAAGTGAATATAATTAATTCGACTAGAATTTGAACTCGGCTCTCCTATTCCACAACCCGAGCCGCTACTCTACAATACCTCCATAGTTTTCTTTTTGGGTACGAAAGGTTTATATTTTTCAGACTTTGTTACACGCTACTTACCTGACTTCTCTACCATTCAGTTAAGTACCATATGTGATACACGCTTTGAGCGATCATGTCTAGAAAGAGACATGACTGACTGGGCAGAAGATTATCCCGCAGTAGGTTGCCATTGCTTTCTGTGGCAGACTGGTTGCCAGCCTGAGCTATAGAGCCTAATCTGTCCTGTTATTTGACTCGTAGCAAGAGGCGGAAGAGATGTATTATATTATTAAGTAGTAATTAGTAGGGATCAGTTTATTACTTCATAACATTAAAAAACTGACCCCCCCCCACGTTATGCCTAGTAGAAGCCTTAATCATTTTTCCAACTATTATATTCAGTCAGTCAGTTATATCGCAATATGCGATACATGCTGGGGCGATCATGTCTCGAAAGAGTCATGGCTGGTTGGGCAGAAGATTATCCTGAAGTAGGTTGCCATTGCTTTCTGCGGTAGACTATAGAACGCAATCTGTTCTGTTACTTAACCCATAACTGGAGGGGAGCGACGGATTAATACCTTTGCCAAGGGTATTTGCGCGTAAGTGAATGCAGGGAATTCAACTGGAATTCGAACTCGGCTTCCCGATTTCTCGTTCCGACCGATATCCACTGCACTAAAAAGTACATCCCCTCTAGCATTACAAGATTCAAAGCAGGCCGAAAATGGAGTTCAATTGCCACATATGGGTGAGGAATTACCTAGTTTTCAGATTTCCAATCTCAATAGTTCAAAAGGTTCTCCGCGTCCTTGTGGGTGACAAATTATTTTGTCTTGTGCTAACAGTCGGAACTCTAGGACCATCGATTAGTTTTAAAGCTTTTATTATACCCGAGCAACGCCGGGCTATACTGCTAGTATATATATATATATATTTACATGTATATGAGCTTTCTCATATATACCTGAGCACACACATATAATATACTAGCATCATAGCCCGGCATTGTCCGTACAATTCAAAACATTTTAGTAGTAGAAGATGCCACTTTTTTTTTTTTTTACATATTTTGTTTTTGTTTGAAAAAACACATTTTTAAAAAAAATATTTCTTTTGTTTCAAAATTACGGTGAAAAATATTCACATTTTTTTTGTTGACCAAATGAATTTTTAAAACGTAGGAATAAAAATTAAATACAAAGGCTCATTTTTTCTCATAAAAAAATATTTTAGTCGCGTTTGACACGTGTGATTTGATTTCTGTGACGTAATTTAGCAACCATCTTACATCTTAGATGTTTTACGGATCAAATGTAAACAATCGGCTCCAGTGGCCAAAAAGTGCGAAAGGGAAAATTGCTGAACTGAAACACAAAAAGTATGTGTCGACCTGGCTTCCCTGTAGATATGTGTTCTTAGAAAGTTGGAATGGCGTAGGTTAAAAATATAGGCGTGCATAGGGAACAGTTACACACAGACTCACAGATTGCCTTTTATATATATAGATTAGAACGATTTATTTTTAGTTTGTGGATTGAACTGTTTAATAACATAAAGAACATACACACCATACATCATAGATCTTCATATATAGATTTATATATTTCTGAGATATTTTAACCATTTACACCGTTCGATCTGTCTTTATTGTCGCATTCACGTTGAAGGCTCCGGCTTTCTGTTTTGTTCGAATTTTGAACCAAAACATTTTATTTAGTCAACTGGGCTAGATTGTTCAAGTTCCTATTTTTAGTTAATTTCCTTTAGTAACGTAAGTCTCCTAAGGACTTTTTGGCTCAAGTCACTTTTGGATGACTTCAATCAACACTTTCATAAACTAGGCCATGTGTCTTTGAGAATTTTGGGGAATCGTTTTTTTTACCAGAGCTCGTATTATAATATTTGTTATTGCTGTTCAAATTTCAATAGTATACCGGAGCATACAACGGCCGAAATGTCATGAATATGACAATAAAGATGTGGGAAACGGGTCGAAAGATGTAAAGAGTTAACACACACACACACACACACACACACACACACACACACACACACACACACATATATATATATATATATATATATATATATACATTACCGGCCATAATTATTAGGCAACCCCAGTGTTTTAAAAAATGATGTATTTCATACTATTTTTTAGTATTTATTGCCAAGTGAATAACTGTGAATGAAAATTCAATGGTTCTTTTGTTAATACTGCACAATAACATGTGCATCAAATGAATTTATAAATATTGAATAATTATGTATATTGCAGTTTCATCAATGAAAGAATGAAAATTTAGGGTGATTCGAACAAGTTCATTTTTTGCTTATTTGACTTGTAAAATTTTACAAAGTAATAATAACAAAAGAACCATTCTATTTGGCAATAAATACTAAAAATAATATGAAATACAACATTATTTAAAAAAAACTGGGGTGGCCTAATAATTATGGCCGGTAGTATATATATATATATATTTAGTTGTCTATCTTTATAAAATATGAACACCTATTCCTCCCCTTCCTAAATCTACCATTTCAACACCCTGTAACCCCGCTCTGTCCTTTTCCACTTTGTGACCGTTGTTAATCTAAAACCCCTCAACACTCTACCCCAGGGCCTTCGCCATTTGGAAAAAACAATGTCGCTGACGTGACGTAGAATCTCTATTAGAGATCCTATGTCGAAATGTACATCCGACACCTTTGAAATTTGAAAATTTTCTCTAATTTATATATATATAAAGAGAGAGAGAGAGAGAGAGAGAGAGAGAGAGAGAGAGAGAGAGAGAGAGCGGGAGTGCGATGAGTAAATTGTTACTATTCTATATTTTAAATTTTGCTCATCTGCATTGTTTTCGATTTTGTCTACTGTACATTATAGTAGGGGCAGTTGGACATTGTCTGTAAGAAAAGGGTATCATGACGCAATTAACACTACCAGTAATTTGGAAATTACTTTGAGAACAGTGCAGAAGATTCAGAAAGAATTGGATGGGTCTAATAGTGATTACGAAGTTTTTTAGAGTGATCATTGGTGATAGTGACGTTATGCATCCAGTCATCTACCCACAGGTTCTCAGACAACACAGAGGTCTATATCAAGTGTCTTGAGTAGGTACTGCCGCTCTGTGTCAATATAGTAGCTTATAAAAGACACTATACCTGGCAACAGGATCCTGCACCATACCGCACAAGCAAAAGAACCCGATCTTAGACAATTTATGTAGCCACATCACCCCTTACCTTTGGCCACCTAACTCAACATCCTTAATGTGTGGCGCAGTTGAGAGAGAGAGATCAACAAAACTCCTTGCAATACCAAAAACTGCACTGAAGGCAAGGATTTTGGAAGCACTCACCAACTTACACAAGGAGACCGTCTAAAAGAGAGGCAGAAGATTCCGAAGTCATCTGGGGCTGTGGTTGAAGTC
The DNA here is from genome assembly GCA_037127315.1 of Ascarosepion bandense. Lineage (NCBI taxonomy): Eukaryota > Metazoa > Mollusca > Cephalopoda > Sepiida > Sepiidae > Ascarosepion > Ascarosepion bandense. Next base: position 96,613 of record JBBBDQ010001636.1, read on the forward strand.
AATGGTAATTTTTTTGAATAGATATACCCTTTAGTATTTCAAAATGTTTTGTGTCATTTTAGCAAATATATCTGTTAAAATGAGATGTTAGGGTTATTTTCATTTTTTCATTCAATTGTACATGTGTAGAGGCTCATCCCTTGTTCCCTGTTTAGGAAGTGGTTTCCGGCTTTCTCTGTTCCAATCTTTTCACTTTTCTTTTTCGTTTATTTTTTTTTCAATAGGAGTAGATAGACTGAACTGTCGCCCGGTTCACACTAAACCCACGTCTATTGAACAGGTGTAGAGGCTCATCCCTTGTTCCCTGTTTAGGATGTGGTTTCCGGCTTTCTCTTTTCCAATCTATTCACTCTTACGTAGCCCCCTGTGCACCAGTGGCGTTAAGGACGAATGGAACAAATAATAAAGATTCCTGTCTATTATAATAAAGACCGTTGTGCGTGTGTGTGTGTGTGTATATATATATATATATATATAGTCATCCGCGGACAGATCTGTTTCACTGTATCACAGCTCATCAGTACGGTTAGACATGCGAGTGCTTTTTACTCAAGAATGAAACCCGACCGAATTGGCGTCAGTCGGCGATTCTATCTCTGAGCTACGGGCGCTAGATAGGAGGCAGACTTTTAGCGTGTGATATATCATGTATTCATACGCCAGTAGTGAGAGTGTTCTAATTCATTACTGAATGAACGATGTGTAGATGCTAGAGTAGCTACTGTTTTTTCAGAGTCTACTATTCTTCCAGAGTGGTCAATATGAGTGTAAGAGCATATATATATATATATAACCTAGTGAGTCAGCAAACCTACCAAGGTTTCACCTAAACGGATCTTCAGGGAAGGTTGGCCCCCTTCCCTGAAGATCCGTTTAGGTGAAACCTTGGTAGGTTTGTTGGCTCACTAGGTTAATTTACTTATTCTGCTCTGCTTACGTATTGAGCGCTTTTTTGATATTTATTACTCGTCTCGGGTTTTTTCTTTGGGCTACATACTGGCTCGGTCCATATCGCTTTGGCTGATGTTTATGTGCTTAGCTCTTTCTTTTTTTACAACCATTTTTTCCTTCCGCGTAGATACGAGGAGGGTTTTCCGAAACGAGTATAGTGTTATGTTTGCATATATATATATATATATATATATATATATATATATATATATATATATATATATATAAATTCAGGTAAAGAGGATCCAAGGTTTTACGATTTTGAATTCTTTGGCATTTTCTATTTTTAAAAAAGCGCTCAATACAATATATATTGTAGAGCATAATATAATTATATAATTAAATTTGTTATACAATTTTAAATTTTAAATATTTATAATTTCAAATTGTATTACCAATTTTATTATATAATTATATTATGTTCTCCATAATTGTATGTATTTTTAATTTTTAATTGTATAACAAATTTAATTATATATATATATATATGTATTCTTTCCTCTCACGCTCATGGACAGAGAGAAAATAGTGAGGTATCGTAAGCTCAGTACATTAAAGAGACAATAGCGAGACAGCGTCGACTCATTACATTCTCGTTACTACCAGTTACCCGGATGTGCGTTGTGGTGCAGTGGATATCGCCGCGGAACGACAAATTGGGGAGCCGAGTTCGGGTTCCAGTTGAATTCCTTGCATTCACTTACGCACGAATACCTTTAGGAAAGGTATTTATCCGTTTTTCTTGCCAGTTATTAGTTAAATAATGGAACATATTGAGTTCTATAGCCTTAACTGGCAACCAGTCTGCTACAAAATGCAATAGCAACCTACTGCGGGATAATCTTCTGCCCAGACAGTCATGTCTCTTTTGAGACATGATCGCCCAAAGCGTGTATCACGTATGGCACTTAACTGACTGAATATAATAGTTGAAAACATTATTTAGGCTTCTACTGGTCATAAAGTGGGGGATCAGTTTTATTTTGTTATGAAGTAATAAACTGATCCCCCACTAATTCCTACGTAATAATATAATACATCTCATCTCCCTCTAGTTATGGGTTAAATAATAGGACAGATTGGGTTCTATAGCCTTGGCTGGCAACCAGTCTACCACAGAAAGCAATGGCAACCTACTGCGGGATAATGTTCTGCCCAGCCAGTCATGTCTCTTTTGAGACATGATCGCCCAAAGCGTGTATCACGTATGGCACTTAACTGACTGATCAATATATATGTTACCGTCATTTTAGACGGCATATCGATATCAATATTTGGCCTTCATTTTTGACGGCATGAGTCTAATCGTAAATAAAGCTGCCCTGCCCTCCTTTTCTTCCGTAGACTCTGTGGTTTATGGAGCTCTCAACAACACTACGCATTGCTGCTATGAAAACCAAAAGGCCACTCGTCTAATCACTGATCGGGTCTGACACTGCTTAACTCCGGTGATCAAACGAGAACCGGTATATCAACCTGATTTGACCGTAAGCTATAGTGGATCTAATGGGTAATAAATTGCTTGTAGTGATGAAAACTGAATATGAGAATTATCATGTGATAGAGAAAAAGAGAGAAATAATTTAAAGTTTTCCGACAACAATAACAAGGCCTATAAATGCAATCCTTACATGAAATGAGTGGATACATTGGTGTCTAAACTTGTTTGAATTGAGAGGGCATTTAAGAACACGAAAACTCAGACAAATTATTGCAATAAAATTCGATAGCAGTTTCATTTCATTTATTAAGAAAGCGGAGGGCCGAGCGGGGACAAATGATTTCGCTTATAAAACGTCTGCAACTCATAGCAGACGACGATTTGAGAAAAAAAATTTGGGAAGAAAATGTTTCTTTTCTTCTCACGCATCAATCACTTCAGACTTCATTTCTTTCCTGGGTTTCTTTATTTTTTAATGTCTTCTTTAGAAAATCGCTAAACAATGGCAGAATATTTTGGCGGCAAAAAAAAAAAAAAAAAATGAAAGAAAAAAAATATTTAAAAAAAAAATCATATCACCCCAAGCAAGGCATTCCCCTGCCACTATAGCGCAGGGGGTTACTTAGAGCGACTGGATATAGGAGATGTCAGAAGGAGGGTGATAGACGAGTAAGGAGATACATAGGAAAAGTGTTTGAGAAAATGGGTGCAGGTTAGTGTGTTAGGAGGTGTCTATTGACCTTACATTTAAACTCCCGAAGATTGTAGCCATCGGGGAAGCAATCATGTGGAAGGGAATCCCACAGTCAGGAAGTCCGAGAAAAGAAGCTGTTGGAGTAGAAATTGCGGTTACATTTCATCGGTTTCACTGTAAAAGGGTGGGACCTAGTTGCTAATCTAGTATCTCGTGCAAATTCGTACCTAGGGGCACCAGTGATCTACGTTTATCGGAGCAGAAGCCATGAAAGTATTTATAGAAGAGGCACAGGGAAGCCAGGTCACACCGGTGAGAGAGTGACTGCAGGCGGTCAGCCAAGTCGGTATCGATCCTATTACAGATTCTCCGTTGTATTTTGTCAAGAACCCCGAGGAGAATAGCAGGGGCACCCGACCAGATGTGGCAGCAGTATTCAATGCACGGGCGGATGGTAGATTTATATATGTGCAGGATAGATTCAGACGGAAAGAACTTCTGGGCCCTGCACAGAGAGCCGACTTTCATAGCAGCGGATTTAGCAATGAATTCGATATAGTCATTCCATTTGAGGTCCGCTGAGAGTTCAAAAACATAAAATAATCGTTTCTTTTGGTGTCAAAGAAAATTTTGTTCTAAAGAAAAAATAATAATCCTAATTTATTTGTCAATTTGGTTATCCAGAGCAGTGGGGGTATATAAACAAAGCTGGAATACACGGTCAGTCCGTTAAGTGCCATATGTGATACACGCTTCGGTGATCATGTCCCGAAGGAGACATGATTAATTGCGCAGAATATTTTGCACAATGAAAAATGTAATTGTAGAAATCCTACAGAATGTTCATTGGAAAATAAATGCCGTACAGAGTTCTATTGTTTATCAATGTAATATTTCTTCTTATGCAAACCCTAGTAACAAAAGATTTATGTGGGTAGTACTAAAAATTCATTTAAACGAAGATTTTATCAGTATATTTCTTCTTTAATCACAAAAAATACCGAAATCGAACATCCCTATCGAAATATTTTGGTACTTGAAAGAAACCAATAAAATCCAACAATAAAATAGAAAATTTAAAAACAAAATCGAGAATATGTAAGTCTTTACATGACCCATGCCTCTTGTGTCTATATGAAAAACTATACATTGATAAATTTCTTAAAAATAAGAATCTATTAAATAAACGTAATGAAATTGCTGTCATATGTAAACATAGCAAAATGTTCACCGTAGAATATAGTTGATAATTATTCATATATGCATATTGATTAACTTAAATATATCCTTTACTTTATTTTGTATTATGACATAAATAATATTGATTTAATGAATTTTAGGATGAATATGGGTTAAGAATATATGAGGAATTGTTAAAGAAATGTACTCTAAATTAGAAAAATATGAAACTATTTTAATCATACCAAAAGTTCCTTTAACACTGGTCTAAAATAAAGTTCTGTTTTTTTTTTTTTTAAAGAGCAGGGATACATATAACGCTATAAGCATTTCTTCGTAACTAAAATGGATACATCTTACCGGAAAAAAGCTTCTTCTTCTTCTTCTTCTTCTTCTTCTTCTTTGTGCATTGTCCTTTCAAGACGTAGGCGATCATGGCCTTCCACGTCACCCAATCCCTAGTGGCTCTTAGCACGTTTTCTCCTGTAACATCTCGCAACCCCTGTTCTGTCATCCACCTGCTCAGCTTCTTCAAATATGTTATCCACTGCTTTCCTCTGTCTCTTTTTCCCTCTATCTGGCCTGTTAGTAACACGTTCTCCAAGCCCTCCTTCCTCATTGCATGTCCCAGGAACTTCAGTTGTCTCTTCCCGATGCTCAATATTAATTTCCTTTTCGTTTCCATCCTTTCCAAAACCTCATCATTGCTCACATGCTCGGTCCATGATATCCGCAGCATCCTTCTGTAGAACTACATTTCAGCTGCTTTAAGTTTTCCTTTCATCTTTGATGATATTGTCCAACATTCACAGTCATCTTGAAGAACTGACATCACATAACATTCTAGTACTCTGTTTTTTGTTTCTAGTGAATGTTTCCTGTGTCTTAATACTTTACTCAGGTTCTGGAACGCGTCTTTCGCCATGCCAATTCCAATTCGCATCTCTGTGTCGCACTTTCCGTCTTCTGTGAAAACACTTCTTAGGTATTTAAGTTTTTTTAATCTGCTTGATTTTAATGTTCCCCACCTGTATTTGGCATTTTGGGTTGCACCTTTTGCTGATGACCATGCATTCGGTTTTCTTACAGCTTATTTGTAGTCCTTTCTTGTTACTCTCTTCAGCTTCCTTCTGTAGACGCTCTTGTTTCCTTTCCGTGTCTGCTATCAACATTGTATCATCTGCGTACCCTATGTTGTTTAAATTGTGGCCTCCGATGACAAACTCTGGCATAACATTTAGGGTCCTCAAGATATTCTCACTGTACAAGTTAACGGAAGAAAGCAGTCTAAGCGAAAAAAATGACACTTTTTCATTTGACATGTATAAACACCTCACATCCCTAACATCTCATCTATATTTAAAATTCCTTCTGATTAGTTAAATTAAACACATCCATATGGTTTTAATTTCCGGCCTCCACCTCTATATAAAATCTTTAATAAGCCAACGTATTGCTTACTGAATTCAAATGTAAATCATTTTCATCCAAGTAAGTCGATATGCCTGATGACGAGATAGAAGGTTTAAATCTCAAAGCATAGAAATTTCTGTGTCGCAATGTAAATGAAATTAATTTTAAATAAAAAGTATATATATATATATATATATATATATATATATATATATATATATATATATGAATAGAATAAATAACAGGTAGGCAAAAAGTGTCTTTAATCTAACATGTTTCACTTTAACAAGCTAATTCAGAGATTTTTTTAAAGTCAAATGATTTAAAAAACACATTTAAAAATCCACACAGACAGTATGTTGATTGAGGATTGATTTCATTGGTCAGTCCCGTGTCACGTGTAATAAAGCAATGGATGAATATTTTAAATGTAGAGGAAACACTTATGTCTGTTTAAGTGCGTGTGCCACGTATAATAAAAACAATAGACGTTTATCTTAAAAATAAGTGTATGTATGCAAACATAATGCATGTTTCAAGCTTTGTGTTAAACTCGGACGCTAAAAAAGGCTGATAAAGGCTTCTACTGGGAATAAAGTGGGGGATCAGTTTTCTATTCATATGAAGTAATAAACTGATCCCCCACTAATTACTACTTAATTATATAATACATCTTTTCTCCCTCTAGCTATGAGTCAAATAATAGGACAGATTGGGTTCTATAGCCTTGGCTGGCAACCAGAAAGCAATGGCAACCTACTGCTGGATAATCTTCTACCCAGTCAGTCATGTCTCTTTCGAGACATGATCGCCCAAGCGTGTATCATGTATGGCACTTAAATGCATGCATGTTAAACTATAGAGGAATGAAGTCTTTTTTATCTGACGGTAACGTTATTATCTATGTAAAATAAAATATGTGTATGAGAGAATTATCTATTAATGTGTGTGTTTATGAGTTGGTAAAATTAGTATTATAGTGGCGTATCTTATCTATTCATATTCTAGTTGTAGTGGGAGTGCGTTCTAGTGAAGGGTAATTGTTGCAGGTTAACGGAATTTGGCCTAGTGGTAGATAGCCCACTATAAGTCATAAAAATGATTATAAAATCAAGAAAGGAAATTTGAGTAGAAAAATATCATTTTTTATATATACATATCAATTAATGTTTTTACAATTAAAATAATACTTGAATATAGGTCCAACGGAGGTTAAATGTTCATGGGAGCGTTTAAGTGAGGAATGCCTTTGAAGTAGTCTCTCCTTAGGTCAGTAAGTAGATTTTGAGACAGGGAGAAGGAAAGAGAGGTGAAGGGAGGCGAACATAGTAAACACTTGACTTGGTCAAGGGAGATATTAATTACATTCGTCTCTCTGGGTCTCTGCGTCGGTTTGTCTGCTGAGTGCTCTCTGTCTCAGCTTTTATATATGCTTTTTGGATCAAAAACAGCTCGTTTGGGATTTCACACTTGAATTTGATTCTGGGCTTCCCATTGGCTGGTAAATAAAATTCGCGTATGCTCGCGAAATGAAAATTTAATATTTGATTAATTTTTATTTTTCAACCGGAACATTTGCGCGAACCCGGATGCGCACCGTCGAGTTTTGGTTATTGGCTTTTTGGTCGTGAGAGCGCAAACATCCGGTCCATCGCTTTTGCTCGGTATCACCACAGTATCTCTGTGAATGATAAAACATTTCTGTTTAAAATTTTTGCGAAATAATGTATGCAAGTATTAGGAGCACTTTTATAAATAAATAAATACATTTTTGAAAATAAGTTCTTAACGGTTAGAGTCTTTCAATGAAATAATATGTATTGAAATACTAAATATCTATGTATTAAAATTATTATATCATAAACAAGTAATAGAAATATTAAAACATACACTAAATTATTATATTTTATAATGTTATAATAGTAATTATTTAAAGTACCGTATTATATCATTACAATATTAATAATATGTAATAAATTGGAGAATAATAATAATAATAATAATAATAATAATAATAATAATAATAATAATAATAAATAATAATAATAATAATAAAAAAAAATAATAATACAAAAATCGCCACGATAGAGTTGGGCAATATTTACATTGGGCAATGTGCAAACATTATGGAAAAGCTGTAAACAAACACTGGTATGAACATCACCCAGCACCGGTTACAGAAATAGAAGATGTAACCATTCTATGGGATTACACCATCTACACAGACAGAAAAATTGAAGCAAACAGGCCAGACATTATTGTTAAAAACCAGCAGGAGAAAACTTGTCTATTAATTGATATGGCTTGTCCAGCGGATTGTAACATAACAATCAAGGAATTTGAAAACTGTCAAAATATAAAGACCTGGAAATTGAAATAGAAAAAATGTGGAAATTGAAAACAAGTGTTGTGCCAGTGATAGTAGGTGCACTTGGAATGATAAAAAATGGAACAAAACAACACATTGAAAGAATCCCTGGAAACCCCAGCTTAAGAGATATACAAAAAATTGTCTTATTAAGTACAGCCCACACACTAAGGAAAACTTTATCTATGTAATGCTGGGGATGATAGGGAAGATAGAAAAACATGAAATGGAGCCATAACAACACGCCACTACCTGCCTTAGGTCTCCCCGCAGACTTGGTTGGTAGTGAGACCAAAGCAGAAATCGAAATATGATGAAAAATGACATAATAATAATAATAATAATAATAATAATAATAATAATAATAATAATAAGAAGAAGAAGAAGAAGAAGAAGAAGAAGAATGATAATGAGCTGGAAGGTCTTCTGCAAACTGTAAAATGTTTCAGCAAAGGCATTGGAATGAAATTCAATTTGAATAAATGTGCTAAAGCTACAGTTTTACGTGGATCACTGCAACAAACATCCTCAATTAGCTTAGACCCGGCTGTAACAATAAAAGAATTGAATCCAGAAGAAGCTTATAAATACCTAGGTGTAAGTGAGAGTGAAAAAATTCAACATAAAAAAATGAAGGAATTAGTGCGTAAAGAGTACTATAGAAGGCTACGAATGATATTAAAAACTAAATTGAATTCTTAGAAAAGAATTATGGCCATTAATAGCCTTGCAATCCCAGTTGCCCAATATAGTTTCAACATCTTAAACTGGACTCTAAACGACATCAGGTGAATGGATTCTAAAACAAGAAAGCTTCTTTCTAAGCATAAGATGCATCATCGAAAGGCTGATGTAGACTGTCTATACATACCCCGTAAAGAAGGTGGAAGAGGTCTTATTCAGCTAGAATTGTCATACAAGACAACAACTATTGGCTTATTAACATACATAGAAACAACAAAGGACTGGATGGTACAATTAGTAAGGCAACATGAAGAAAGAAAGAAAAGATATTCAATAATAAAACAAGGCAGTAAACACAAACAAGATTTACAGTTAGTAGATTCTGTAGAAAAGCAAAACAGAAGCCAAGGACCAACTATTGCGGCAAAAAATATGAAAATGAAAGCCAAAGACAAAGCTCTTGAACAGATGAAACAACGCTGGAAAGACAAACCTCTGTATGGCCAATATCCAGAACGTGCCAATAAATCCAATGTTGATAAAGTTAATACTCATCGATGGTTACGTGCATCTGGATTAAAGTCTGAAACTGAAGGCTTTATTCTTGCAGCACAAGACCAAAGTCTTTTCGCTAGAAACTTTCAGGCAAATATTATGCATAATAATATGGATCCAAAATGCAGGTTTTGTGATAAACACCAAGAAACAATAGACCATCTAATCTCACGCTGTACTTGCCCCAAATGAATATAAAAAACGCCACGATAGAGTTGGGCAATATTTACATTGGACAATGTGCAAACATTATGGAAAATCTGTAAACAAACACTGGTATGAACATCACCCAGCACCGGTTACAGAAATAGAAGATGTCACCATTTTATGGGATTACACCATCTACGCAGACAGAAAAAATGAAGCAAACAGGCCAGACATTATTGTTAAAAACCAGAAAGAGAAAACTTGTCTATTAATTGATATGGCTTGTCCAGCGGATTGTAACATAGCAACCAAGGAATTTGAAAACTGTCAAAATATAAAGACCTGGAAATTGAAATAGAAAAAATGTGGAAATTGAAAACAAGAGTTGTGCCAGTGATAGTAGGTGCACTTGGAATGATAAAAAATGGAACAAAACAACACATTGAAAGAATCCCTGGAAACCCCAGCTTAAGAGATATACAAAAAATTGTCTTATTAAGTACAACCCACACACTAAGGAGAACGTTGTTTATGTAACGCTAGGGGGGATGGGGAAGATAGAAAAAAACATGAAATGGAGCCATAACAACACGCCACGACTTGCCTTAGGTCATCCCGCAGACTTGGTTGGTAGTGCGACCATAGCAGAAATCGAAATATGATTAAAAATGACATAATAATAATAAATATTTACAGTGGACAATGTGCAAACACTATGGAAAATCTGTAAACAAACACTGGTATGAACATCACCCAGCACCGGTTACAGAAATAGAAGATTATACCATTCTATGGGGTTACACCATCTACACAGACAGAAAAAGTGAAGCAAATAGGCCGGACATTATTGTTAAAAACCAAAAAGAAAAAATTTGCTTATTACTTGATATGGCTTGTCCAGCGGATTGTAAAATAGCAACCAAGGAATTCGAAAAACTGTCAAAATATAAAGACCTGGAAATTGAAATAGAAAAAATGTGGAAATTGAAAACAAGTGTTGTGCCAGTGATAGTAGGTGCACTTGGAATGATAAAAAATGGAACAAAACAACACACTGAAAGAATCCCTGGAAGTCCCAGCTTAAGAGATATACAAAAAATTGTTTTGTTAAGTACAGTCCCCACGCTAAGGAAAACTTTGTCTATGTAACGCTAGGGTTGATAGGGGAGAAATAAAAATCATGAAATGAAGCCATAACGACACACCACGACCTGCTTTAGGTCTTCCCGCAAACTTGGTAGGTAGTGCGAACATAGCAGAAATCGAATTTTGATGAAAATGACATAATAATAAATATAATAATAATAATAATAATAATAATAATAATAATAATAATAGAGACAGATAAATAAATAGAACACATTTATATAGATAAACACATTCAAATAAACATATAAATATGGACATAGATAGATAGATAGATAGATAGATAGATAGATAGATAGATAGATAGATAGATAGATAAAAACTGACGATAGATAGATAGATAGATAGATAGATAGATAGATATTTAACAGACGAAAGATAGATAGATAGATAGATAGATAGATAGATAAAAACTGACGATATATAGATAGATAGATAGATAGATAGATAGATAGATAGATAAAGGACAAACTATAGATAGATAGATAGATAGATAGATAGATAGATAGATAAAGAACAAACGATAGATAGATAGATAGATAGATAGATAGATAGATAGATAGATAGATAAAAAGAAGATAAAAAGACGATAGATAGATAGATAGATAGATAGATAGATAGATAGATAGATAGATAGATAGATATAAAATTTTTTAGCTAGATACATGGAATTGCAGACGTTCCTTAATAACGGCGTTCTTTTCCGAGCTCGTCAGTTTCCTTACAAATTAATTCCGCCTACTTTGGATCGGACAAAGCAAGATAACTATAAGCACTTTTGTAAAAAAAGAAACGTTTGACCAACAGCAATAAAGACAACTATGTTAAAATATTTTATAAACAACACAAACAATAGATTCGTCTTGAGAAATAAAATCCGCAGACAATAGACACAATTACAGTTCGAGTTTTAAAATAGAATTACAGGGTGTCGCCACTCTTTGGAGTCTTAATGCAGTAGTACAACTCATAGTTTAGAATTGTTATTTTCAGTTCGGCTTGTATCTTACTTTCTTTTTATTTGTAGAGAACGTTACTTGAATTAGGCAGTTTAATTCAATGGAAATAAGATTGGATAAACAAAAAATAAAAATGAATCAAAAGCAAGACAGAAAGAGAAGAGAGTAAGAATAAGGAAGATGGCGCCCAATTAAATGGCGGTGACTGGAGAAAAGAGATGGGATTTTATAACATTAAGCGAGAAAAATTGACTTAATAAAGTGAAGATTTTGTCGGGAAAATATGTTAGTGAATTATTTGCCGAGAAACGCGAAATGACACGAAGAATGTGAATGCAGATAAAGGAGTAAATTGTTTTAATTAATTTAATAAACTAATTATTCTTGAAGATGCGCGTTCGAGCGATTTTTAGGTAGACTTAATCGCCTAATTTGAGATTTCCTCACGAGGTCAGGTCATGCTTCTGCATATGATAGTCACGCGCGAAAAGATGTCAATATCTGTGTCGGATTTACCGAAAATATGCGACTGGCTTAAATACCATCAGTACAGATAATTGCAGAAACATAATTGTTATGGGACCTACCCTTTTCGACAATAATGAACTCTTTCTATTATTATGAATGCCGGGAGAATATGTCTCTCGGGTGTGTGTGTGTGGGGGGGGTGAAGTTGAGTTGTATTGAGTCACCCCCGGTCTTATACTTGGCAGTCAAACTGACGTGTAATACTCTTGTATTTGTTTTCTGTTTAATATATATGTTTCACTAATTCCCGAGTTGGGTTTTTTTTTCCGCACTTATTCTGGGTCCACAACAAAAAGGAAGAAGATTTTTTTTAAAAAAAGGTAAGAAAAACAGTGGACATTTTTCAGGATGGGGTGCTATATTGATGTCAATGTTATTTTCATTTTTGCGTCATTTAGACAACAATTCATCCATCGCAATCTGTATATCTGTTAAAACAAAATGTCAGTCTTATTTTTATTTTTGCATCATTTAGACGACAATTCATCCACCACACCCTGTATATCTGTTAAAATGAGATGTCAGTGTCATTTTCATTTCTGCGTCATTTAGAAGACAATTCATCCATCGCATCCTGTATATCTGTTAAAATGAGATGTCAGTGTTATTGTCATTTCTGCGTCATTTAGAAGACAATTCATCCATCGCACCCTGTATATCTGTTAAAATGAGATGTCAGTGTTATTGTCATTTTTGAGTCATTTAGAAGACAATTCATCCATCGCACCCTGTATATCTGTTAAAATGAGATGTCAGTGTTATTGTCATTTCTGCGTCATTTAGATGACAATTCATCCATCGCACCCAGTATATCTGTTAAAATGAGATGTCAGTGTTATTGTCATTTCTGCGTCATTTAGAAGACAATTCATCCATCGCACCCTGTATATCTGTTAAAATGAGATGTCAGTGTCATTTTCATTTCTGCGTCATTTAGAAGACAATTCATCCATCGCACCCTGTATATCTGTTAAAATGAGATGTCAGTGTTATTGTCATTTCTGCGTCATTTAGAAGACAATTCATCCATCGCACCCTGTATATCTGTTAAAATGAGATGTCAGTGTTATTTTCATTTTTGCGTCATTTAGACGACAATTCATCCATCGCAATCTGTATATCTGTTAAAACAAGATGTCAGTCTTATTTTTATTTTTGCGTCATTTAGAAGACAATTCATCCACCACACCCTGTATATCTGTTAAAATGAGATGTCAGTGTTATTGTCATTTCTGCGTCATTTAGATGACAATTCATCCATCGCACCAAGTATATCTGTTAAAATGAGATGTCAGTGTTATTGTCATTTCTGCGTCATTTAGAAGACAATTCATCCATCGCACCCTGTATATCTGTTAAAATGAGATGTCAGTGTCATTTTCATTTCTGCGTCATTTAGAAGACAATTCATCCATCGCACCCTGTATATCTGTTAAAATGAGATGTCAGTGTTATTGTCATTTCTGCGTCATTTAGAAGACAATTCATCCATCGCACCCTGTATATCTGTTAAAATGAGATGTCAGTGTTATTGTCATTTTTGAGTCATTTAGAAGACAATTCATCCATCGCACCCTGTATATCTGTTAAAATGAGATGTCAGTGTTATTGTCATTTCTGCGTCATTTAGAAGACAATTCATCCATCGCACCCTGTATATCTGTTAAAATGAGATGTCAGTGTTATTTTCATTTTTGCGTCATTTAGACGACAATTCATCCATCGCAATCTGTATATCTGTTAAAACAAGATGTCAGTCTTATTTTTATTTTTGCGTCATTTAGAAGACAATTCATCCACCACACCCTGTATATCTGTTAAAATGAGATGTCAGTGTTATTGTCATTTCTGCGTCATTTAGATGACAATTCATCCATCGCACCAAGTATATCTGTTAAAATGAGATGTCAGTGTTATTGTCATTTCTGCGTCATTTAGAAGACAATTCATCCATCGCACCCTGTATATCTGTTAAAATGAGATGTCAGTGTCATTTTCATTTCTGCGTCATTTAGAAGACAATTCATCCATCGCACCCTGTATATCTGTTAAAATGAGATGTCAGTGTTATTGTCATTTCTGCGTCATTTAGAAGACAATTCATCCATCGCACCCTGTATATCTGTTAAAATGAGATGTCAGTGTTATTGTCATTTCTGCGTCATTTAGATGACAATTCATCCATCGCACCCAGTATATCTGTTAAAATGAGATGTCAGTGTTATTGTCATTTCTGCGTCATTTAGAAGACAATTCATCCATCGCACCCTGTATATCTGTTAAAATGAGATGTCAGTGTCATTTTCATTTCTGCGTCATTTAGAAGACAATTCATCCATCGCACCCTGTATATCTGTTAAAATGAGATGTCAGTGTTATTGTCATTTCTGCGTCATTTAGAAGACAATTCATCCATCGCACCCTGTATATCTGTTAAAATGAGATGTCAGTGTTATTGTCATTTTTGAGTCATTTAGAAGACAATTCATCCATCGCATCCTGTATATCTGTTAAAATGAGATGTCAGTGTTATTGTCATTTCTGCGTCATTTAGATGACAATTCATCCATCGCACCCAGTATATCTGTTAAAATGAGATGTCAGTGTTATTGTCATTTCTGCGTCATTTAGAAGACAATTCATCCATCGCACCCTGTATATCTGTTAAAATGAGATGTCAGTGTCATTTTCATTTCTGCGTCATTTAGAAGACAATTCATCCATCGCACCCTGTATATCTGTTAAAATGAGATGTCAGTGTTATTGTCATTTATGCGTCATTTAGAAGACAATTCATCCATCGCACCCTGTATATCTGTTAAAATGAGATGTCAGTGTTATTGTCATTTTTGAGTCATTTAGAAGACAATTCATCCATCGCACCCTGTATATCTGTTAAAATGAGATGTCAGTGTTATTGTCATTTCTGCGTCATTTAGATGACAATTCATCCATCGCACCCAGTATATCTGTTAAAATGAGATGTCAGTGTCATTTTCATTTCTGCGTCATTTAGAAGACAATTCATCCATCGCACCCTGTATATCTGTTAAAATGAGATGTCAGTGTTATTGTCATTTCTGCGTCATTTAGATGACAATTCATCCATCGCACAGTGTATAACGTTTACCAGTCTTTCACTGATGTTAACTATTATTTCTGTTATGGGACTGACCCTTTTTGGACTATAATGAACTCTTCCTGTTATTATGAATACCGGGAGAATATGCCTCGAGGGTGGGGAGTGTTGAGTTGGGTTGAGTCACCCCGGTCTAATACTTGGCAGTCAGACTGACGTGTAACACTCTTGTATTTGTTTTCCGTTTAATATATATGCTTCATTAATTTACGAGTTCGAGTTTTCTTCCGGACCTATTCTGGGTCCACAGACAGCTAGGGTGAAATCGGATGAACTTAAATAGAGCTTGTATATTCTAGAGAGGGAACATGCCAACAAGGCGTAAAAATTATGTGCTTTCTCTCAGGCCCTGAAAAGGAAAGCTATCAAAAATAATAATAGTTGTATTTGCTCGTATGTCCAGCACGTTATGTTGCAAGAGTCTGTGTCAGGAAAGCTTCGCTTCACAACATCACCCTGAAAACTGTGGTCTTTGTTGCCGTTAAGGACCAAATGATCAGCCAAGAGGGATGCAAACAAATTATGCATAATAATTTGACGAGAATAAACTGGAAACCAAAAATTCAATATTCTTCTCACCTTTGCTAATTAAAACGATGGACACAGATATATATATATATAGTCATCCGCAGACAGATCTGTTTCGCTGTATCACAGCTCATCAGTACGGTTAGACAGCCGATTGCCTTTTACCCAGGATTGAAATGTCATCCACGTACAAGCCTGTGTCGCTGTATGACATCAGCTCATCACTGTGGCTAGGCATCCACTTGCCTCCGGATGAGATCGAAACCCGCCCGATTTGGTATCAGTCGGAGTCGCTAACTTCTAAGTTATAGGCACATGGAATCATATATATATATATATAGTTTATAAAGGAAAACTCAACACGTCATATTAGTTATAAACTATAGTTCATTTCAATGAGCTTAACTAGATCATATCATCAGACTCATTTACAATATTTTCTCCATCTGGCATAAAATTTCTACCGGAATGAACGTTTTCTTAAAATGAAGAGGGAACATAATAGAAATAATAATAATAAACATAAGATTTCAAACCAATAAATAAATGACAATAAATGTAAGGGGAAGGAGGAAAGAAAGAAGGAAAGGAAGAAACGGGAGGGAAAGGAGAGAAAGAGATAGAGTCCAGTTCCAAATATGGGCAGTATCCGTTTGAAGTTATTTTGGCTGTCTTAGAATGTATGACCTCTGAAAAACAAAAACAAAAAAAAAACAATTCCTCTGACTTTAGGTGTCTATTTGACCCCATCAGGTCAACACACTTACTTATACTAACTTTTATCCACATATACCTATGTGTACATTCCCACATATACTTACCCTGTGATTTTGTTTAAGTTTACATATCCACTGATTTATTTTTTATTTTTTTATCTTTTTAGGTCTTAGCGTTTTCATACTCACACATATATACACTTCATAGGTGTAGGGCTTCCGTGCGCCCACGTAGTGTGGTGTATATACGCGCTCACATATCACGTTAAATAAATTGTCGTATTCTCAATCTCGCATATATTTATATACACGATATATATGAGATGATTAAATACATATTTAAGCCCATAAACTCATTGAAATGAACTATAGTTTATGACTAATATGATGTGTTGAGTTTTCCCTTATAAACTTCATATCGCTCTGGTTAACACCCATCGAGCTCTCTATATGGATTTATCTATTAATAATTTATATTAAGGAATCTTGTTGGATTATCCTCACCGTTTTACAGACTGACAACTATACCTATATATATATATATATATATATATATATATATATATATATATATTCTCTTTCTTCAGTGAAGTGATTGTCGAATAGAGGATTGGTTAGAGGTAGACACGCATGTATCCAAGAGGCAGTGGACTTTTGCGTGCTCTTCTCTCTGATCTGTATGTCTTTCGATCTTTCTTTTTTTTCACTCTTATATGTCCCTTATATAAGCGAGCTTTGTTTGAAAGGTACTGCTTCTGCCATGGACATTGTTTATATTTCGAGTGCCCACCTTTTTTGATTTCGCCTGCGCAGTTCATCAAAACAAAACCCAGTTTGTCACCTGGGTTTTCGCACTCATTGACCTTTCAAAACAATATTTATTTATTTTTAATTTTTACAGTTTTGCGTCATTCAATGCAAAATACACTTCTGAGCGAAATTATGCACCAGCTAAGATAATATATAACGTTTCTTCCATATGATTTTTCAAAATGTTCTTCTATGAATATTTTAAATGCATTTCTTCTCTCGATGATCCATCACCACACAACCACGTCTATTGTACAACACATTTATATCACAAAAAAATCAACCAATGATACAGAACAATATATACAAAAATAATAAAAGCATATCAAAATCAAAGATGACATCCTTTTTTCATCACGTTTTGCGCATGTATTGACCTTGTTATCTGCAAGAGACATTTTTCTTAATGTAAGCTCTCAGTTAGCCCCTAACTTTGGCATAATAATTAATCAAGCTAGAAGAAGATTTGCATAAAAATGTTCTCCTTTTTTATTCTAGTTTCTTTTTGAACTTTTACTGAGTAGGACGCCCGTCTACACATATTGTGACGCGTTAAGCACCCTGACGTGAAGTTACGGTAAGCGCTTGTATAATTACTACTTAGCAGTGAGCACAACTGTCATCAGGTTTTCCATAATTTTGGTCTTACTCTAAATCACCACTCCAAGAGGCGTGATTACCTAACCTATTGTTGTGGAGTAATTTTTGCACTGAAAGTTATAATCGTGCTATGTCGGTTGCTAATCCACTTAACGCACGAAAAATGTTAGGAACTTGGTAAGATTCTACTGTAAGATAACTCCTTAGTATTCGGCTAACTGCCGACTAATATCAACTACCTACTAGTTCTACTGAGCTCCAATAGAAATCTAAAGAACTCTCTAGAACTTCTAAGAACTTCTATGAACTTCCCAAGAACTCTTAATAATATAGGAGGGAGAGTCCATTATCTAAAGAATAGGTGTGTTTCCTTATAACACTTATAACAATAAAAGAACTTATCTTTCACATACTTTTGTCAACTCCCAAAGTTTTTTGCACGTCTCAGACTCGTTATTTGACAACTGACTTATAGCATTCTTCTGACACAGCGACACTTCTTCGCCTTTTTAGTTAAACATCAACTCTTTTTTATCGTTCCTTTTCGTTCCCTTATTCTTTCATTCTTGTTCCTTCTGTTTTTCCTTTATTTATTCGTTCATTCCGGCGGTAAATCCCAACCCACATACTGGTCAACTAAAGTACTAATTTGTTTCAGGTATCTTTTGCGTCTTTGTTCCCTGATGAGTTTTTTATAAACTTTGTGGCATCGACAAACTCCTTTGTGATACCCTGAAGAAAAAATTAAGCAAGAAGAAATAAATAAATAACACATAATGCTCTGGACGAGGAAAGTGAAAGAGCACCTACTTTTTCTGTTATTATTATTATTTTTCTGTTTTTTCTTCCTTTTTTCTTCTTTTAAAACCGAACGTCAGAAAAAGTTCTGTAATGTCTGAAAAGTTCATTTTTTATTTCTTTTCGAATAACAAAACAAAAAGTTCTATACTGTTCAAAAGTTCCTTCTTCTTACCTTTCCATTTGAGTCATATCACACCCATAGACACGCGATGCACAACCATACAATCGTAGGCGGTAACCACGACCCCAATTAACAAATTGACATCGGGTAAATGACGTTCGCATACACTATGTATACCTCTTGGGTTTCACGTCACACACAGAAGTCCCTAAATTTCAACCATACTATGGTTGAACACAGAAATATGCCATTATTTACAGTGTATGTCATTTAAAACCTGCCTAAGGAAGCAGCAACAACAACCAAAAGAGAAAAAAAAACCCCCGTAAACTATCCAAAGGACTAATCCTACCCGATGATGCAGGCATGCGTTTCGATTGGAGGATTAGTCGCGGCACTTACAGTTCTAAGCTCCCAACTAACTTAGACTAAAAGAAATTATGGCTTTTTACTAAATACCACATAACTCAACGTTTTCCTCACGAACTGCAACTATACTATATAAAGTGTCATAAGAAAGCTAATCTAATTCACTTTGTCAAGCGCCGTTTTCTTTTACTAATATCTGAATTTACAATAAGTTTGCCAACGCATGTTTAACTTTCTTCTCCTGAGGTGGTTCTTATAATATCCTAAATCAATCTCAAAGAACGCAACTATGATATTTTCTTGCGTTCTTTATGTTCTTTTTAAGAAAGTAGCGATAGGAGGAAATTCCAGTGGCGGCCTAAAATTGGTTGGAACCGAAATCGAACTTAACGACTGGAAGAGTTCCAAAATATTTCTTCTTCAGCTCTCTTTCTTCTGACTATTCTATACCCTTCGTCAACCTTATTTCTTCTACCAAATGTAGTTCTATTATTTCCTCTTCATGCGCTATCTACTCTCTTTGACGTTTCCGAAAAAAACATACCATCTATCTCTACAGTCAGATTTGGCGCAAAATTGCAAAATATATGCTGTTCCATCCTTAGTTTTTGTTCGAACTAACAACTGTTTTTCTTCTATTAACACAAGAGCTGATTTCACACAATGAAAACAAAAACGTCACCAACCGTCTGTTGTGTTGGATGTCTTCTGTTACCACAATCGTCTAGTGTTTCTTGCCATGGTAACCAAAGTCAATCGTTTTTTTTTTTAATGCAACAAGTTACAGCGCACTAATTTGAGAGGTATGTTGCATAACAATTTGAAAAGAATTACCTGGAAACCAAAATGACAACATGTAATATAACAATCTGGCCCCACCCGAGGAAGGCTGATGCAAGCGAGGGTGTTTCCGGTCGTTGAAAGGAACGGATGTCGTTTGACCTTATTTCCGGCAGCAGCGGAAATAACTACAGAGGCAAACAGAACAGGTGTCTCTGAGAATTACGTGGGCGTGCGTGGGCGAGGCAAAACCGGAAGAAAAAGTCCCGGTTCTGGAAGATTATAAAAAGACCTCGGCACACGGATTCGCCAGTAGAGGAGCAACAGAGATCGGCCGGTGAAGAGAGACACAACAGATAAGACTACACTCCCGTCAACCCATTAGAAGCGCGCTCTCTCAATTCTCTGTTCCCTATTCTACACGGTTCATCGTCATTAATAAAAATATAACTTTATATTTTTATATATATGCGTGTTTGTTGTTTGTCGATATATAACAAACATTCTTGGCTTTGCTGATAACTGTTATGGAGAAACACACCTATTCTTCAGATAATGGACTCTCCCTCCTATATTAATAAGCGTTAACAGGAAGTATTTGGGAGTTCTTTAAACTTCTATTGGAGTTTAGTATAACTAGTAGGCAGTTGATATTAGTCGGCAGTTAGCCGAATACTAAGGAGTCAGCTTTCAATAGAAGATTACCAACTTTCTAACAGTTTGGGTGTGTTAAGTTGATTAGAAACCGACATAGCACGATTTTAACTTTCAGTGCGAAAACTAATCTACAACAATAACAACTACGGAAACAGATACGTATAAAAAAAGTATATTTTTATTCTTTTCCATCAATGACGTGATTATGGAATAAAGGATTGGTCGGGAGTTGGCACGCATGCACAGTTGACTTCTGGATTATCTTTTATGTCTCTGTCTCTCTCTTTCTGTCCTGTCTTCTGATCTCACGTTTTTTTTTTCCTTTCTGATCTGTCTCTTATATAAGTGAGCTTCGTTTTACACGTGTAATTTCCTTCATAGACATTATTTATTTTTAGGTGCGCACGTTTTGTGACTTCGACTACGCTGTTCATCAAAACAAAACCCAGCCTGTCATCTGGGCTTTCGCACTCCTTGATCTTTCAAAACAATATTTATTTTCTTTTAATTATTTTCCGGCATTGCGTCGTTCAATGTAAACTACACTTCTGGGAGAAATTACAGATAGAGCCAGATATCATATAACACTAATTAGAGGAGAAGAACAAGTGTTAACCCAGCATCTGCAAAAGAGAAAAAGTAAAATATAATTTTAAATTAGTATTCGTACAAAGAGAAGTGCGGCCGTAGGGTGGAAATTCCCTGTGGCTGAGCAATTTATCCCATCTAAAATGTTGAGAAACATAGCTCCACATTTCAGGTCAGGGAACGTTAACCATGCTTCAGTAAATCTTCATTACACCGACCCAAACTCTTACTGCAATGAAGGACATGCTGTTACAGAACTGAAATAAATAGGGCTGAGCAACTTCTCGTATCTCATCGTACAGCGCGGGATTGGGGGGACTTATCTCACACGTCAGTAAATTCCTATTACACCGACCCATCTCCTTTTGTGCAATAAGGAAGGTGCTGTCACATGGTTGAAATCTCCGGGGCTGAACAATTTCTATCTAAAATGAAGCGAAATATGACTCCACTTACAGCATAGGGGCGTTAACCACGCCTCAGTCAAATCTAATTATACCAACCCAACCTCTTTAACCAATGAAGAATGAGTTACCACAGTGTTGGAATCCTTGGCGCTGAGCAACGTCTTATTTCTAAAATGAAAAGAAATATTGCTCTTATAGCACACTTGCGATAACCACACTTCAGCAACCCCTTAACAAAAACCTATAAATATCGTTTCTTATGAATCAAGACTGAGCAAAAAAAATCTCATCGCAGCTGGAATTTCTTCTCGCCTATAAGCAATTCATAGAACACGTTCTCTTGAGATTTCGCTAATACAAGAACCGTCGAATAGAAGCAATTATATTTTCTTCTCTCTTTAGCTTAAGTAAAATTGGCAGTAAATGGATTTCAGTTGCAAGTAGCATTACGATTCCACTGCTTCTAAACGGTGTTTTTAAGAAAGTAGCTGTCAAATGAGGTAAAATAGCAAAATGAACCAATCTGTGAAAATTATTTATTTCTTCAGGGATAGATGAGTACAGAGGCACCATCATGCAGATATTTTTCCTCAACAAACTTTCTTTTTTTAAAATTCTGACAGTACTCTAGATAGTTCGCTAAGTACAGAGAAAGCAAACTTATTGAGTCAATATCATTTTGAAGACTTGCAATTTCTCGGTTCATTTTAGCAGTGATATCAGCAAAAAGAACAACCCAAAATGCTAAATACAGGTGGGTGATACTAGAATTGAGCAAGTACAAAAATTTAAAAAAACCTAGGAACTGTTCTAACAGGAGATGGAAAGTGCGACACAGAGATCCGAAGGTGAATTGGCATGGCGAAGGACTCGTTCCAGAAGCTGAGTAAAGTACTAAGACACAGGAAACTTTCACTAGAAACAAAGAAGAGAGTACTAGATTGCTATGTGATGTCAGTTCTTCATTCTGGCAGTGAATGTTGGAAAATATCATCGAAGATGAAGGAAAAACTTGAAGCAGCGGAAATGTGGTTCTA
Source organism: Ascarosepion bandense (assembly GCA_037127315.1). NCBI lineage: Eukaryota > Metazoa > Mollusca > Cephalopoda > Sepiida > Sepiidae > Ascarosepion > Ascarosepion bandense. The sequence goes on from JBBBDQ010001636.1 coordinate 119,231, forward strand.
CAGAAGGATGCTGCGGATATCATAGATCGAGCATGTGAGCAATGATGAGGTGTTGGAAAGAATAGCAACGAAAAGAAAATTAATACTGAGCAACAGGAAACGACAACTGAAGTTCTTGGGACATGCAATGAGGAAGGAGGGCTTGGAAAACTTGATACTGACAGGCCAGATAGAAGGAAAAAGAGACAGAGGAAGGCAGCGGTTAACATATTTGCAGGTCCTGAGCAGGTCGTTGATAGAACGGGAGTTGCGTGGTGTAACAGGAGCAAACGTACTAAGAGCCACCAGGGATAGGGAGACGTGGAAAGCCATGATCGCCTAGGTCCTGAAAGGACAGGGTACATAAAAGAAAAAGATATTTGTTTGTTAAAAAATATGACTGAGAGTGAAAACGCACCACACGAATAAATTGGCGCATTGTCTACCCAGCGTATCTGATCGACCATTATTACAGAGTAACGAATTTGATACTCAGTGAGTGCTTGATAAATGTAGCTCTGTGTCAAGCTACTACAAATAATAATAGCTGGCTGCCCCTTTGCGTACACCTCTGTCCGCTAGGATAGCTAAGTAATCCTTGCTGTAGATGTCTGCTCAGACGCAGTTGTGTGTCATCAACCGTCACAACGTCAACCTACGGTTTATATTTGTTGTGACGTAGCTCGAAAACGTAACATACGGTTCATAATATATAAAGGACTAATATCGAGTAACGACAGTGGAGTTGGCAGTTGACGGCTAGCACGGTCGTTGTCTACTCAGCTCACTAGTTGTTGCCACCCTACACGGACGTGTACTACTGTATCTACCGAGAATAAACGTATTGCTTATTTATATCTGTGTATTGTCATTCCTCCACGATACAAAAATATCTTAACTATGCTGAGCGGAATCAAAAGCCTGAACAAGTACAGTACGATCAAAACCTTGATCGTTAGTGACAGTTTCTGGGAGAGAACGCCTTATCTGGCGGAATCAAAAGCCTGAACAAGTACAGTACGATCAAAACCTTGGTCACAGTGGATTCAGACGTCCGCCAGAACGCATTTGTGTGTCGTCAACCCTCAAAACGTCAACCATCAGTTTATAGTGTAACTATGCTGAGCGGACGTTAGTGACAGTTTCTGGGAGAGAACGCCTTATCTGGCGGAATCAACAGCCTAAACAAGTACAGTACGATCAAAACCTCGGTGACGGTGGATTCAGACATTGTGTTAGCATAACTATAGTTAGCTTCCAAACAGTTTTGTCTATCCGATTTCACTGGTAAGGCGTGGTATGGTTTTTCAACTCATGGTATGATTTCCTGACAGTTCGAAACAGTGTCCCAGGTTGGAAATGAGGCATCAGTTTCTTTTTTATTTGTTTGTTTGTTTAGCGGCATATCAACACCTTATGGGACATTTAATGTCAAAATTTAATTTTTTTGAGAGCATTAGTATTTTCTGTTACAAAATGTATTTCTGGCAATTCCCCACCTCTCTTTAAAAAAGTGTAATGCTGATATTCTTTTATGTTTTTTTCAGAATTATATTGCTGGTATTTTTACTATAAAAATGATTTTACTCTGGATCGACCGTCAACTGTTTGCCCATAACTCAAAACCTAACAGGTGTTACCACTACGGGTCATAGTGGACCTGGGAACAATTAAGAAGTGGTACCCTACTCCTCAAACGTCCCGATCAAGAGGTCTTGCTACCGGATGCAGTTTATCGCCACACTCAAGACAGGAGTCTTCTCAGATATACTTTTAACAAATAGTGGGATTCGAACGTGAGTCTCATAAGCTAAAATTATGCACACACACACACACACACACACACACACACACACACACACACACACACACACACACACATATATATATTTGTTTAAACATATTTTAATGGATACTCGTATATGGGTCGATGTATAGCAGTAGGGAAGGTCAGCGATGTCTGGTACAAGGACAATTCACAAACACAGTTAACACTCCGTACAACTTAGGATTATTAGAATTATTAAAAGATTATCAGAAGTGGGGTTTATGGAAAAATAAAAGTATACATTTTTTATGTTTAAATAGAAATTTATTAATAGAACAGAATAGCATGAATTTGTAGAAGTTAAACGTTCAATGAGGAATTGTAGTACGCCGGCAGGAACGTATGTGTGGACGAATGTATGTATGTATGTATGTATGTATGTATGTATGTATGTATGAGCGTTATAGTTGAGTAGGAATGTTTTTGAAGTTATCGGTCAGAGTAAAAGTGTTCCGTTTATTTATCAAGTATAATAAGAGGCAGACGTGTGAACGATGAAAAGGAAAGAGGTGAGGGTGAAAGACAGAGATAATAATAACAACGATCGCTTGACGTTTGTCAAGGAACGCGTTAATACACTCGTCTTCTTCTCTCTAGGTACAGGCGAACTTGCCCGTCTTTTATTTTGTTTGTGGGGCTTGAAAAGGTCATTTGGGAATTCACTCCCGGGTGTGATTCAGGCCTTTTTATTAGAAGACGAACAAACTTCTCGTCGGCTCGTGAAAAATTCCGTAAAATAATTTCTTTCTGAGCAATGAAGATTACTTGAACTTTTGTTTTTAGATGATTCCTAGTTTTCTATTGGCCGAAAAACATTTTTGCATCAAGGTGTGAAATTTCACGAGTTTTGTTTTAGATTCGCTTTTGCGTGTGTGCTAAGCAAAGTTTGTAAATTCGAGTTTCTTTTTATTTCTAACAAAATCAATGAGTCAGTGCTTAGCATTTGAATTTTAAATATAGATCTTGTTTCGTTCACTACAGATTCTCTGTTTTTATAATTAAGCAGTGTTTTTATTTATATCTACTGTCCTAAATAATCGAGAAATATCGTTAGGAAAGATGATTCATGCCAGGAGATATAATTAAATATCTTGTTTTATTATAAAAAAAAAACAACAGAGCATCTACCTAAAAACGAATAGCTATTAAAAATAATGTCTAAACAAATAAATTTAAAAATATGTCGGAGTTAATCCATTTCGATACGGGTTTCGTAAAACTTACACACACACACACACACACACACACACACACACACACACACACACATATATATATATATAAATTTATATATATATAAATTTATATATATATATAATTTATATATATATATATAAATATATATTTATAATTTATATATATATATATATATATATATATATATATATAAATTTATCACTGTACTCGTTTCGAAAAACCCTCCGAGTGTTGGCTCTTTAGGTTATCGGGTTTCAATCCTGGGTTAAAAGCAATCGGAGTCTAACAGTACTAATGAGCTGTGATACAGCGAAACAGATGTCTCTGCGGATGACTATTTTATATATATATATATATATATATATATATACTTTTATAAAAGTGCTCGATACAGGGTAGAACTTAATATTGTAATTTTGTTATTACAATGGTCTATACAAGCATAATATCACTACACAAAAATTTTCAGGTTTCAGAACAAAACCGTTCCTCTTCAGATGATATGTTAAAATAAATGGTGAAAACGAATTATTTTTAAAATAATATTTTTTGATAAAAAATGTAAGATACATAGTCGAACCTTATATTTTTTAAATGGGTGGACAACAATTTTAATCAGGAGGTTGGATTTTCGGATTTTTTTATTGAACAATAGCATTTTTTTACTACTATCTTAACTTTTCATAGAGAGTAAAACACTACGCCTCCTTGGTCTCACACTTTCAGCGGACCTCAAATGGAATGACTATATCGAATCCATTGCTAAATCCGCTGCTATGAAAGTCGGTTCTCTGTGTAGGGCCCGGAAGTTTTTTCCGTTTAAATCTATCCTGCACATATATAAATCTACCATCCGCCCGTGCATTGAATACTGCTGCCATATCTGGTCGGGTGCCCCTGCTATTCTCCTCGGGGTTCTTGATGAGGTTCAGAGGAGGGTCTGTAATGTGATAGATACCAACTTGGCAGACCGCCTGCAGTCTCTCTCCCACCGGTGCGACGTGTCTCTTCTATAAATACTTTCACTGCTTCTGCTCCGATGAGCTTAGTTCACTGGTGACCCTAAATACGAATTTGAACGAGACACTAGATTAGCAACTAGATCCCACCCTTTTACAGTGAAACCGATAAAATGCAACCGTAACTTCTACTCCAACAGTTTCTTTCCTCGCACTTCCCGACTGTGGAATTCTCTTCCACACGATTGCTTCTCCTTCTCCAGGAGTTTAAATGTAAGGTCAATAGACACCTCCTAACACACTAACCTGCTCCCATTCTATCAAACACTCTTCCCATCTCATCCTCGGTATCCTTACTCATCTGTCACCTTCCTCCTGACATTCCGTATGTCTAACCACTCCTTCTCTTTACCTTCCCCTATGTAGCCCCATGCGCAATAGTGGCAGTGGAATGCCTTGCTTGGGGGTGAGATGATTAAAAAACAAAACAAAAAAAACTATCTATGAATAAAGGAGAATGTTTAAATCAGAATTAGAATTGAAGAATGGTGGTATTTGTTTATCCAATTTTTTTAATAAGGTGTTGCGTATAGAGAAGATACATTTTGTTTAAACAGTCCGAATTTCACGTTTGTTCTCTTATTTTGTTCAAGTATGTGCGTTGTGGTACAGTGGAACGAGAAATCGGTGGAGCCGAGTTCGAATTCCAGCTGAATTCATTGCATTCACTTACGCGCAAATACCCTTGGGAAAGGTATTAATCCGTCTCTTCCCTCCAGTTATGGGTTAAATAACAGGACAGATTGGGTTCTATAGCCTTGGTCGGCAACCAGTCTATCGCAGAAAGCAATGGCAACCTACTGCAGGATAATCTTCTGCCCAGTCAGTCATGCCTCTGTTGAGACATGATCGCCCAAGCGTGTTTCACGTATGGCACTAAACTGACTGACTGACCTTTGATCGTCTCACTCATTTTCTAGAACCATGTCAGCTTCCGTTGGCTACATCCCTGTATTCTTTAGAAAAATGAAATTTTCAAATAGTCTACAATTATGTTATTTGCAACGGTTAATGTGAGATAGGCCACACACACACACACACACACACACACACAAAAATCGATGAGTTTTATTTTTTAGAAATTGAATCGAATCTAGACACATTATTTTGTTATTTTTACAAAGTCTGTTTGCAAACTGACGTCTGTTCTGGTCCAGGCACTGCTGACAACGCAAAGCAATAGAATTGCATATATCACGAACAAATTCCTTTGGTATTTGTATGCATTCTCGTTCAGTGGCTGCTCTCAATTCAGCGACTGTTTCAGGTTTGTTAGCATAGACTTCAGTTTAGTGGTCTGGTGAATGCGGAGGATATTCTACGAAACAATTTCGTCCAATTCACTGACTTGGCAAGATCTCATCAAGGAAAGATCGCGATGGAGGTGCTCCATCTTGATGAAAATGAAAATAAAATTTCTCATCTTCAAAGTCAACTTAAATGTTTGGCATGAGAGACTATTGCAGTCTATGTATACATTTTTGGGGTAGACCCTACGTACATATATACATATATATAGTCATCCCAAGACAGTGCTGTTTCGCTGTCAGTACGGTCAGACATCCGATTGGTTCCAGTCAGGATTGAAACCCGACCGAATTGAGATCAGTCGGCAATTTTTTCTCTAAGATATGAGCACTCGGCAGAGGAAGGCCGACTTTAGCATGTTATATACACAATGTAAACACACGCCAGTAGCTGAGAGTGTTCAAATTCATTACTGTATAAGCGATGCGTAAATGCATATATATATATATATATATATATATATATATATATATATATATATATATCAGCATGCAGTGTGGGTACAGAAGAATCCAAAGGAGTATCCTGTATATACAGTGGTAGGATAACTTTCTAAGAGAGCTCTAAATATATATGTATATAAATACATATAGAGCAAATATAAAAATCTTCTGTACAATAAAGACGGAAGTTGATGATGGTTTGCCTGAAATAGGCCTATACTTCCGATTGACCATGAAATAACGTGTCTGCCTTAATTTTTCTTATATATATATTTCTCATATATTCTCTGATGCCATGCGCCGATGGCTTAGGGAGTAGAGACTCCGACTGACACCAAATCGGTCGAGTTTCCATCCCGGCCAGAAGCAAGTGGATTTGTCTAGCCACACTGATGAGCTGTGATACAGCGAAACGGGCTTGTATGTGGATGACTTATATATATATATATATATGTATAATTTCGAAACAAGTTATTTCCGCAGCCTAGGTTTTAACCGTTCGGTATCTTCAGTCGATTTATAATAATTGACTTTAAACGTATAACGGATTTTTACGAACGCACAACTGGAAATTTTAAAATTAGGAAGTAAAATTACTTATCCAATTTTGTATATCTTGGTGTGATTACATCTAGACATTATTTCTGATCTTTTATTTAGTAAATTTTTGTTCTGGAAACAATATCATGGCTACCTTTTCTTTTTGGCACAATCGGCAAACATCATCACCGTTGTAAAGTTAGGACCTTTGGTGGACCTGAAGGAGATTACCACCACCTTTAAATTTATTGTTTTTTATGTTTTTTTTTTAAATTTTTTCAGCACGATCTTATCGATTATTACAGAAAGTTTCCGATTATCAAAAAAGATTTGAAAAATTTGAATATTTAAGCAATTTTAGAGATGTCTCAGTTTCTCATACAACGTTATAGTAAATCGATCCTCCATTTTGGAACCACTCGCGTTGGGATCGCTTTGTAATTTTTTTTTTTTGTGGGAGGGTCGAGTTGTTGCTCTTGTTTTTGTCTTTTTCAAGTTTTCTGCATTTCTTACAATAGCATCTTCCTCGGAAACTCCAAGAATGACTTTATTCAAAAATTTCGCAAAGATTTAGTTGTCGAATATGCACAAGCAAAAAAGTTAATTGCACAGGATCGATTTGCTATAAGATTGTATGAAAAACTGAGACCCCGCCTAAAATTGTTTAAATGTTGAAATTTTTACAATATTTTTGCCAATCGGAAAGTTTAGGGTTTAATCGATAAGATTGCACTGAAAAAAAAAAAAAAAGAAAAAAAAAGAAAATTGATAATCAACCAACTTACAAGTGGTGGTAATGTCGTACCGGTGAGTGGTTCCAAAATGGAGAGTCGATTTACTATCTGAGCCCCCCCTCCTACTAAAATTGTTTAAATATTGAAATTTTTCAAAATTTATTTTGTCAATCGGAAAGTTTAGGGTGTAATCTATAAGACTGCACTGAAAAAAGTAAAAAAAAAAATGAAAAACAACAAATTTAAAGGTGGTGGTAGTTTCCTGCAGGTCCGTCGTCTTTTTTATTATGCTCCATGATATATCAGGGTCCATTTTGTTTTATTTTTTATTTCTACACTCGGTTAGCCAGTTTGGTACAATTTTTTAGGTTTTACAGCATGAATGTATACTTGTGATCATTCCATCTTTTTTTAAAAATACCTTTCATGGATCTTAAATATATTTTTCTTTGTCAATCTGATTTATGTACATCTGCTTTGTAAATAACTCCAACTGTTTTTCAAAGTCCGTCAAGTGAGCCTGTATTTATCTCCCTACAGTTACATTCTTTATCAGCGATATTATGTTACACGTTATATTTTCTGTTTCTGGCGATTTGTGTTTTTATGTAATTTTCTAAATTACTATTACAACTAAAACTTAATTTAACTGAATCTTTATTGAATATTTTATAGAATTCCGAGGTTTTTGGAATTGTTTAGTAATTTAAAAAATATTTATCTTATTTTGGATTTTAATTCTAAGTTAAACGTTTGGTTGAATCAAATAATGGTTCGATTTCTAGTATTATTTTTCATTTGTTTGTTAACAATGTCTGCAGATTGTACAAAGAAGAAAAGTTAGCCTTAATATTGTTTCCCAAAAAAAGAAAAAAAAATGAAAAATCTGCAATAATATCCAGATGTAATCACACCCAAAAATACATCCTAGGATCATACATCCTAGGATCATACATCCTAGGATCATACAAACCTGGATGAAAGTAACTACGTAAGTCCTCGCTAATTTTGAAATTTTGGTTGTTTAAGACTTCCAGTTGCGCGTTCGTAAAAATCTCTGTTGTACGTTTGGAAACGTTGGAAAATCAGTTCTTTAAATCGCCTGAAGATACCAAAAGGTTGAAACTTAGGTTGCGAAAATAACTTGTTTACAAATAAAAAATTATTCAAAAGTTCTACTATATATATATATATATATGCATTTAGCACTTTTTAATACAACTGGGTACTGGTCTAATTTAATTATGGCCAAAAACTGATTAACAATAATGTCATGGGTCCTTACCTGTAACTCCAGAATGAACTCTTCCTAACACTATATATACTACGCCTCTATCCTTACCTGTAACTCCAGAATGAACTCATCCTAACACTATATATACTACGCCTCTATCCTTACCTGTAACTCCAGAATGAACTCTTCCTAACACTATATATGCTACGCCTCTATCCTTACCTGTAACTCTGTAAATGAACCTCTTCTAACACTATATATACTACGCCTCTACTCTACTTGTAACTCAGAATGAACCTTCTTTAACACTATATATACCATGCCTCTATCTCTACCTGTAACCTCCAGAATGAACTCTTCCCAACACTATATATACGTTTCATTCAGCCTGTAACTCCAGAATGAACTCTTCCTAACACTATATATACTCCGCTCTCATTCCGCCTGTAACTCCAGAATGAACTCTTCCTAACACTATATATACTACGCCTTCATTCCCGCACTTGTAACTCCAGAATGAACTCTTCCTAACACCAGGTATAGTTTATGTTTTCATTCACTCTGTAACCTTGTAATGAACTTTCCCAACACTATATATACCATGCTTAACTACCTGTAACTCCAGAATGAACTCTTTCCCAACACTATATATATACTACGTCTTCTATCCTTACCTGTAACCCAGAATGAACTTTCTTAACACTATACACATGCCTTCTATCTCTTACCTGTAACTCCAGAATGAACTTTTCCTAAACACTATACATACTACGTCTCTATCTCACCTTGTAACTCAGAATGAACCTCTTCCTAACACTATACACATGCTTCGTCCTTACCTGTAACTCAGAATGAACTTTCCCAACACTATACATACTATGCCTCTATCTCTGCCTGTAACTCCAGAATATCCTTCTATACTATATATATGGCTTGCTGCCTTTCTATCTCACCAGTAACTCTGTAATTTAACTCTTTCACCATATATACTATGCCTATCCTTACTTCTAAAATTTAATGAATCCTTCTAACACTATATATACTACGTTCCTCATTCCACTTCTGTAACTCCAGAATGAACTTCTTCTCCAACACTACATATAATACGTTTCTATCTCACTTGTAACTCCAATGAACTCTTCTCAACACTATATATACCATGCCTCTATCCTTACTCACAACTCAGTAACGAACTTTTCTACTACTATATATTATACTAAGGCCTCTATCCTTACCTGTAACTCCAGAATGAACTCTTCCTAACACTATAGGCATACTACGTCTCTATCTCACCAACTCCAGAATGAACTCTTCCCAACACTATATATACTACGTCTTTATCCTTACCTGTAACTCCAATGAACTCTTCCTAACACTGTATATACTATGCTCTATCTCACTTGTAACTCCAGAATGAACTCTTCCAACACTATATATATACTACGCCCCCTATCCTTACCTGTAACTCCAGAATGAACCTTCCTAACATTATATATACTACGTCATCTCATTTCCGTAACTCCAGAATGAACTCTTCAATATATATAAATACGCCTCATCCTTACCTGTAACCCAGAATGAACTTTGCAGTCACTATATATACCATGCCTCTATCCTTACCTGTAACTCCAGAATGAACTCTCTCAACACCATATATATAATACGCCTCTTCATCCTTACTCAATCGTAACGAACTCTTCCCAACACCTGTATATACTACGCTCCTCTCAAGAGAGAGAGAGAGAGAGAGAGAGAGAGAGAGAGAGAGAGAGAGTGAGAGAGTGAGTGAGTGAGTGAGTGAGTGAGTGAGTGAGTCGACTTTGTAGTAGTTAACTCCAAACCAGACTGACAGTTATACTAACACCTTCCACATTTTGTATTGTTCATTCTTGTTAATATATATTTGTTATTGCTACTCTTGTGATCGTGTTGTTCTTTTCGGACCTTAACCTGGTCCATAACAAATAATTACACACACACACACACACACACACACACACATATATATATATATATATATATATATATATACAGTACTGTGCAAAAGTATTGGGACAAGAACTAATTTATCTTTTATGAAGCATCAAAATAAAGTTTAAAATCACCCCTGTCCTAATACTTTTGCACACTACCGGTAGTGTTCAAAAATATTAGGACAGGGGTGATTTTCCTAAAAACCTCACTGAAATTCAAATACAGGGTGAAAAGCCAAGTAAATTGTTAATAAATATTGATTATTTAAAACTAGATGTAAAAGAAATGTATTAAAAAGAAGTTATATTTAATTTTTCTTATTTTCTATTAAACAAGTTTTTTTGAAACTACTCTACTGAACATCTATGGGATATTTTGGATAAAAAAATTGATAAATCTAATGTTACTTTGCAAGGCACACTTTGGGAACAAATACAAGCTGCTTGGCAGGAGATATCATTAGATACATTGAAGAAGCTTGTGATGTCAATACCTGACAGAATGAAGGCTGTGATCAAAGCAAAAGGCTTTTATACTAAATATTAAATTTATTTTGTAAGAAGTATTTTTTCTTGTTAAAGCGTGTGTTGATTAAATCAAATAAAATTACTTTAATTAAATTGTTTATTTTCTGTCAATATGCCTCATAAAAAGATAAAATAGTTCTTGTTCTAATACTTTTGCACAGTACTGTATATATATTAAATATATCATACCGACTTCTAGATACCATTTTCTGAGGTGAAAAATATTGTCATGTAAGTTAATTATTTTGTATAAAATAAAAAAAAGTATTTTAACATTACTCATTAAGATTTGTTTTAAGTTGTTAGATATATTTCGGTTTTTTCATTATGTGCTTGTGGACAACTGACAATTTAACCTACAAGATAGAGTGGTACATGCGTACCCAATATATATATATATATATATATATATATATATATATATATATATAGTCTCTAATAACCTTACAACCACACAACAAAATCCTCTACAGAAAACCAATGTAGTGTAACAATTTACATCCCTTTTCAGAGGTTGTATCCCTGGTACTAATAATAAACCCACTACATATATTGGTTTTACTACAACCACGCTCTCCCATAGGCTTACCTGCTACCTTTCTGATCAAAGCTCAATAAACAACATTCTTAGAAAAACATAACCATGTAGGTAATATTAGACAGATTTTAGTCAACAATACAATAATCTTCACTCATATACACAGTAAAAAGCACCTTCAGATATTGGAGGCTATCTACATTAAATCAAAACAGCCCACATTTAATAAAATCACTTTTAAATCTGGTCATAACACATTACATTGCATTTAAATATATGGTTCTGTTAACATTCCGGGCACTCGCGCGGTGTGATGTCATAGAACCGCATTGCAAATTTACGAACTGCGTTTGCTATTTGGTAACTGTTATCGTCGCTTAGCAAAGTTTTATGTCAACACAGGATAAAATCATCTTTGATGGTGGATATTTTTCATATTAACATTTTTGTAACCTCTCTGAAGATGGCTCATGTGAGCCGAAAGCTTAGAACCAACTTAAAAAAAATTATCCAAACGTTGGAGAATTTTTGTCTGAAATTTGAGAATTTCACCTGAAATTAAAGCCAAAATACGATGTTTAAAACGGCTCATGATTAAACATAATAGACATTCATTGTCGCTTATATTTAACAGTATAAGTTTAGAATATATATAAATATATATATATATATATAACATCGCAGGAGATTAAAGTGCTCGTCGGCTCGAAACAGCAACAATGCTTTACAACGACAACACTCGACGAAGGCTTGAAATATTGAACAAAATTTCTCTATAAGATTTTACGTAATGTAAGGTTTATGGGATCCTCTAACCATGCTGAGTCGTATTACGTCTGTCTCTAGAATAGGCCAGTAAGATAAGTTGATTGAAATTTTATTTATTTATTGAAAACTGATGCTCTATTATGACAAGTGGCACAAACCCACTAACAGAATCCGGTTTTCAAAATTCATCTGACACTGAATATAAAAAGTCTTCAAAAATACACCACTAAAGTCCTTCGGGACTGTGGCGTAGGGGATATATATATATATATATATATATATATATATATATATATATATATATATGCACTATATTCATTCAACGCATTGTGACAGCCTTCAAGACATAACACATACATATATAGAAATATATATATGTATATATATGTGTGTGTGTGTGTGTGTCTGTGTTAGTATCATCTATTGGTCATGAGTTCGATCCTTGGACTTGGTAGTGAGAGAACCAAATTCAAACATGAAAGAATAATTGATTTCACAGAATATTTCGCAATAATCAACGAGATTTTTCACATCAGCCAATCTATGGACACCTGATGATGAGCAGAGGGTACTTGGTCGAAACACCTGTATCCCCTATATCAACTAAGATGAGAACAAGAGTTCGAAATAATTCCAAGATTATTGATGCTCTAAGTACCTACTGAGTATGTTATTGACACACACTTATTTTAGCCTTAAATACATTAATGTCTAGTATTTTGAACTTCGTCATGGGGCACTTTTTATCTCTCAGACGGTGCCCAACTGACACTAGTCGACAAAATCAAAAAGAAACAACGTGCGAGATCAGAAATATATTTTGGCTACGATTAAGCCATCGTACTATAGTGAAAGTACCGTGGCGTTTGGCGTAATGGATAACGAGTCGGCGTGAGGAAACGGGGAGCTGAGTTCGAATTACAGTCGGGTTCGTTAGATTCGATTACGCGCAAATGTCGATGGGAACGTTATAAGGCGGTCTATTCTCCCATGAGTTGAACAAACGTATAGCTTTTGTTAGCAATAAGAAAATCGAAAGCCTGCAACTAAAAACCAGCCTGAATACGAAATGGCAACAATTTACCCATTTCACCCCGTAATTGTTTCTAGAAATAAATATAAAAAAAGTCTTATATTGAGTAATTTATGTAAAGTACTGTTGTTGCCTCAAATGCATAATAGACCATACCAAGGAAGGACGAAAGAATTACAATTATCCTCATTCCTTGCGTAAAGCATCAACTAGAAGTCATGAGTTATCTCCCTCTAACCCTGGAAGTTACTTGTTCACCACTGCTGTAGCCTGGTATTGAACTCACAACTCTAAGAGTTAAGTCAGGAACTAACCAACGTCTATATAAACTGGGCCATGTATCCAATCAAGGCTTTACGCAAGAAATGAGGATGATATACTTCAGTGATTGTAATAAAAGGTTCCATTCGAAATTCCTAGCAGCTGAACAAGACCGGAGCGTACAACATCGTACAAATGGCATCAAAGATGAAGACAATAGTCCGAATAATGTAAATACTGTAAATACTACCTCATCTCAGAAATATAGACAAATAGAATGATCTATTATCAAGCGTCGTAGAAATGGCAACAAAGATGAGGACAATAGTCCGAATAATGTAAATACTGTAAATATTACCTTATATCAGAAATATAGACAAATAGAATGATCTATTATTAAACGTCGTAGAAATGGCAGCAAAGATGAGGACAATAGTCCGAATAATGTAAATACTGTAAATATTACCTTATATCAGAAATATAAACAAATAGAATGATCTATTATTAAACGTCGTAGAAATGGCAGCAAAGATGAGGACAATAGTCCGAATAATGTAAATACTGTAAATATTACCTTATATCAGAAATATAGACAAATAGAATGATCTATTATTAAACGTCGTACAAATGGCAACAAAGATGAGGACAAGGACGGAATATCTCCACTACCCGAGAAAGTAAGTGCAATTTTAAATTTCCCACAACCAACATCTGTCAGACAAGTACGCAGGTACATAGGCGTAATTAACTACTACAGACGATTTTTACCTAACTGTTCTCCATGACTTGCACCGTTAACAGATTTTTTAAAAGACAAAACAAAGAACCAACAGTTAAAGTTAGAAGGACCTACCTTAGAAGCCTTCAAACAAGCTAAAACTGCTTTGGCCATCTTTAAAAAAAACTAAATTACTTAAGGGACAGTGAGGACACAAAACTTACGCTTACAACAGATGCATCTGAAATAGCTGTAGGAGCAGTCATACCCCAACTTGCTAACAACACAATGACTCCTATATCATTTTTTCTGCTATGCTAAGCAAGACGCAGACGAAATACAGCACCTTTTCAAGGGAGCTTCTAGCAATTTACCTTGCAATTAAACATTTTTAACACTTGCTGGAAGGAAGGAATTTTTGCATTTATACAGATCATAAAACATTAACATATGCACTACAAACACATGTAGATAAATATGGTCCACGAGAAATCAGACATCATGTTTATATCGCCCAGTTCTCTACAGACATTCGATATGTTAAAAAGCATCCTTACAACTAAAAGAAACATCCATACCATTTGGTCCAACGAAATTTTATTGTGATGTCTCACAAACACATCCGCGCCCATATAAACCACCCAGCATCAGACGACAAGTTTTTCAACATTTTCACAAATTATCTCATCCAGGAAAAAGAGCCATTGTAAAATTAATAGCAGAACGCTTTGTTTGGCCCAATATCACAATTGGACTAAAGCTTGTATACCTTGCCAAAAGAATAAAATCCACAGACACACGAAATCACCACTTGGTACTTTTAGCACACCTGATGCTAGATTCACCAACATTCATGTCGACTTAGTAGGACCTTTACCCACCTCAAAAGAACATACACATATTCTCACTATAGTTGACAGATTTAGCAGATGGCCTGCAGCCATAGCAGTCAAAGACATTTCAGCCTCAACAATAGCCAGATTTATACTGCAGGACTGGATAGCAATATTTGGAGTACCTTCAGCAATCACAATAGACAGAGGTTCACAATTCCAGTCGACACTTTTGCTGAAATTAACCAATTGTTAAGAACGAATCACATTAAGACAACTGCCTACCACCCTTGTACAAATGGGATGGTTGAAAGATTCCACAGACAGTTAAAAGCTTCTCTAGCTATGAATTTAAATAATGCGGACTGGACAGACAATTTACCACTAATCCTTTTAGCGATAAGAAACACGGTGAAAGAAGATTTACAAAGCACACCTGCAGAGGTAGTTTTCGGATCACATTGACCCTACCTGGAAAGTATTTCAATCACAAGACAGATATTTAATTTACAACAACGTTTGTAACAGAATTAAAACATAAAATGTCTCTTCTCAACTTTACATCCACCAGGAAAGCAGAGAAACAAACTTACATCCCAAACGATTTTTACACCTGCAAATATATATTTTTCAGGAATGATGCGGTTAAAAAACCACTTTGTCCAAATTATTCAGGATCATACCAAGTTATGGACAGGCATGAAAAATATTTTACTATCCTGAGGAAAGAAAAGAAAGATAATATTGCTATTGATCGCATTAAACCAGCGTATATCGAGGAACAATCTCATAAAATTCCTCCACAAAAGTATATTCACACAGAAAATGAGGAAGCTGAAAAACAAAATACTGACATCACACCTACAACAAAAACCGACAGAAAAGTCCACTGGCCGAAACATTTTAAGGAATATATTACATATTGAAAAACATGTATCTTCCATATTTTTTTCCAATCTGGGATGGAGTATTTGTGCTGTTTCTTGTTTTTTTCAAAGCTCAACACACACACACACACACACACACACACACACACACACACACACACACACACACACAATGAAATTAATTCACTCCACGTGTATCTCTAAAAATACAATTGCGCGGAACCCTTTGGGGTCAAAAACAAGAACAGCGTATCCAAAAGCTCGGACGTAGTGGAAAACACACCACGTGGTCAAAAATATGAATTTTTGACCACTCAGGGCTCGACATAAGAAACACATTTCTTGATCTCCCGGAGTCTCACCATCAAAATAAAAGGAAAGTAGAAACTTTCAACATACACAGAAAGGAACAGCCAGGTAGGAACACATAGAGAGGAACAACCAGCTCGAAACATACAGAGAGGAACAGCCAGCTCGAAACTCACAGAGAGGAACGGACAGCTCGGAGCGCACATAGAGAGAGAATTCAGCAGTTCACACAACAGACAGTATCACGTATCAATGAACATTGTTTCACCCTCTCTTGTTCTCATCTCGCTCACAACACATAGTCCTTCCTTTCCCTCTCACATTCCCAATTCCTTTCTTTCTTCCTTTCTTCAGCTTTATACGGACAACCACATTTATGTATAAAAAAATAATTCTCTCATTTCTTTTAAGAAAATAAAGAAAAGTTTATTTTACCTTATTTGTAGTGCATTTTTCTTTTTATTTATTGTTCGGGGGAATTATACAAGCCCCTACAAAGAAAATAGAATGATCTATTATTAAACGTCGTACAAATGGCAACAAAGATGGGGGCAATAGTCTGAATAATGTAAATAGTGTAAATACTACCTTATATCAGAAATATAGACAAATAGAATGATCTATTATTAAAAGCCGTACAAATGGTGATGAAGACAATAGTCCGAATAATGTAAATACTGTAAATACTACTTCTCAGAAATATAGACAAATATATCTGATGTTTGAGTGGAAACAAAAGCAGACATGGAAGGGAGCGTTGAGCTTCTTAAAATTGGTAACAAGTATTGGAATCAGAGTCAGTATTGACGGACTTTCCCGTTTAACAGCTCAGAATAATTGCATGATTTTATTTCTATCAAGTAATCAGGCTGTCATCGCTTGGTATTTCTTAATATTACTGGTTATTATTTCACTGATAGCTTAAATCGAATTTCTTCCCTTTCTAACTTAATTCTCTAAAGATTTCATTTCCTAATTCGGAAAAAAAAGAATTTTCACTCATTTTAATATTAACCCTTTAAACCTAGACCTCGCGTGTACGGATCTCCCATCCTTAGCGCCTGCAGTTCATCTCTGCTGCCCATGGGCGATGTACCGCTGGTGGTAATGTATTTTCACTCAGTGGCCTGGTTCAAACAGTTTGGACCAGTGATTCTCAACCGCTGTGCCGTATCACACTTAAGTATGCCACGGAATATTGTCAAATGAAGAAGAAATGAGAATCTACTTATCGCATTCTTCGATAAAACATTGGAGAAATCACGAAAAAATGCAAAACACACGTTTCACCCTAAATTAGCTGCACAAATATTTGAATAGACGCGTTCAAATAAAGTAAGTTCATATTTGCGATAGAACTTTTAAAATCTAAGTTTGTATTTCATGACATTTAAATGTATACTCTTTAAAAATCAACCAAATTCTAGCAGGTGGGGACCATTATCTCTCACAGTGAGGCTTCGTTGTATCTCTGTCCGAGGAAACGCATTTGTTGGGTCAATTCACAGGAACTAACCAACGTTTATATCCACTGGATATAGGACACATGGCCCAGTGAATATAGACGTTGGTTAGTCCCTGTGACTTGACCCAAAGAGTTGTGAGTTCAATACCAGGCTACATCAGTAGTGAACAAGTAACTTACAGGGTTAGAGGGAGATAACTTATGACTACCAAAAAGAGGTTCTACGCAAAAAGGATGGAGATGATACACCTTAGTGATCATAATAAAGGGTTCTGTTCAAAATTCCTAGCATCTGAAGAAAGTCGGGGCGTATAACGGCCGAAACGTCGTACAAATTGCAACAAAGATGATAAGGACACCAGTCCGAATAATGTAAATACTGTAAATGCTACCTCATTTCAGAAATATAAACAAATGCCCCTTTTCATTTTGTAAGTTCATAGGATTCACCAAACTTCGAAATAATCTTTAACTTTCATAAAACAATGATTAAATAACATACTAAATAACTTTTCTAGACAATTAGGGGTTTAAAAATTAGGGGTTTAAAAACTATAGTCATATTTCACGGTACACTACAAAGGAACTTCGAGAAAGACTGAAATATCAAAAGCAAATATAATGTAGTTACTGAATTTTTATCTTTTACTTTTAAACATCTATATCTCATTCTAAGGGAATATTTTTAAAGAAATGTTGGATGCCCCCCAAATTTTTGCCTGTCAGTCAGTTAAGTGCTATACGTGATACACGCTTGGGCGATCATGTCTCGAAAGAGACATGACTGACTGGGCAGAAGATTATCCCGCAGTAGGTTGCCATTGCTTTCTGCGGTAGACTGGTTGCCGACCAAGGCTATAGAACCCAATCTGTCCTGCTATTTAACCCATAACTGGAAGAAATAGACGGATTAATACCTTTCCCAAGGGTATTTGCGCGTAAGTGAATACAATGGATTCAACTGGAATTCGAACTCTGCTTCCCGGTTTCTCGTTCCGAGCCGATATCCACTGTACCACATCCTTAAAAAACTTACATACATCGCACATGAATCGTCTAAAGAATTTTTTGTTTCTTTCTTTGTAGTTTATCTAGGCCTTTGCGTTTAGTTTTGCACTAACAACATTGGAAAAGTTATGAATCGACATCTTCTCTCGCTAGTCATAGATTATGTTATAGACTAAACTAAACTATCGCCCGGTTCACATTCCACCCACATCTATTGAACAGGTGAAGAGGCTCATCCCTTGTTTCCTGTTTAGGATGCGGTTTCCGGTTTTCTCTTTTCCAATCTTTTCACTCTTTTCTTTTCTTTTTTTCTCAATTGGAGTAAATAGACTAAACTATCTCCCGGTTCACACTCCACCCACGTCTATTGAACAGGTGAAGAGGCCCATCCGTGGTTTCTTGTTTAGGATGTGGTTTCCAGCTTTCTCTTTTCCAATCTTTTTACTCTTACGTAGCCCCCTGCGCATCAGTGGCGTTATCGCCTTGCTTGGGGTGATATGATTAAAAAGAAAAAGAAAAAAAGGACTCTTCAGTATTCACCAGTGCAGGAGAATGACATCGAATTCAAAACCAACAGGCGTGAGGCTGGCGAGTTCACCCCGAGAAAGTTTACAGAAACTACATCAGCAACACTTGTGGTGAGGGTGTGTACTTATATTCTACAGGTGACAGCTTGTACTAAGCATGAGAAGGCTAGGCATAGCTGTCAGGAGAAACACTTACCCGTATCAACCGACGCATATTTCTAAAGCATGTCACCTAATCTGTCAAATTTGTGTGAAGCTAATTCCGCCCGTTGCCCGAAATAGCATTCAAAACGCAACGAAATAAATATTCGATATGTCTGGTTATTTTTGTCTCAAATTTTGTCATTTTTTTTTCAATTTACATTCGGTGTTAATCAGGTTAATTGCAAACATGTTTTATTTGGTTGTAATACTTTACATTCAGTTATAAAGAACTAGCAGTGTAGCCCGGCGTTGCTCGGGTGTAATGAATGCTTTAAAACTAATCCATGGTTCTGGAGCTCAGACTCTTTTAGTTAAAGCGAAACCGTAGACTGAAAAAAAAAATGAATTGATGTAAGTCAAATTTTGATTTCCTGGTATCGATTTATATATATATATATATATTATCGATTTTCTGCACTATTGTAAGAACTGCAACCTTGAAACTTTTGAATATCGTTTCTTATGTCTTTGTCTATGAGTGTATCAAATTTGATTAAAATCGGATCAGTTCTTCTATAACCCGATTTTTTCGATTATCGATTTTCAATATTTATCGGAGGTACCTCGACACAAAACCTAGCTAAGAACACTCGCAGACGCTTATAGTACAACTGTGTAAATTTTCAAGAAAATCGGTTCAGCCGTTTAGGAGTCTATAGGTAACGGACACACACACACACACACACACACACACACACACACACACACACACACAGACAAAGTTCCATTTATAAATAAGTTTAGATAGATGAAAGGAAGGCTGTTGTTGTCCTGCATGGTCGAGATGTTTATGTTGCATTGGTATTTTGAAACTGGGAAATATATGTGGGGAAATATATCAGGTGGTAAAATACCGTGTTTGCTTCACAAAGAAAGAAAGAAAGAAAGAAAGAAAGAAAGAAAATAGAAAGAAAGAAAGAAAGAAATTGAAGGAGTAAATAAGAAAAATGACGATAAACTACAAGGAAAGAAAGAAAGAAAGAAAGAAAGAAAGAAAGAAAGAAAGAAAAAGAAAGAAAGAAAGAATGAAATGGAAGGACTAATTTAGAAAAATGACGATAAACTGCAAAGAAAGAAAGGAGAACGAAAGCAAGAAAGAAAGAAAGAAAGAAATTTTCTGAAAGAAAAAACAAGAAGAAAAAAGAAAATTTAGAAAAGAAAAAATGAACTATCAAGAAATAGTTAGAAAGAAACAAAATAAAAGAAAAATCTTGGAAAAAGAAGAAAAAATAATGAAAGGAAGGAAAGCAATAAATAGAAAGAAAGAAAGAGTTCTTGTAAAAGAAAAACAAATA
Organism: Ascarosepion bandense; assembly: GCA_037127315.1. NCBI lineage: Eukaryota > Metazoa > Mollusca > Cephalopoda > Sepiida > Sepiidae > Ascarosepion > Ascarosepion bandense. Next base: position 139,860 of record JBBBDQ010001636.1, read on the forward strand.
AATAAACAAGAGATTTGAAGAATGAAAAAATGAGAAAAAGAAAAGAGATTAATCATAGAATAAATAAAAACAAATAAATAATTAAAAAAAAGAAAGAAAGAAAAATATGAAAGAAAATGAAAGAAAGCAATCTTAAGAAAGAAAAAACCAAATGACAAAGAAACAAGGAAAATGAAAATAGATGAAGTAGATTAGAGAAAGTAGATAAACCACAAAGAAAGGAAAAAGAAATAAAGAGAAAAACAAAAAAAAATAATCAAAAGAAAGAAATAAAATAAAAATATTTCTTTAAAAAAAAAAAAATCAAGAGAAAGACTAAAAAACAAAAGAAAGAAAAAGAGAGTAATCAGAGAAAGAAAAGAAAAATGAATAATCAAGAGCTAGAAATAAAAAAGACAGAAAAAAAAGAAAGATAAAAAGAAAGAAATAAAAGAAATGAACATAAATAAAGGAGAAAGTAAGAAAGAAACCACAAAGAAAAAAAGATTGATTAAAAGATATCACGAAAGAAGAAATACAAATAATCAAAAGAAAGAAAGAAAGAAAGAAAGAAAGGAAAAGAAAAAGAAAGAAAGGAAGAAAATTGTCTAAAAGAAATGTAAATATCTAAAATGTATCTCCAAAGAAAAAAACAAAATGTAAAGAAAGAAAGAAAGAAAGAAAGAACGGAAGAAAGAAAGAAAGGAAGGAAGAAAGAAAGAAAGAAAGAAAGAAAGAAAGAAAGAAAGAAAGAAAGAAATAAAGGAAGAAAGAAAAAGAAAGAAAGGAAAGAAAGAAAGAAAGGAAAGAAAGAAAGAAAGAAAGAAAGAAAGAAAGAAAGAAAGAAAGAAAGAAAGAAAGAAAGAAAGAAAGAAAGAAAGAAAGAAAGAAAGAAAGAAAGAAAGAAAGAAAGAAAGAAAGAAAGAAAGAAAGAAAGAAAGAAAGAAAGAAAGAAAGAAAGGAAAGAAAGGAAAGAAAGGAAAGAAAGAAAGAAAGAAAGAAAGAAAGAAAGAAAGAAAGAAAGAAAGAAAGAAAGAAAGAAAGAAAGAAAGAAAGAAAGAAAGAAAGAAAGAAAGAAAGAAAGAAAGAAAGAAAGAAAGAAAGAAAGAAAGAAAGAAAGGAAAGGAAAGAAAGAAAGAAAGGAAAGGAAAGAAAGAAAGAAAGAAAGAAAGAAAGAAAGAAAGAAAGAAAGAAAGAAAGAAAGAAAGAAAGAAAGAAAGAAAGAAAGAAAGAAAGAAAGAAAGAAAGAAAGAAAGAAAAAAGAAAGAAAAAAGAAAGAAAGAAAGAAAGGAAGGAAGGAAAGGAAAGAAAGAAAGAAAGAAAGAAAGAAAGAAAGAAATGAATAAAGAAAGAAAGAAAGAAAGAAAGAAAGAAAGAAAGGAAAGAAAGAAAGAAAGAAAGAAAGAAAGAAAGAAAGAAAGAAAGAAAGAAAGAAAGAAAGAAAGAAAGAAAGAAAGAAAGAAAGAAAGAAAGAAAGAAAGGAAGGAAGAAAGAAAGGAAGAAAGAAAGAAATGAAGAAAGAATGAAAGGAAGAAAGAAAGGAAGAAAGGAAGAAAGAAAGGAAGAAAGGAAGAAAGAAGGGAAGTAAAGAAGAAAGGAAAATTTTTTTTCAAGGAAATATGAAAAGAACGAACACAAATGAAAGACTAAAATGTGGACAGGAAGTAAAAGAATAATGATTACGTCACATCCGGGTTATGGATCGGGTCATTTCTTGCTGGACTCTTCATTACGGTGCCGGAGATCCGTGAAAGCCTAATTCAATTTGATGTGCAAATTAATTTCGAAAACTTGACACAACGTCAGTGTGATTTCGACAAACCATGCAGAGCCGAGGATTCAACAGTAACAGTAAAAATACAGTGCTGTGCAAAAGTCTTAGGACAACAACTATTTTATCTTTTATGAAACATCAAAATAAATTTTAAAATCACACCCGTCCTAACACTTTTGCACACTACCGGTAATGTGCAAAAGTATTAGGACGGGTGTGATTTTCCTAAAAACCTCACTGAAATGCAAATACAGGGTGAAAAGCCAAGTAAATTGCTAATAAATATTGATTATTTAAAACTTAATATTGATTATGTAAAAGAAATGTATTAAAAAGAAGTTTTATCTAATTTTTCCTATTTTCTGTTAAGCAAGTTATTTTGAAACTACTCATTATTCTATTATCCTTGGATATGACTGACTTTTTTCTTATTCCCCCCCCACTCCCGAATTGATAAATCTAAAGTTACTTCGCAGGATACACTTTGAGAACAAATACAGGCTGCTTGGCAGGAGATACCATTATATACATTGAAAAAGCTTGTGATGTCAATGCCTGACAGAATGTGATTAAAGCAGAAGGCTATTATACTAAATGTTAAATTTATTTTGTTACAAATATTTTTTTCTTGTTAAAGCATTTGTGGAGTAAATCAAATAAAATTACTTTAATTAAATTGTTTATTTTATGTCAATATGCCTCATAAAGATAAAATAGTTCTTCTAATACTTTTGAACAGTACTGTATATATATATATATATATATATATATATATATATATAAAAGTTGTAAGTTTAAAAATGTATTTTTTGACAGTATTTATTTATTTCTATTATTATATTTGATATTTCAAACTGTCCTAGGCCTTTCATCAGAAACAAATGATTTTAAAATTTAAATTAGAAGCGTTTTTGCAAGGAGCGTTCGTCCGAGAGATTGTTTACATCACGTGACGCAGAAAGCGACAGATTTTTTTTAATATTTGTAAAAGCAAACCTATCTTTAATAATACTTATAAATGTTGTTTTAAAGAAAATTTTTTAAGTGTATCTAAAAAATGTTTAACTATTGAAATATTTATAAAGATTCAAAACACCTAAGTCCCTATTTAACTCTAGCCTGTATGTATTTAATTTTAAAATTCAGTATTTTTCTTTCTTTCTGCGTGAGTGAGTAGAACTAAAATCAGAATTATTTAAATTCTGATTTTAGTTCTACATACCTGAATCTCTTCTGGGCGAACTCTTTGTTTACATTTTCGAATACTGCCATAATCCTCGTCTTCAGTTCATCTTTGGGTCTACAAGGAATTGTGCTGGTCTCTCACTCAACTGCGCCCCACACAAAACATAATATTCAAGGGGGTGCAGTCTGGGAAATAAGGCAGTCAGATGAAAGGGGCGATGTGGACGTAGAAATTCTCTAACAGCCATGACTGGGTGCTTATTTGGCATAGGGCATAGTCCTGTGTCGAGACATAGGGTCTTCTTGACGCAGGTCAGTACTACCTCCTTAATGAACTTAATTTAGGCCTTCGGGTTGGGTTTTAGGTCCCAAGAAAAGAAGAATGTAGGTATAACGTTACCATCTCTAGTGTTCACTCCAAACACTTTCGTAATCTCCATTAGTCAGTCAGTCAGTCAGTTAAGTGATCACCCAACCGTGATACACGGTTGGGTGATCATGTCCCGAATGAGACATGACTGACTGGCCAAAGATTATCTCACAGTAGGTTGCCATTACTTTCTGCGGTAAATTGGTTGCCAGCGCAGGCTAGAGAACCCAATCTGTCCTGTTATTTGACGCAAAGCTAGAGGGAGAAGAGATGTATTATATTAATAAGTAGTAATTGGTTTATTACTTCATAACAACATAAAACTGATCCCTCACTTTCTGCCCAGTAGAAGCCTTAATCATGTTTACAACTATTATATTCAATCAGTCACTTAAGTGCCATACGTAATACACGCTTGGGCGATCATGTCTCGAATAAGACATGACTGACTGGGCAGAAGATTTTCCCGCAGTAGGTTGCCATTGCTTTCTGCGGTAGATTGGTTGCCGGTCAAGGCTATAGAACTCAATCTGTACTGTTATTTAATTCATAACTGGAGGGAAGAGACGGATTAATACCTTTCCCAAGGGTATTTGCGCGTAAGTGAATGCAAGGAATTCAACTGGAATTCGAACTCGGCTCCTCGATTTCTCGTTCCAAGCTTCATCCACTTCACCACAACGCACATCCCCAATCTCCATTAGATTCATCCAATTGTTTGCGATTACTCTGAATTGTCCTCCGTTTGACACCAAAACACTCTGAAATATCCCTATTAGACCTTCCGATGCGCATTCCAAACAGTACAGCTAATCGTTTCCAAATTTTGGGCGGGGTGATTTGCGTCATGGTGCTCTTTTTCATACAGGCGGTGCCCAACTGACCCTACTATACTGTGCAGTCGACAAAATTAAAAGCAAACAACGCGCATGCGCGAAATTAAAAACATAAAATGTCGACAGCTTATCTATCGCACCCTTTGTTTTTTCGGTCTATTGTCCTACCAAACTACCTATATCATCCTTTCAGTTCTATCTATCTATCTATCTATCTATCTATCTATCTATCTATCTATCTATCTATCTATCTATCTATCTATCTCAATCTGTCATATCTATCTATCTATCTATCTATCTATCTATCTATCTATCTATCTCAATCTGTTCTATCTATCTATCTATCTATCTATCTATCTATCTATCTATCTATCTATCTATCTATCTATCTATCTATCTATCTAATCTGTTCTATCTATCTATCTATCTATCTATCTATCTATCTATCTATCTATCTATCTATCTATCTATCTTCCATATAAGAAGGTAACAGATCTGAAATATATAAATTTTACAATGATATTGGTTTCTTTAAATGATCTCACACGCTAGAAGAGACGTAGAAAATGACGTCACGACAAAATCAGGCGATTCGAAAGTGTACCGTTTTAACAGAGCAGTGGGCATTGCATATCAGCTAACGGTGCCAGACAGTAACACGTCATTATTTAAAGCTGTGTTTCATACTCATTCATTTGCCGTCAAACCTCTTATCTGCAAGAATGAAAAAAAAAGCAATATTTTCCTTTACAAACGATCAATTTGTCTGTACGGATGACAATTGGTTATGAGTGTTAAGCAGTGATGAAAGTTTAATTTGGTTGTTGCTGACAGCAATCAGTATTACAGGCAGCGTAAACATGAAAGATTACTTCAGTTAAATTTGGAGGTGGTAGCGTTGAGATCTTAGAAATGGTAGAAACAAAAAGGAAATTAATAATGAGCACCAGGAAGAGACAGCTGAAGTTCCTGATGCAATGAGGAAGGAGGGCTTGGAGAACCTGATACTAACAGGCCAGATAGAGGGAAAAAGAGAAAGGGGAAAGCAACGGATAACATATTTGAAGGATCTAATCAGGTGGATGATGGAACGAGGGTTGGATGGTGTAAAAAGCGTGCTAAGGGCCACCAGGGATAGGGAGACGTGGAAAGCCATGATCGCCTACTTTCTGAAGGGACAAGGCACATAGAAGAAGAAGACATGCCAACTGTTTATAAGAAATTCTAATGTAGATATAAAGTGGGGGATTAATTCTGTATTATGATCAATATATAAACTGATCCCTCATTTTGTAGCCATGTTAGTTTCTATACATTTATATTCTAGATTTATGGGCTTGAGTTAGTGGATGACAGAACGAGGGTTGCATGGTGTAACAGGAGAAGGCATGCTAAGAGCCACCAGGGGTAGGGAGACGTGGAAAGCCATGATCACCTACGCCCTGAAGAGACAAGGCACAAAGAAGAAGAAGAAGAAGAAGAAGAAGAAGAAGAAGAAGAAGAAGCGTATTGATGAGGTGGCTGTTTCTTTGGCTGATATTTGCTCACTGATTTAATTAAGTGCAAATTAAATACTGCAGCATCCTCTCTACTATAATATTGACGTTGTGTATATATATATATATATATATATATATATATATATATATATACCCTCCTGTCATGCACGCTCATGAGGAGAGAGAGAGAGAGAGAGAGAGAGAAAGAGAGAGACACATTAGCTCATTTCATTCTCTTTACTACCAGTTATTAAACATTACTACCAGTTATGAAAGCTCTCGTCGCGTTTTTCTTTGTTAAGAGTGCCTTATTAATTTACTTTTTGCAACAGTTATGTCGCTGAGAATTGAATATATATATATATAACGTAGAATATTTCTTATATAAGTCCGGTAAATTCCCGTAAAGACAAACTCAAAAGAACTCAATGTTAAATTTACTTATTTAATTTAACAGAGTAATATAATCTAGAAAAAATATTAGATATTCTACAATTTCATGGGTAATACGTATTTCGCAGCCAAAACCTGCCGCTCTACAGACCCAAATGATACAACAATTAATGTTTCAAAATCATCCAGAAAAAATGTAATCTTTCGGCTTACATCAGCCATTATCAAAGATGACAATTGTGTTGGTTGTAATGATCAGTTCGCGGACGAACGATAGTAGTTGTCGTCTATTTTGTTTTTGTGGAAGATTGGTGAACACGTGCGTGCATGCTTGAAGTGAAAAAAAATATATATAGCAGATCACTGGCAGTCGATATCATACAGTCACTGTACTCCACGATCTTTTTGATTATATGTATATATAGTTAGTTTACGCGCTTTGTTTGATGACTGTGTGCATTTGGCACACGAACTTGGCAGGTATCTATGTATATATCGATCAAGGATCAGAATTTTGGCGAAGTAGTCTTTCTTGTTTGGAAGGAAAACATTTCAGAAACCCATCGAATATCTTTCTCTGCACCCAAAGCCCTACTTCTATGTGCCTTGTCCCTTCAGGGCGTAGTTGATAATGTCCTTCCACACCTCCCTATCCCTTGTCGCTCTTAATACCCCTTCTGTTATTCCACTCAATCCCCACTCCACAATCAATCTGCTCAAGTCCATTAAGTATTTCATGCGTTGTTTTCCCTTGCCCCTCTTCCCATTTATCCATCCAGCGTGCATCAGTTTCTCCAAGTTTTCTTTCCTTGTTACATGTCTCAAAAACATCAGCTCTATTTTCCTTATGTTAAATATCAGTTTCCTTCTCGTGTCCATCCTTTCCAAAACCTCGTCGTTTTGTCCATGATATCCTCAGCATCCTTCTGTAGAACCACATTTCGGTTGCTTCAAGTCTTTCCTACACCTTTGATGAGATTGTCCTGCATTCGCTGCCATATTGAGGGACAGACATCACATAGCAATCCAGTACCCTCTTCTTCGTTTCCAGAGAAACTTTCCTGTCTCACAATACTTTACTCAGCTTTTGGGATGCGTCCTTCCCTATGCCAATTCGTTTTCGGGTCTCCGTATCGCATTTTCGGTCCACTGCTAGAACACTTCCCAGGTATTTAATTTTCTGCAATTGTTTGATTTTAGCATCCCCAAATTGTAATCGACGGTTTGGACACCTCTTTTTTACTGATTATCATGCATTCAATTTTCTTGTAGTTTATATTTAGTCCTTTCTTTCTGCTTGTTTAATTACCTTCTATAGACTATCAGATTCTACAATCCCTCCACCATCAATCTACTCAAGTCCATCAAGTATTTCATGCGTTGCTTTCCCTTGCTCCCCTTCCAATTTAACTCAGCGAGCAACAGATTCTCCAAGCCTTCTTTCCTTGTTACATGTCTCAAAAAGTTCAGCTGTCTTTTCCTTATGTTAAATATCAGTTTCCTTCTCGTGTCCATCCTTTCCAAAACTTCGTCGTTTTGTCCATGATATCCTCAGCATCCGTCTGTAGAACCACATTTCGATTGCTTCAAGCCTTTTGTTCATCTTTGATGAGATTCTCCAGCATTTACTGCCAAACTTAAGGACAGGCATCCCATAACAATCCAGTAAACTCTTTTTTGTTTCCACCGAAATTTTCCTGTCTCTTAATCTTCTACTTAGTTTCTGGGATGCAACTTTGGTCAGGCCAATACGACTTTGGGTCTCCGTATCGCATTTTCGGTCCTTTGTTAAAACACTTCCCAGATATTTAAATTTCTGAACCCGTTTGATTTTAGTATTCCCAACTTGTAATTGGAATTTCGGGTTCCTCTTTTTACTAATTAGCTTGTATTGTTTTCTTGGAGTCTTTAGGTAGTCTTTACAACACTCGTATTGATAAAGCTAACGTCTAAACTGTTTTATAACCAACTAGAGGTATTTGCCATAACGAAAATAAAACAATTTCTTTGATCTTGAAGAGGTTTGCTCAATGAAAGAAAAGGTGAATTCAATTCACTCCTCGTAATTTCCTATACCGAAATCTACTTTAGAAACTGTTTTTTCAAAGAAAATCTGTTTTTCTTTTGTCCACATGTGTCATGTTTCATTTTCTGCGACAACGAGCAGTTTTTAATGTATAAACAAAATAGATCTTATTTGATGCAATAAAGAAATATAAAAGTTGAAAATAATTTTGGAGGCAAAAACTGTGTCGTGTGATTTCTTATTAAAAGCAAGCAATTATCTTTTTTTCTAGATTAATAATAAAAGAGAAATTGTGGTCTTACATAATTAATTAAAAACGATAATTGTTACTTTTCAGATAAATTCATATGATTGGGATTGACACCTTTTTATCAGGTTAGGAACAATTTTCTTTAACACTAAAATCGCTCTTTGTTCTCTTTCCTAATGTTGAGACTGAGTACAGCAAACAATTTCAACAAGCCCAATCTCGACAGACATCGCACCGTCACTCGCTAGCGAGATATTCAGGATGTGAACGATAAATTGTCGTCTAAATAACGCAAAGATGAAAATAACACATACATCTTATTTTAACAGGCATCAGTCAGTTAAGTGCCATACATATTTTGGGCGAGCATGTCTCGAAAGAGACATGACTGACTGGGCAGAAGATTATCTCGCAGGAGGTTGCCATTGCTTTCTGCGGTAGGTTGGTCGCCAGCCAAGGCTATAGAACCCAATCTGTTCTGTTATTTCAAATATAGCTAGAAGGAGAAGAGGTGTATTATATTATTATGTAGTAATTAGTGGGGGATCAGTTTATTACTTCATAACAATATAAAACTGGCCCCCCAATTTATGACCAATAGAAGCCTTAATCATGTTTTCAACTATTATATTCAGTCAGTCAGTTAAGTGTTATACGTGATACACGCTTTGGGCGAACATGTCTTGAAAGAGACATGACTGACTGGGCAGAAGATTATCTCGCAGGAGGTTGCCATTGCTTTCTGTGGTAGACTGGTTGTCAACCAAGGCTAAAGAACACAATCTGTCCTATTATTTAACCCATAGCTGGAGGGAAGTGAGATGGATTAATACCTTTCCCAACTGAAATTCGAACTCAGCACCCCGATTTGTCGTTCCGAGTCGATATCCACTGCACCACAACGCACATCTAATGATATATTTACCAAAATTATACAAAAAGTGTCTTGAAATACTAAAGATTAAATTAATTCAATAAAATCGCAATTTCCTTTGACCACGGCTTGCAGACAATTTCGGAATCGCTTGCATCTTTTCTGGCCGGTCTCCTTTTTTAGGTTGGTGAATGCTGTCCTATTCTTTGTTTTCGGTTTATCTTTGGCGTTACAAGCAGATTTTTGGTCTCTCGCTCAAAAATGCCCTACACATAATAATCAAGTCGGTAGCAGTCCGGTGAGTTGGGTGGTCAAATAAAAGGTAGTGATATGGCCGCAGAAATTGTCTGACAGCCATAACTGAGTTCTCCTGCTAGTGTGGGATGTTGTATAGTCTTGTTGCCAGTCATATGGTCTTCCAGCAGCCACCTTCTTGACCCAAATCAGCCCTACCGTCTCAAGAACGATCACAGTGAGTTTTCCGAGCGACCCTATTTTCGTAATCAGCATTAGACCAATCCAACATTTTCTGAATCTTCTGCACGGTCCTCAGATTCAGAGACATACACAGACATTCTGAAATGTTTGCATTAGAGTTTCCGGTGACAATACCAAGGAGTACAGCATATTCTTTTGTGTCATGATGCTTCTTTCTCTCACAAACGGTGCTCAACTGACTCTACAGGGTGTTGCAGAAAAATCCGACACTTGACAAAGCAAAAAACGAAATAGGCAATAAAAACAAAAATTGTATATGCAGAGACCCGGCAGTTTATTTAGCAACAGTTATAGTTACATACTACATTATTTTTCAATGTAACCGCCGGCGGCGGCGACGACCATCTCAAGGCGGGTGCAAAATGAGTCACATGCTTTGGCGACCATGCCCTTGTCCATAGCGGCGAACGCCTCCACGATGACAGCTTTCAGAGAGTCGACCGTGTTGTAAGCGTGCTTATTGGTCTTGGCCTCGATCACGCCCCCAGAAGAAATAGAGGGTTGAAGTCGGGTGAGTTGAGCGGCCGCAAGTCCGGCGACCAGTGGTGAGGAATATTGTTAAGCAGCCACGCCTAAATCGTCTTGGCCTTGTGCGCAGGAGTGGTGGTTATGTTGAAAAACAATGTAGTATGTAACTCTAACTGTTGCTAAATAAACTGTCGGGTCTCTGCATATATAACTTTTGTTTTTATTTCCTATTTCGTTTTCATTTGTCAAGTGTCGGATTTTACTGCAGCACCCTGTGCCATACTGTGAAGTTAGATGATTCTAATAGTAATTACGAATGTGTTTAGAGTGATCGTTAGTGATGGCAACATTATGCTTCCATTCATCTTCCTACTGGGCCTCCAATTCAATACGGAGGCCTACACAAAGTGCCTTGAAGTGGTGTCCTTGGTAAAGAGAGTAGCACCTGAAAGACACTATATGTCAACAGGTCTGTGCACCATCCCAAAAATTTGAGTTGTACGCCGTAATTTCAATAAGTCACATACTGATAGATCTAAAAAATAAAACTACATTTCTTATGCGGTCCCTAGTATGACGCAGTCCGTCCGGCTGTGCCTAACCCGTTCACGAAACCAATTATGACGAAGTCCGGAACCTGAGTCAGGGTTTATGCTGTCAATACAGCACCAGTTATGACGACGCTCTCGGGTCGTTCGTCGTGATGGCTTCGACACAGTAGCTCATCTTCAAGTCGTCTATTACAACAGTGTTCTTCCTTGCAAACGCTGTGAATTTTGATCCCAAAGAAGACATGCTGAAATCTTACAAAGCTGTATGTTTACCACGCCGAACCAGGCCGGACGCACGTAAACATTTTGGTTAATAAAAAAACAATTATATTCAGCTCCACCAACCCGTACCTTTAACAGGAGATACATCTTCATCGTGACAGTAGTAGGCTTAAGCCAACTTTCAGCCAATAATAAAGCCTCCTTTAAAGGTAAAAATAAAGTACACTTTAAAGACAGTAATAAAGTCCCCTTTAAGTCTAATAATAAAGTCCAATTGAAAGCCATTAATAAAGCCAAATTTAAAGCCAATAATGAAGTCGCTTATGAACGAAACGATAACGTCCCCTTTAAAGCCAGTAATAAAGTTCCCTTTAAGTCTAATAATATAGTCCCTTTGAAAGCCATTTATAAAGCCCAAGTAAAGGCAATAATAAGGCCCCCTTTAAAGGCAATGATAAAGTCCCCTTTTTAGCCAGTAATAAAATTCCCTTTAAGTATAATAATAAAGCCCCTTTTAAAGCCATTAATAAAGCCAAATTTAAAGCCAATAATAAAGCTTCCTTTAAAGGCAATGATAAAATCCCCCTATAAACCCAGCAACAAAGTCCCCTTTAAGTCTAATAATAAAGTCCTTTTGAAAACCAATAATAAAGCCACATTTAAAGGCAATGATAAAATCCTCTTTAAAGCCAGTAATAAAGTCCCTTTAAGTGTAACAATAAAGTTTTTTTGAAAGCCATTAATAATGCCAAATTTAAAGTTAATAATAAAGCCTCAATAATAAAGGCAGTGATAAAGTCCTCTTTAAAAGCAATGATAAAGTCCACCTTAAGTCTAATAATGAAATCTTTTTGAAAGCCATTAATAAAGCCAAATTTAAAGCCGGTAATTTAAAGCCTTATTTAAACGAAATGATAAATTCCCCTTTCAAGCCAGTAATAAAGTCCCTTTTAAGTCTAACAAGAAAGTCCTTTTCAAAAACCATTAATAAAGCCAAATTTAAAACCAATATTAAAGCTTTCTTTAAAGACAAAGATAAAGTCAACTTTGAAGCCAGTAATAAAGTCCCCTTCAAGTTTATCAATAAATTCCCTTAGAAATCCATTAAAAAAGCCCAATATTATGCTAATAATAAAGTCTGCTTTAAAAGCAATCATAAATTCCCCTTTAAAACTAGTAATAAAGTCCCCTTTAAGTTTAGTAATAAAGTCCCTTTTAAAGCCAATAATAAAGCCAAATTTAAAGCCATTGATAAAGCTTCCTTCAAAGACAATGATAAAGTCCCCTTTTAAGCCAGTAATAAAATCCCGTTTAAGTCTAATAACTAAACTAAAACCCTCTAAAAGAATTAATAAAGGATTCATCATCGGAGGCCACAATTTGAACAACATAAGGTACGCAGATGATACAGTGCTGATAGCAGAGACGGAAAGGAAACTACAAGACCTCCTACAGAAAGAAGCTGAAGAGAGTGACAAGAAAGGACTACAAATAAACTGCAAGAAAACCGAATGCATAGTCATCAGTAAAAAAGGCAGCCCAATATTCCAAATACAGGTGGAAGATACTAGAATCAAGCAGGTACAGAGATCCGGAGGCGAATTGGCATGGCGAAGGACGCGTTCTAGAAGTTGAATAAAGTATTAAGAAACAGAATAATTTCGCTAGAAACAAAGAAGAGAGTACTGAATTGCTATGTGATATCAGTTCTTCAATATGGCAGTGAATGTTGGATAATATAATCAAAGATGAAGACAAAACTTGAAGCAACTGAAATGTGGTTCTACAAAAGGATTCTGCGGATTTCATGGATCGATCATGTGAGCAATGTTGAGGTTTTGGAAAGGATGGAAACGAAAAGGAAATTAATACTGAGCATCAAGAAGAGACAGCTGAAGTTCCTGGAACATGCAATGAGGAAGGGGAGCTTGGAGAACCTGATACTGACAGGCCAAATAGAGGAAAAAGGGACAGTTGAAAACAGCGGATAACATATTTGAAGGACCTGATCAGGTGGATGACAGAACCGGGGTTGCGTGGTGTAACAGGAGAAAGCGTTCTAAGAGCCACCAGGGATAGGGAGATATGGAAAACCATGATCGCCTACGTCCTGAAAGGAACAATGCAAATAGAAGAAGTGTCTCAATATACCGGAAAATGGTGTGAGCTTATGTAGATGTGGCACAGGTTATCGTATAAAAATAATAAATAAATCTTCCATTACATCTAATGGTGTGTATCGCAGCGTTTTTGCTGTTTCCGTAACAAACTGTTTTTTTATGGGGCAGGGTTGTTAGCCCTGCGCCTAACCCGCCCAAACCTGGAGGAAGGTGATTTCTAAGTGTAGCTTAGACGTGTCACACGGCCGAAAGTATGGGGATACCCAGTGAGGATCGAACTCACTACACAGTTATAATGATTCTAGCGAGAGGAGCTTGTTAACCATTACACCACGCCGAGTTGTCCAGGTTATCGTACACTGTAGCCTAATTTCGTTTAACGCTAGTTCTGAATTTTGGGCAAATGGTAACATATCGTATGTTTTAGAGTCGACTTATACGGGTATAGGTTTCATTTAGAATATTGAGCTAAAAGTCTTGAGGTCGACTTGTACGTCAGGTAGACTTGTACGACGCAATTTACGGTATATCATCGCCAACTTAGCGGTTCTTGCTTAATCGACATAACTTATTTGCATATTACATAAAGCTATAAGAGTAAATAAATACCGTTTTATTAATTATATCTAAAAGCATGTGTCCCACACCACACATAACTTAGTCGGTTTTACTTAGAAGAGATGGTTATAGCCTTTAAGTTCACTCCGCTTAATTTTGTTAACAAATAACAATATTTCCTTAATGATTTCCAATCTGATGATTTGAGAACATCATAAATACGCGATGTTTTGTTTATAATCAACTAGCAGTATAGCCCGACGTTGCTCGGGTGTAATGAAAGCTTTAAAACTAAGCCATGGTCCTGGAGCTCAGACTCTTCGGACGTTGGCACGAAAGACTAAAAAGCAATAGTTGTTTCCACTTAAAGCGAAACCGTAGACTGAACACGGGGTACAATTTCTAATTTGTTGCTAATGTCTTAAATATGTTAAGTGAGGTCAAAATAATTTTCTCAACACTAGTTTTGTCTCTTTGTAGGAAATGACTTTTCGTGAGTAACATTGATCTCAATAAGTCGACAGGATTTTTATAATTACGAAGACATGACGTGATGTCAGATAATTTCGACTTGTTAATCAGAACACGAAAATCACAAAATGTTTTCTGATGCCAAATCTACAGACAATTCATAAAGAGCTGTAGACAGTATATATATATATATATATATATATAATTGGAAAAATAATATAAAAACATAAACATACAGTACTTATTAGTAGAATTCAATACTACTTATATATATATATATATATATATATATATATATATATATATATATATTAGTCAAGTGCCATATGTGATACACGCTTGGGCGATCATGTCTGGAAAGAGATATGACTGACTGGGCAAAAATTGTGCCCCGCAGTAGGTTGCCATTGCTTTCTGCGGTAGACTGGTTGCCGACCAAGGCTATAGAACCCAATCTGTCCTGCTATTTAACCCATAACTGGAAGAAATAGACGGATTAATATCTTTCCCAAGGGTATTTGTGCGTAAGTGAATGCAAGGAATTTAACTGGAATTTGAACTCGGCTCGCCGATTTCTCGTTCCAAGCTGATATCCACTGCACCACAACGTACATGCAGTGTTAAACTGCCATGATGCTAGTTGACAAAGTTGCTGATTTTACTATAGTTTCCTGGTAGAGAGGTTTTTTGTCATAAAGTGATCGATATAAAATAGTGATAGAACCTTAATAGAGTTAATGTGGAAGAATTTGTCACTTAGTTGATGAGTATTATTCCAGCCCTGATAAATCCGGAGTTTTGTGAAGGCGTTATTGCAATATGGCAGCAGTATTCAATGCCCGTGTATTGAATACTGCTGCCATATTTGGCCGGGTGCTCCTGCTATCCACCTAGGCGTCCTTGACAAAATCCAACGGAGAATCTGTAATGTGATCGATCCCGACTTAGCATCCGCCCGTGCATTGAATACTGCTGCCATATTAGGTCGGGTGCTCTTGCTATCCACCTGGGTGTCCTTGACAAAATCCAACGGAAAATCTGTAATGTAATAGATCCCGAATTATCAGCTCAGATACAGTCACTTTCTCACCGGCGCAATGTGGCTTCCCTGTGTCTCTTTTACAAATACTTTCGCGGCTTCTGCTCCGATGAATTTAGCTTACTGGTACCCCCATTATATGAAGTTACTCAAGCCACAAGATTAGCAACTAGGTCCAACCCTTTTACTGTGAAACCAATAAAATGTAAACGCAAATTCTACTCCATCAGCTTCTTTTCTCGCACTTCTCGCCTGTGGAATTCCCTTCCGTTTACTTGCTTTCCTGACAGCTATAATCTCCAAGAATTTAAATGTAAATTCAGTAGTCATCTCCTATATCACTAACCTGCATCCTCTCTCTCATGCTCCTTTCTCCGTCCACTCCACTCTCATCGGTATTCTCATCCTTTTCTTACCCATTTCCTGACACCCCCTATAACCTGTCAATCTTTCTCATAACTTTTCTCCTATGTAACCTCCTGAAAAACCGTGGCAGTAAAATGCCTTGCTTGGGGTGATATAATTATCAATATATATATATATATATATATATATATATATTGTGTGTATTTTGGCAGCATTTTTTCATTAATGCAGGTTTCATTGAATAATATAGACAAGTTTTGTCTATTAATTTTGTGTAGGATCCTACACAAAATTAATAGACAAAACTTGTCTATATTATTCAATGAAACCTGCATATATATATATATATATATATAGTCATCTCTTATCTCACTAACCTGCATCCTCTCTCTCTCATGCTCCTTTCTCCGTCCACTCCACTCTCATCGGTATTCTCATCCTTTTCTTACCCATTTCCTGACACCCCCTATAACCTGTCAATCTTTCTCATAACTTTTCTCCTATGTAATCCCCTGAAAAACAGTCGCAGTAAAATGCTTTGTTCGTCAGGGTTGTTGGTTTCCGCTGCTGATTTCCATTTCATATATAGTTTAGTGGAATGTGATAACTTTGTACATCGGTGATTCTTTTTGTTTCATGAATGTTGTGGTGCAGGATTTGCAGGTGGCTAATTGCTTTTCATTGCGTTTCTGTTTACTTCGTTTTAGAGTGCTTAAGTGTATGTTTGCTTCTGTGATTTATATCGGGTTGACCTATGTTATCCCTTTGGGTTGACCTCTTTTATTGCGTTGAGTTCATCTTTTTTCGTGTCAGTATATATGCCCGCTTAATTTTTTAGGGCATATATATAATCTTAGGAGTAGTACAAACAAATTAGTTAAAAATCCACTCCCTGATGAGGTACAAATAAGTAGTATCGAAACATGACAACTCTGTGTTGCAGTAAAATATTTTTTTTTTTTGGAAACACTTATAATAAAAATACTATTATAAATATATAGATTGAACAACATTCAAAATATACAAAAGGCTTCTTCAGCAGCGTGTGGTACTAATATTACACCATAATCTTTATGAATCTCCTATTTTCATTCAGGACAATGCACCTTGCCACAAGGCTTAGAAGGTTATGGCTTTATTGAAAATAAGAGGATGTTTACCAAATATAAAATTTTGTTGATATTCTGTTCACAATCAAGTATTAACAAGATTGTTACTTAATTTTTTCCAATAGCCTATTTTCTTTGTCCTATTTAATCTTTATTTAAAAAAGAACTACCATGTAAATTTTTGTAATTTTGTATAATATTTATGCATTACATCCTAATATTTATTTGGTAAAAATTTCATCGCTAATCACGCACCAGTTTTTAAGTAATACACATATTTATGTCTTTGTTGTCTCCGTTCCTTATATTATGGCCGCTACTGTACCTAAGTATATCATAATTATTTAATTCTTGAGCGCCTCGAGGTCGTCTAATGGTTAGCAAGCTAGTCTCCTTAGAATCATTACAATTGAGTATTGAGTTCGATCTTCACTGGGTGTCCCATACTTTCGGCCTTGTTCCATATCTAAGATGCACTTAGAAAAATCAGCATAATTATTTAATTCTAATTCCAATCTAAACATTCCAACCATTTTACTCCTAAAGTACAAAATCAAATTTTAAAAATCTAACCCGCTGTTAAAAATTATTGTCTGTCCATTTAATTTATGTTCCTAATATGTATCTTAATCAGGCATAATTAAAAAGTGATATGCCATAACAGCAGAAAATTCCTTTCGCGACGCATACCTTCAACTCCATAGTTAAGTAATACTGTTTTTGATTGAACAGTATTGACACACTCTACCTACGCATTGTACTACTACCAATTTAGTTTCAAAATAATCATGAATTCATCTTATACCTTCTAAATAAATCATTTTCACAATTTACTTAAAACTATCACCTGAAGAAGAACAGTATTGTCCTGAAATTTTTGTGTAGTGATAAAATGGTATTATTAACCATTGTAATAAAAAAATTACAATATAAAGCTCTACTTTGTATCGAGCACTCTTTATAAAAGTAAAAGCTTGAACAGTGGATTTTATTCCCCCTGTTCTTTCACTTTCTTATGTGTGTGTGTGTGTGTGTGTGTGTGTGCGTGTGTGTGCGCGTGTGTGTGTGTGTGTGTATGTGTGTATGTGGACATGCGTGTGTGCCTTAATACGAATATCAATAATATATGTGTGTGTGTGTGTGTGTGTGTGCGCGTGTGTGCGTGTGTGCGTTCATATATATATATATATATATATATATATATATATAGACAGTGTCGTGCTATAAATCCGAATATTTTTAAGTGGCAGCAGCACCATGATATCCCATCGTACCGAGGTTTCGAGAGTGTCATTAAAGTACTACATCCCAGTCGTTGTCTGGTTCTTGATGGACGACGTAATTAGTAGTCGACGTGAGAATACGATGGTCGAGTTGTTGTAGAGAGCCTTCGAGCTGGTGATAAAACCAAGGAAATCATTGATTAAATTCTTCTTCTTCTTCTTCTTCTTCTTCTTCTTCTTCTTCTTCTTTCTTTCTTTCTTTCTTCTTCTATGTGCCTTGTTCTTTCAGGACGTAGGCGGTCATGGCCTTCCACGTCTCCCTGTCCCTGGTGCTTCTTAGTACACTTTCTCCTGTAACGTCTCTCAGCCTCCGTTCTATCATCCACCTGATCAGGCCCTTCAAATATGTTATCCGCTGCTTTCCTCTGTCTCTTTTTCCGTCTATCTGGCCTGTTAGTATCAGATTATCCAAGCCCTCCTTCCTCATTGCATGTCCCAGGAACTTCAGTTGTCCCTTCTTAATGCTCAGTATTAATTTTCTTTTCATTTCCATCCTTTCCATCACCTCATCATTGCTCACATGCTCGGTCCATGATATCCGCAGCATCCTTCTGTAGAACCACATTTCAGCTGCTTTAATTTTTTTCCTTCATCTTTGATGATATTGTCCAGCATTCACTACCATATTGAAGTACTGACATCGCATAACAATCTAGTACTCTTTTCTTTGTTTCTAGTGAAAGTTTCCTGTGTTTTAATACTTTACTTAGTTTCTGAAACGCGTCCTTCGCCACGCCAATTCGTCTTGAACAGATTAAATATACTAAAACTTTGCAAAAGGATATGGAACGACAAGGACAATTTTGGGCCAAAACGCAAAAACTCGTAAGTGTCATGTCGCCACCAGGTCAACCGAATTCGTCGCCAACGTTGTCAAGATCTCCAGCAAAAACATAAGGAAAATCGCAAATGAAATGGGCAGTGAGCAAGTGAACAGTCGGGAATAATGTCAAGGTTGACTTGCATCAGAAATCTTATATGCGCACTAACACATGGTAGTATTAATCAACTTATGACCGCTTCATCGCTAAACTTCTATCCTCTCTGCTATGTATGTGGGGGAGGGGGTGAAGAGTAAGAAGTGACAGCAGGTCCTACAACATCAAGGAGGCATTCAAGGCAGCCATCAGAAACGCCATAACATGGACCGAAATGCACTTGATTTAGACCTCCGTGTTGTGTCTGAGGCTATATGGCAAGATGAATGAAAATATAACATCACCATTGCTAGTGATCACTCTAAACACGTCTGTAATCACAATTAGGCTCAACCAACTCTTTACAAATCGTCTTTAATCTCCTCAGATTGACAGACAAAAATTCTGAAATGAATGCCAGGCAGTAAAGCACACTGTTTTCAAATTTCTGTCTTGTCAGTCAGTCAGTTAGGTCCCATACGTGATACACGCTTTGGGCAATCATGTCTCGAAAGAGACATGACTGACTGGGCAGAAGATTATCCTGAAGTAGGTTGCCATTGCTTTCTGCGGTAGACTGGTTGCCAGCCAAAGCTATAGAACCCAATCTGTCCTGCTATTTGACTCATAGCTAGAAGGGGAAGAGATGTATTATATTATTAAGTAGTTATTAGTGGGGGATCAGTTTATTACTTCATAACAATAGAAAACCTAGCCCCCACTTTATGACCACTAGAAACCTTAATCATGTTTCCAACTATTAGGTGCCATACGTGATACACGCTTTGTGCGAGCATGTCTCAAAAGAGACATGACGGACTGGGCAGAAGATTATTCCGCAGTAGGTTGTCATTACTTTCTGCGGTAGACTGGTTGCCAGCCAAGGCTATAGAACCCAATCTGTCCTGTTATTTGACTCATAGCTAGCGGGGGAAGAGATGTATTATATTATTAAATAGTTATAAGTGGGGAATCAGTTTATTACTTCATAACAGTAGAAAACCAATCCCTTACTTTATGACCAGTGGAAGCCTTAATCATGTTTTCAAATATTATATTCAGTCAGTCAGTTAAGTGTTATGGGTGATACACGCTGGGCGATAATGTCTCGAAGGAGACATGACTGACTGGGCAGAAGATTATCCCGCAGTAGGTTGCCACTGCTTTCTGCGGTAGACTGGTTGCCGGCCAAGGCTATAAAATCTAATCTGTCCTATTATTTAACCCATAACTTGAGAGAAGAGACGGAATAATACATTTCCTAAGGGTATTTGCGCATGATATGCGCTTAATTGTGTACAACGTTTAATTGAAATAATAATAATAATGCTATATTTATTTTACATTATTTGTTTGCCTATTCATCTGCGCCATACTGTATATACGTAGATATAGGGACAGATGGTTAATGTTTTCTTGATTCGGCCTTCTGTCATACATAATTGAACTCCCCTACAGTTTACTGATTATTCAGAATTATCAGAAGATAATCATCAGAAGGTTGGTTGCCGGCGTGTTGGAATGTGTGAATTAATGTGGAATAGTTTAGAAGAGTGGTAGAATTAAAAAATATATTTTTCATTTTAAAATAGAAATTTATTAAAAGGAAAGAATAACAAGAATTGGTAGTAGCAATTAATGTTCAGTGAGAAACAAGTAAATAATTAAGGGTATCAAGAGTTGTAGAAATGTTCGTAGTAGTAATTTGTTGGAAAGAGTTTATGCGTATGTATGTATGTTTTTTTTTTTTTAATCATTTCACCCCGAGCAAGGCGGAAACTCCACTGATGTGCAGGGGGCTACATAAATGTAAAAAGATTAATTAGAAAAGAGTGAGGAGTACAAACTAGTTAGAAAGGAGCAATAGAAAGCTGAGAAAGCAGGTGCGATGACAGATACATAAGTGTAGAGAAAGGGAAGGTTATACGGGGGTGGGGAGAGAGCTAGAGTCCAGTGGTTAGTAGATGAGTATTGACCTTGCATTTAAATTTCTGGAGGTTGTAGCCGTCAGAAAAGCAAGAATACGGGAGCGAGTTCCACAGGCCGGAAGTGCGAGAGAAGAAGCTGCAGGAGTAGAATTGTCGTCTGCATTTGGCTAACCTGACTGTGAATGGGTGGGACCCAGATGCCAGTCTGGTTGCACGAGTAAACACCTGTTGAGGAGGCATCAGTGACTTAAGTTCGTCTGTATGTATGTATGAGCGTTTGTTTCGTAAGAATGTCTTTGAATGAAGAAGAAGAAGTAAAAGGAGTCAGCACACGAGAAAGAAGGAGAAAGAATACTTACGTCCGGGTCGTGGTTGAAGTTTCTCCCGTTACATTTTATTGTGTCGTCTCGCTGCTCCCATCTTACTCTCTAACTGACACTGACCGAATCCTTTTATAGTCATTTTTCGCACTGGATCGCTAACTCTTCTTACTCTTGCAAATCGCCTCAATTCAACATTTACTCGCAAAATCCGGTTTCGACTTTATCTTGAAGTACATGGTCAATCCTTTTTCTATTCAGCAAAACCAGGATTTTACACGTCATTGTGAATTTTTGTAAAAGTGAAGAAGAAAGTTGCTTTTAATTCTTAATTCCCTATCTATCATATATATACGCAATATTAGTTTATTATATTCTGGCCAATGTTTTCTCGATAAAACCGGCATTAACCGACTGATGCCGCTGAATTTGAGGATAATCTAATGAGACACTCAGTAGTCTAGATTTTTGTTTTACAAATTACTACCAAAAGTAAAATAACATTGTGTTGCGAGCTACAGTTAGTTAAAAGTATTCGCTAAAATTTCTCTAGTATTTTTATCTTCAAGTTGAGGATTTGTGGTATCTACTAGGGCACCCACGTCGCAACCGGATGTCATACAAGGTCAGTGTGTTTAACGGTCATCTTCTACTATGTGCTCTGTCCTTTAAGGGCGTAGGCGATCATGGCCTTCTACGCCTTACTATAACTAGTGGCTATTAGCAAACTTTCTCCTGTAACACCACGCAACCCTCGTTCTGTCATAGACCTGCGCAGGCCCTTCAAATATGTTATCCGCTGCTTTCCCCTGTCTGTTTTTTCCTCTATCTGGCCTGTTAGTATCAGGTTTTCCAAGCCCTCCTTCCTCATTGCATGTCTCTTTTCTCACGCCCCATACTCTTTTATGCATGTCATCATTTCTTCTTCATTTATGGGGCATGTAGTTTCAGGACGTAGGCGATCATGGCTTTCCACATCTCCCAGTCCCTGGTGGCTCTCAGCACGTTTTCTCCTGTTGCATCATGCAAACCTCGTTCCGTCATTCACCTGATCAGGTGCTTCAAATATGTTATGCTTTCCCCTGACTCTTTTCCCCTCTATCTGGCCTGTTAGTATCAGATTCTCCAAGCCTTCCTTCCTCATTACATGTACCAGGAACTTTAGTTGTCTCTTTCTGATGCTCAGTATTAATTTCCTTTTCGTTTCCACCCTTCCCAAAACCTCGTCATTGCTCACATGCTCGGTCCATGATATTCGCAGCATCCTTCTGTAGAATCGCATTTCAGTTGCTTAAATTCTTTTCTTTATCTTTGATGATAATCTCTAGCATTCACTACCATATTGAAGAACTGACATCAACATCACAGAGCAATCTAATACTCTCTTCTTTATTTCTAGTGAAATTTTCCTGTCTCTTAATACTTTACTTAACTTCTGGAACGCGTTCTTCGCCATGCCAATTCGCCTTCGGATCTCTGTGTCACACTTTCCATCCTCTGTCAGAACATTTCCAAGACTGTGCGAAAATT
The DNA here is from genome assembly GCA_037127315.1 of Ascarosepion bandense. Lineage (NCBI taxonomy): Eukaryota > Metazoa > Mollusca > Cephalopoda > Sepiida > Sepiidae > Ascarosepion > Ascarosepion bandense. The sequence goes on from JBBBDQ010001636.1 coordinate 162,426, forward strand.
CCCAAGACCCCTCGACATTTCCCCTTTTCGGTCACGTCACAGACGCTGAGCATTAAGCCAGTCTTCTCGCTAGGGAGAGGTACAGCCTGGAGGAAAAACTTCCTGGAGAAAGCTAATATTCACAGAATACCAATCCTAGCCAAAAGGGGAAGGCTTAGTTGATACAGCCTCCAGCTGTATCAACTAATCCTTATTTATAAGTTAATATGAATGCAACACATTGATTCACAATAAGCATTTAATTCATAGAATTTCCTGAAACTTGTCCTTCCAGAAATGTTTAAATAAAGAATCGCCATTTTCTGATTGTACTTAAGTTATATATTTTTTTTTAATCATTTCACCCAGAGCAAGGCGGAAACGCCACTGATGTGCAGGGGGCTACATAACTGTAAAAAGATAAATTAGAAAAGAGTGAGGAGTACAAACTAGTTAGAAAGGAGCAATAGAAAGCTGAGAATGCAGGTGCGATGACAGATACATAGGTGGAGAGAAAGGGAAGGATATACGGGGGTGGGGAGAGAGCTAGAGTCCAGTGGTTAATAGATGAGTATTGACATTGCATTTAAATTTCTGGAGGTTGTAGCCGTCAGGAAAACAAGAATATGGGAGCGAGTTCCACAGGCGGGAAGTGCGAGAGAAGAAGCTGCAGGAGTAGAATTGTCGTCTGCATTTGGCTAACCTAACTGTGAATGGGTGGGACCCAGTTGCCAGTTTGGTTGCACGAGTAAACACCTGTTGAGGAGGCACCAGTGACTTAAGTTCGTCCGAGCAGAAGCCATAAAAGTATTTATAGAACAGACAAAGGGAGGCCACATTTCGACGGTGGGGAAGTGGCTGCAGTCGACCCGACAGATCAGTACCTATCACATTACAGACTGTCCTTTGGAGCCTGTCGATAACGCTGAGGAGAACGGCAGGGGCGCTTGACCATAAATGGCAGCATATCCTCGAAAAACAATGTCGCATGTTCTTGTACTTCCATTAACAACATTGAACATGCCAATGAATTTAATTATGAGACACAAACAATATATTATCTTTTCATTAAATCATTTGGAACAGATAAGAATCTAAACTAAACGTCAATCAAGAATCTAACAAAATTAATCTGATTGACTTTCAGTTGGAACTTACTTCTCACCGATGGAAAATGGTTTGCTACTATCTAAGTGGCATGGTGGGTCGTATCTGTGAAAGTTGTACCCAGCGGAACTAAGGAATGTAGTTCATCCGGACACTTTCCATGGTAGTAGACTACTGGATTTAACCATCGTTGTTATCCACTGGATCATGTGTCCTTCAGGATAAAAGCGTTGGTTAAATCCGGTGACTTGACCCAAAGAGTTATCAGTTCAATACATGGCTACATCAGTGGTTAACAAATAAATTAGAAAGAGAAGTTAAAGGAAGATAATTACATGACATCCGGAAGTGGAATGGCGCATGGAACGAGAATGATATACCCCAGTGATCAAAATAAAAGTTTCGGTTTGAAATTCCAGGCACCTGTAGACAGCCGAATGGAGAATCAGTAATGGCGGCTCGACTACAGCCACTTCCCCACCGACGAAATGTGGCCTCCCTTTATCTGTTCTATAAATACTTCCATGGCTTCTGCTCGAACGAACTTAAGTTACTGGTGCCTCCTCAACGGGTGTTTACTCGTGCAACTAGATTGGCAACTGGGTCCCACCTGTTCACAGTTAGGTTAGCCAAATGCAGACGACATTTCTACTCCTGCAGCTTCCTCTCTCGCACTTCACGTCTGTGAAACCCGCTCCCATATTCTTGCTTTCCTGACGGCTACAACCTCCAGGAATTTAAATGCAAGGTCAATACTCATCTATTAACCACTTGACTTTAGTTCTTTCCACACCCTATATATCCTTTCCTTTCTCTTCACCTTTGAAACTGTCATCACACCTGCATTCTCAGCTTTCTATTGCTCCTTTCTATTGCTTCTATTGCTTCCTTTCTAACTGGATCGTCTTCCTCTTCACTCTCTTCTAATTAATCTTATGTAGCCCCCAGCACATCAGTGGCATTACCGCCTTGCTCGGGGTGATATGATTTTAAAAAAAGTGTACAACGACCGAAACGTCGTGAATCTAAACTTATGATTAATGGAATATTTTTGTGTGTGTGTGTGTGTGTGTGTGTGTGTGTGTGTGTGTGTGTGTGTGTCCGTTACCTATAGACTCCAAAACGGCCGAACCTATTTTCTTGAAATTTTGCACAGTTGTACTATAAGCGTCTGCGAGTGTTCTTAGCTAGGTTTTGTGTCGAGGTACCCCTGATAAATATCGAAAATAGATAATCGAAAAAGTTGGGTTATATAAGGAGTGGTCTGATTTTAATCAAATTTGATACACTCATAGACAAAGACATAAGAAACGATATTCAGAAGTTTCAAGGTTGCAGTTCTTACAATAGTGCAGAAAATCGATAATATCCCCGATATCGGAAATCGATACCCCCGATATTCTATCGAATCTGATCAAAAACCGATATTCAGCCATCAATATGACTCATTTTCTCCAATTTTACTCCCGATGGGTATGATAAATTTTCATGGACTTAGTTTATTCTTGGATGAGTTATTTGACTCCAATATTGGAAATCGATACCCTGATATCCTAACGGGTCTGATCAAAATCAGTTTTTCAGCCCTTTTATTTTAGTTTTTGCTTCGGGTTTGGCTCTAAGTAGGCATAATTGTAGTCCTTAGTCTCAGCCATGATACCATCTACCCAGAGAACTTATTTAGCCTTCAAAATTCAGTGTACGACGAAAAAAACTTATTTGATATCGATACCAGGAAATCAAAATTTGACTTACATTCATTCATTTTTCTTTTAGTCTACGGTTTTGCTTTAAGTGGAAACAACTATTGCTTTTTAGTCTTTTGTGCCAACGTCTAAAGAGTCTGAGCTCCAGGACCATAGATTAGTTTTAAATTTTTCATTACACACGAGCAACGCCGGGATATACTGCTAGTCTCCCAATAAAGATGAGTACAAAGCCCGAACAATGTAAATGATGTACTTAGAAGATTTTCCTAAATTTTGAAGATTACTGGATAGTTAAAACTATTAGTAAGGCGCTCATGTTATATTCATCAAGTACGTTTTACAAATATGTTCCACGTAGAAAAAGTTTCAAAAATACACCCTTGTGCAAATTAATTGAAAAACAAGACAAAACAATGATGTCTTACTAGGATCTCACAATTTCCCTAAACGCATATACATCGTCTCTTAGCATTGTTTTTCTCTTCTGACCACACTTTCCTTTACGTTTTGGACCGACAGATGCAGTTTGCTTATTTTCCTTGATGATACGACTGACATTTTAAATCTGACAACGACAATATCTGCGATCTCCCTGTAAGGCTTGCCAATGTGTTCGTGCAGCGTTACAATTTTCGTATGCTTTCTTTGAAGGAGTAATGTCCATTGCAGGACAATTAATCGACGGTCAGGACTATTGTGTCTGGGCGTGATAAAAAATCTGATGTAATCACGGATGAGGCAATATTTTTCAAGGCTTAACAAATTACATCCTACACACCGAAAATAGATTAATATTACTACATACCAGTGCAAATGACATAATCTGAGGCAACAAAACAGAAATCGATTACACCCTGTCACTCTAGTGGGTCAAAAACTGACCGTATGGTAAAGGAAAGGAAACTAAAGCAGTCGTTTCAATTAATCTGCACTAGGATGTAAATCTATCGAGTTAGTTATGAACACTTCATAAAAAAGTTCTTTCCTGTTAATTAATTGGAGTAGATAGATCTATCTATCGCCCGGTTCACACTCCACCCATGTCTATTGAACAGGTTAAGAGGCTCATCCCTTGTTCCCTGTTCAGGATATGGTTTCCGGCTTTCTCTTTTCCGATCTTTTCACTATTACGTAGCCCCCTGCACATCAGTGGTGTTTCCGCCTTGCTCAGGGTGATACGATTAAAAAAAATGCTTTTCTGGGATATACTAAACTAAAAGTTTCAAATCAAATTAATTGACATTTAAATCAGCTTCAGAAAAGTATATTTTTTCAGATGTTTTAATAAAGAAAATCACATTGTTTTGAGAAAATTGTAAATATACTTAAAATCAGTGATTAAAAAAACTCATTCCAATTAAATATAAATTCGTTTTTTAAATACCGCAAGGTAGTTTGCTTATTAGAAATATTAAATTTAATTTATTTGTTTTAAATTAAAACTAAAATAAAAGTTCCAAAGAAAAATTTTCATTTTTAAAAAATTCATTTTAAATCCTAGGTATCGCTTTTATTTGTAAGTACCTCCGCTAATGCATTTGAAGGGTTTAGTAATTTACTAATTGCATAGCCTGAATTTTTATGATGGATCCAAGGTTGGGGCTACAAAGTAATAAAAGTGGTCGTATTCGGACACAGGCTAACTTTATGTATGTAAGTGCCCCTGCCTCTCTGATGATGTCACTTTCATTTCTGATTTAAATAGCATTTAATCATTGCCTGATAATAAATCCCAATTCTCGTGAACAATTGCAGTTTTGAATGGGTCTAATTTGCCTTATTTTGCTTTTATCTTCTCAAAGAATCCGGATGACGACATGGCTTTAACCTTAATGAAACCGTCAACTTTCAATATTAGAAAGCCATTTTATTTGCTCATAGCAGCCATTATGGAGAAGTTCATATTACTGAAAATGATATCATTGGGTCTAGAGATAATTATAAGATAAAGTAAGTTCAACAATCCCTATCCAAGTGTGAATGTGTTTCTTGTAGGTTTGAGTTTTCATCAGGGTTTCGTGAAAGATTTTCCCTATCAAATTTAAGTCATCCCTCTGATGTGCGTTGTGGGGCAGTCGATATCGACTCGGATCGACAAATCGGGGAGCCGAGTTCGAATTCAAGTTGAATTCGTTGCATTCATTTACGCACAAATACCCTTGGGAAATGTATTAATCCGTCTCTTCCTTCCAGATTATGGGATAAATAATAGGACAGATTGGGGCGGCAACCAGTCTATCGCAGAAATGGCAACCTACTACGGGAAAATCTTCTGCCCAGTCAGTCATGTCTCTTTCGAGACATGATCGCCCAAAGCGTGTATCACGTATGGCACTTAATTGATTCTAAATATGCAGTGTATTTTTTACAAAATATTCCTCTCTCTCTTTTCTTCCATCTCTCTCTCTCTCTCTCTCTCTCACACACACACACACATATATATATATATATGCACATACAGACATATTTGTTCGAAATTTTATAACGATTATTTTGATTGATGTTCAGTGTGGCCGAAAAGGAAATTTAGCGTAATGTCATGTTTCCTTGTTGACAAACAACAAATGCTCCACGTGTTTTCGTTTTCTTTATTACGTGGCTATTAGGCTAGGATCAAAGTGTAGTATCTGTTCTCTCCAACTGTTACCGACATGGTAATGTTTCTTCGTAAGGAAACATTCGGAATTCATTAATCGATAAACTCGTGCTGCGCTAGTCAGTCTTTTTTTTTCCAGTCATTTCACCCTAAGCAAGACGAGACCGTCATTTGTTCGCTGTGGGTTACAGTGGCAGAAAAAAACTGTATGCAAGGGATATTGAAGAAAGAATAAAAGATGAACGGTGTTTAAGAAGGTAGAAGATGTCAATTGACATTGTATTTACATTTTTGGAGGTTGTAACTCTCAGGGAAGCAAGTAAACGGAAGCGAGTTCTATAGACAGGATGTGCGAGAAAAGCAGCTTTTGGATTAGAACTGGCAGTAACATTTAACTATTTCAACAATAAAAGAGTGGGACATAAACGCCAATCAAGTAACACGCTTACATTCACGTGAACTGGTTACCAGCAGTTGACATGAGGATATCTGTAGAAAAGACAGAGGGAAGCCACGTCATGTCTGTGAGAAAGTGACTGAAGTCGAGATGCCAAGTCAGGACCGATTATATTGCAGATCCTTCTTTGGATTTTGTCGAGAATCTCTAGATGAATAACAGGAGCACCCGACCAGAAATAGTAACAGTGTTCAATGCCCGGAAGAATGGTAGATTTATAGTTGTGCAAGATGGGTGCTGAAAATTGATGGAATGAAAATACTTTATTTTAATTCTCTGCCCATGAGGCTAGGATCAAAGTGTAGCGTCTGTTCGTCTCATCTCTAGTGATAATGATAATATTAGCCGTTTCCTAATAAAGAAACATTCGGCATTCATTGAGCGAACTACCAGTGTTACATGAGTTACACTTTTCTTCCCACCCTAGCAATCATTATATGATTTATCTACCTCATCTCTAATGTTAATGGTAATATTAGCGATTTTCTTATACGGAAACATTTAGTATTTATTAACCGAACCACAAACCTGTTGTCAAATTAAGTCCCTGACTGCCACAAAGTGGAATTATCGCTAATCTGAATCTTTTGCGTGGGGACATAACAAAGAGCCACAACATAAGATAAAGAGGAAGATTTGGTTGGTTGGATATTTTTGTTTTTATGCCATATGTCGGCAGGTCATTTATTGCAAACTAAATTTTATCTATTTATTGCTGGTAATACCCTTTTCTTTCAACAATTTATTATTGTTTTTAATATAAGTTTTTGTGTCTAGTAATACTTTTTTCTTTTCGAGTACCAAGATTCATTGAGATTTGTTTTTCAGGGCAGGATCCCCAAGTCCTACCCAGTTATTTAACCCATAACTGGAGTGAAGGGACGGATTAATACCTTTCCCAAGGATACCAGTGCTTAAATGAATGCAGGGTATTCAACTGGATTTCGAACTCGGCTCACCGATTTCTCTTTCCGAGCCGATAATCACTACACCACAACGCACATCTGTCACTATACGCTTACTTCCCAAGCGGTCGCTCATCTAAGTACTCACCAGGCTCAACGTTGCTTAACATCGGTGATCGAGCGAGAACCGGTGTATTCAACCTGATATGGCCGTAAGACTAAAGAGGAAGAAACTACGCAAATCGGATAGTTCGATCTTGAATAAGTGTTAAATTCGGTGTCTTCAAAAACATATATAAACAAAGTGGGCAACGCAGAAATCAGTAAACGTATTCGCTTCAGAAGAATCCTTTTTGCTGCCAGCAAATCCGGAGAAATTGTTTCACATCTCCACCTATTTTTTAGGTACAGGCTGATACCAAAGACTACAGCTGAAAGTTTTACGGACTTCTCGTTGTGGTGCAGTGGATATCGACTGGGAACAACAAATCAAGGTAGCCGAGTTCGTAATTCCAGTTGAATTCATGGCGTTCACTTACGCACAAATATCCTTGGGAAAGGTATTAATTCGTCTCTTCCTTCCGGTTATGAGTTAAATAATAGGACAGATTGGGTTTTATAGCCCTGGCTGGCAACCAGTTTACCGCAGAAAGTAATAACAACCTACTGCGGGATAACCTTCTGCCCAGACACTCATCTCTCTTTCGAGACATGATCGCCCAAAGCGTGTATCACGTATGGCACTTAACTGATTGACTCTATCTCTCACCCTCTTTTTCTCTCTCTACGTATGTATGCATATGTCCACTCTTGTTTTCCCGCATATAAAGTCAGATTATTTAAATTGAAACGTCTCAAAATGTCATTCATCTTGCTGAATATAATAATTGGAAACATGATTAGGCTTCTACTGGGCATAAACTTGGGATCAGTTTTATATTGTTATAAAGTAATAAACTGATCCCCTACTAATTACTACGTAGTAATATAATACAATTTTCCCCCTCTAGCTATAAATCAAATAACAGGACAGGTTGGGTTTTATAGCCTTGGCTGGCAACCAGTCTACCGCAGATTTCAATGGCAACCTACTGCGGGATAACCTTCTGTCCAGACACTCATCTCTCTTTCGAGACATGATCGCCCAAAGCGTGTATCACGTATGGCACTTAACTGATTGACTCTATCTCTCACCCTCTTTTTCTCTCTCTACGTATGTATGCATATGTCCACTCTTGTTTTCCCACATATAAAGTCAGATTATTTAAATTGAAACGTCTCAAAATGTCATTCATCTTGCTCAAAATCTTTCCCCTTATTAAAAAAAAGCTTTAAATTACACCAACTACACCAACTATACCACCATTTATGACCGTCTCCGTAAGAAGTCTATGAAGGCTGTCAAAGAAGAAACTGGTTGCTTCACGCCAAAAGTGTCTTCAATCTGTAATTTAATGAGGTAGAAAATGGCTGGTAAATTTTAATGCCTCCAACACAAAACTGTTTTCCTTTAACCCCCATAGAGAAACATTCCTGCCTACCATGAGAAAGGATGACGCTAGTCCGCTGGAGAGCAACGCACTGGGCTTCCTTGGCCTCACTCTCTCGAATAACCTCAAATGGAATGACTACATTGAATCCATAGCTGCATCTAGGGATTTTGGTTCACTGTAGTAGGTTTTTCTCATCAGAATCCATTTTGCACATTTACCAATCTTCCATTCGTCCGTGCATTAAATAAATACTGTAGCCATATCTCGTCGGGCGCTCCTATTCATCTTGAGGTTCTCGACAAAATCCAAAGGAGAATCTGCAATATAATAGATCCTGACTTAGTAGCTCACCTTCAGTTACTTTCTCATCAACATAATGTGGCTTCCCTCTGTCTTTTCGACAAGTATTTTTCATGGCAACTGCTCTTATGAGCTGTTTTCCCTGGTTCCCCAACCACATGTATTTACTTGTGCTACTAGATAGGCACAAAGTCTCACTTTTTTACCGTCTAAATCAAGAGTCGGCAACCTACGGCCCGCGGGTCGGATCCGGTCTGCGAAGGCATTTTGACAGGCCCACGAGCCTGATTACCAATGACTCTATTTTTAACAAGAGAGACGATGCTTTCGAATTCAACAAAAGGCCTGCTATTATCTTCCTCTGATCCACCCAACCAAATTTGAATACTATGACCGCAAAAAAAACGATCAAAACCCAATCACCTCCATTTCTGTGTAAAAAATAAAAAAAATAAACATAAAACAAAAACTGAGAGCTGATTTGACCGACCGACCGACCGGTGACAGACATTAGAAGTGGACACTTTCAAAGGGACAATGCTGTCTCAGTTGGCTTTCTTTTTCATTCCTCCAACAGCGACCCCCCTCGCTTACCCCTGCCACCTACCCTATGTAAGTTGCTGGAATTTTTCAATGGGCCATGTTCTTATCTTATCATACGTAAGTGTTTGCAACTATTTTTACTCGTATGTATGTGCATATGCGTTTTATTTTTGTTTGATGTGTGTTTGGTTCGTTTGTGGCACAATTTTCAATAACAGTTTCAAACCTACACGTCATAATTTCATCCATTTCACTTCGGTTGAATTTTTTTACTTTGAAGTATTTTGACGTTCCTTAAGGAAAATTAAGTTTTGTTAGGTGTATTTTAATTTTAGATTTTCTTTTGTTTTTCTGATTTCTCAAAGTTTCTTTTCATTATGGTTTTAAATATTTAAGTTGACAGGGGTCTGCATATGTAATTTTCCTTGATTTTTTCATTAATGGTCTTCGTCCGGCCCGCGACCTGTCATTATAACACGATCCGGCCCGGGGGTCGAATGAGTTGCCGGCACCTGGTCTAAATTCAATGTCAGTTGCCATCTTCTAACTACTTGATTCCCATCTATCTGTTATCTTTTCTTCGACACACTCTTTACTTTTCTTTTCTTACTGAACCCCCTGCACACCAGTGGCATTTCTGCCTTGCTTGGGGTGAAATGATTATATAAAAAACTGCCTTGGCTGTTTTTTTTTATTCTCAATTATTTTTTAAAGATACAATGTCAATCCTTATATTTTGTCTTCCTAATTCTTGTTCTTTTATTGCTAATAATATTTCTTATATTCTTGCGTCTTAGTAGCTTTATTGCCTTGCTCGTATTAAAAAGATTAAAAAAAAGCGTTGAATTAATTAATTCTGAGATTGCTACTGAATTTTGTCAGGAGACTCACGATCAATATCAACGTATATCTATTAGTCAGTCAGTTAAGTGCCATACGTGGTACACGCTTTAGGCGATCATGTCCCGAAAAAGACATGACTGACTGGGCAGAAGATTATCCCGTAGTAGTTTGCAATTACTTTCCGGTTGCCAGCCAAGGATATAGAACCCAATTTGTTCCATAAATGGAAGGAAGAGGCGGATTAATAATTTTCCCCAAGGCAATTTGCACGTTAGTGAATGCAGTTAATTTAACTGGAATTCGAACTCGGCTCCCCGATTTCTCGTTCCGAGTCGATATTTACTGCGCCACAACGCACATCCACTCGAAAAGCAGTCGCAGTTAGTTGAGTGCGTACGTGGGCTTGGTGCTTATTTTTGCTCTGGGCAGTTACTCGATTCATGCGCGCTCAAAGCAGGGTGCATTCGTGTTTACCTACAGTCAACTGATTCCTTCGCAGTATGAAGAAAAAGTCCGCAACACGAGAAAGTTCCTCTTCTCAGTCCCACGGTTTAGCACAATGAATACAAATTATATATTTATTTTAGCTTTTAAAAGGAACAACATTTCTCATTGTCTCTAAAATAGTGGTTTATTAAGAAAGAGTAGAACTGTTTTATTGTTTGGCACAGCACTTAATATAAAATGGTGATAAAGAGATAACAAAATCCCAAAGAAATTTTAGGTTTGTTCCATATTTCGCAACAGATATTTTCTTTTTAAAATAATAATAAAGTGATTCTGCTAGAAAACTGAATAATTACGAATCAGTATAATCGCAATTATTTGTATTCATACTTGGAGGAGGTTCGTTTTCATTTTATGGTAACTTTCGATTTGAAGATATCTGACGCCATCTGATAAACACAAAATCGATTTGACGCATAATGTCGAAAACAAACAACCGTAAACCTCTGTAATTTAAACAAAGTATTTGAATATACTTCGACATAAAAAAAATGGTGGTGAGAACAGAGAAAGTGTTAAAAGAAAGAGAAAAAATGCTGAGTAGAGCTATAACTTATAAATAACAAGGGAATCTATGCATCTAAGAGTTTTCCTTGAGACATAATTTCAACTATAAGAGTGCTATTAATATGAGGAAGACTACTAACTAGTTGAAACACTTCCACTTCTATTACAATATTTTAGCAAAGTTAAAAAGTTGTTATGGTTTATAAAATGGCGAGTGTTCTGAAAATAGAAAAAGATAGACACACTGACGCCAAGAATTCAACATTGGGCGGCAAAATAAGGAACCGTTTCTGTTGGTAGGAGTAGGAGTAAGAGTGGAAGTCAGCAGTAGGAGTTAAGGACAGTAGTTTTGTGTAGGAGATTTGAAAAAGGAAAGACGCTAGTCAGTTGACGACTAGAGTCCAGAAGGGATAGGCTCGTTTACTACTATCATCCCACAGTGAAGAGAATTTAGCTAGTCTGTTCCTGTATCCACACAAAATTTAAAGGTTGTAACTTGATGTAAAAACCTAAAGTTTTATACCAAAAATAAACATCATTAATTCAAATTTGTGTTATCTTCTAATAATACCAAAACGAAGCAACACAACAAAGTCGTGTCATGTACGATTATAGATGGGGAACCACTTTGGAATACTGGGTACTGTAAGCAACCTTCTAAAATTCGAAATGTGTTTTAGCTTTAAATAACTCACAAAGGGTTGATAAGCTGAAAAAATCAACCAATCAATCAACCCCCCTCCCCTCTCTCTCTCTCTCTCTCTCTCTCTCTCTCACACACACACACACACACACACACCATTGTCGAATCACGCTGGAAACACCATGTCCACCGGATCGCCGCAATGCGTTTCAGCATTAAATAATCCACAAAGGGTTGATAAGCCGGAAAAAATCAATCCACTTTTTCTTTCTTCGACTACTTCTTGTCTCTCAATCTTCTTGTTCCTCTTTCTCTTCTCTCTCTTTTACTTTGTAGTCAAATCACGATGAAAGCCCTGGTTCTCGATCACCAAAGTTAAGGAGGGTCGAGACTGGTCAGTATTTAAATGGGGTCAGCGTGGGAACACCAGGTACTGTAAACAACCTTCTACAATCCGAATGTTTCAGCTTTAAATAACACCTAAGGGTTGATAAACTGTAAAAAAATAAAAAAATAAATTAACAATATAGGATTACTACCTTTAGTGCTTAAAAAAGCTGCACAAGTTTGGTTAAAGATCAATGCAAATTTTTTGTCAAAGATCTTTTAATTTTATTTTTCTATATTTCGGATCATTCCGATTTCTGTTACATATTTAGACATAAATCTGTCTATATTTGAGCACTTTTAGTTTTCATAACCGATTATCAAAGAGTTCTTGGTTTACTCTGCTACTTTTGCTTACTTGTTATTATTTTTTCCACAAACATTTTTGATTGGTGACGAACGGGCACGTGCCGTAAAAATATGACGGCAACATATATATCGATACATCACCTATTGAGTATCTTACATTAAGAACTGAGAAAAAACAATAATTTACCCCCACAGGAGCCTAACATGAGGAACATATATATAGTCATCTGCCGACAGATCTATTTCGCTGTACCACAGCTCATCAGTACGGTTCGACATCCGATTGCTTCTAGCCAGTGTTGAAACCCGACCGCATTAACATTGGTTGGATAGGAAATTAAGAATTAAAATCAACTTTCTTCTGCACTTTTACAAAAATTGAACGCCCACAAAAATGGATTCGAACGACTAAAACATTTTGGGAAAACCCAAACCATCGCAAATTTCTCAAATCAGTGTGAAAAGCAAAATTCTAGATCCTGATTGGATACGAAATAAAAAAAAATGAACGATGACGTCAGTCAAGCGTTTTTTAAATCTTAAAGAAGAAAATTCCCTCTGGAGCCGGTCACATGACTGAATTACACTACTTAACCACGTCTGTGACCCGGTCAAGACAGTTAGACGGGAGAAGCGAGAAAGGCTAAAATTTAACGGGAGAAACTTCAACCACGACCGACCCGGACGTTAGGTCAAATCGCACCTTGTTCTCTTTCTCCTTCCTTCCCGCTTGCTGATTCCTTTTACTTTTCTTTCTCCATCTAAAGACATTCCTACTGAATACAAGCATACATACGTACGTACGCATATACTCTTTCAACGAATTACTTCTACGAACATTTGTACGAACTCTTGATACCCTTAAGTTTCTCATAGAGCATTTACTGCTACTAATTCTTGTTATTAATTTCTTTTAATAAATTCCTATTTTAACATGACAAATGTATAATACATTCTTACACTATTTCACACTATTCCACACAGCTACGAATCCTTCGCACCTGCTAACAACCAACCTTCTGATGATAACGTTAATAACCTTCTGATAATTCTGGATAAAAACTTGTAAGCTGTAGGGAGTTCGGTTATGTATGATACAAGGCTAAATTAAATAAACATTAACCATTTCACTAAGAACTTGGTTCCCAACCAGGAGTCCATGGACTCTTAGTGGTCTATGAAAGAATTTCAAGAGGTTCAAAAGATTCTAATTCGTACCGGCGTGTGCTCATAATGTGCTAGGTGTGCGGCGCACACCCTATAATTTTATCCATAATTTCAAACTTGCTTTCTTCTAGTAGGTGTTTTACTTAAATAAAGGCGGGCTGAATGAAAAGGTTTTCAATTTTATATGAGTAAGTTTAAAGATTAATCAGCATAATAACGCAGGACATTTTATATAAATATATTTTTTTACAGAAAAATCTTTTATTTTTGCTGGTTTAACTTATTCCGTTGTAGGGGTCCACAAGTGAATAAGTGACTGGAAAAGGGGGAACAGGACAAAAAAAGGTTGGTAACTACCAGTCGGCGATTTTACCTCTGAGCTATGGGCTCTCGGTAGAGGAAGGCGGACTTCAGCGTGTAATATACAATGTGAACACACTCCAGTATATATATATATATATATATATATATAAGAAAATAAATTTCGATGTTCAAAACTGTTGAATGATCATTTCAACATGAAATCCCTAAGAGAGATTTTACATCGCTTCGGCAACTACCACATTTCAAAATGAAATAAAAAAAATTTGAAGGTTAAGAATTCACCGGCGGAAGTAAAAAATTTACCTCACAAAAAAAAAAAATTCGGTTAGCAAACAATGTCTATTTTTAGATTTTGGACAATTTTACTTTTAGATCGAGTTGTAAGTGAAAAAATTTGAAAATTCGGTTTTGTCTAGCTTTACAAAGGGAAAGGGGTTAACGGATGGAATAGGAAGTGGTGTTTGATCGAGAAGTGGGTTAAACAAAACAGAAAGAGAGGGAGGAAAGGGAGAAGAAGAAGAAGGAAAAAGAAAAGAAAAATGAAAAATTTACATATTTTAGAGACGCTCGATACGTGTCAACAAAACTAGCGTTTATAAATGGGTTAAAAAAGCATTAGAAAAAAGATTTTTTGAAAAAACATATTTAGGGGTAAAGCTAATATATGATTTAATTAAATCTAATTAAGTTAATGTAATTAATGATAAATCTAGATTTAAATAAAATAAAAATAAAAAATAAAAAATAAAAAATTATTAAAATAGAATTTAATTAAAAAACTTATTGCTAAAATTATTAAAAAAATTTTTTTAAAAACTTTATAAAAGATTTATGCTGTGAAAAAGATATATATACTTGCAGAAGAAATTGGAGGTTAAATTAGTAAAAGTATCCTTATTTAATAAAGGTAGATATTCAAAGGAGACAGGAAGAGGAAGGAAGAGGGGTTCAAAATTACGATTTAAAAATTTAATTAATTTATCAAAAACAATTTAATTTATATTTACTCTCCTAAAAAGTAAATTTAGAATTTAAAATTTTAAATGTTCACAAATTTCGTCCTATGGCGGCACTTACTAATGAATTCCTTTCTAAAATTCAGTAGTAGATGCTGGTTTGGGTACTTTAATATTAGAATTTTTTCTTGCAGACACAGATCGCACCTATCACGAAAATTCCTCGGAATTCGGGCTGAACCTATCAGTCTCCAGCTAATTACAGGGTCCAGCCCTTCTTCCTTCATTTTCCAGAATCTCCGTGAAAGGGCTGTCTGGTATTTTTGACCTGGGTTCGAAAAAGAATACCTGTGATTGTAATATTTCTGCTTAAAAGGTCCCGCGGACATACCAATGTAGGTCCGGTAATTTTTCTTGTTGTTGGATGGTGAAATGTGAGCTTCATAAATTACCTGTGAGGATTTACATTTGCCCACCCCCGGGCAGGCATCCATGGATTTTTTTTTGTTTTTGTGACGTAATGTTTTTTTACGTAATTTTTTTTTGTGACGTAAATAATTTTTTTCGTGACGTAAATTGTTTACTTCCGCCGGTGAATTCTTAACTTCCAAATTTTTTGATTTCTTTTTTATTTCATTTTGAAATGTGGTAGTTGCCGATGAGATGTGAAATCTCTCTTAGGGATTTCATGTTGAAATGATCATTCAACAGTTTTGAACATCGAAATTTATTTTATTTTATAATTGGTTCTGTAATTTTAATTACATTGAGCTCTCCACCTGTATCGTTTTTTAATATTAAAATATTAATTAGGATCTGGTCTTTAGGATTTACCTTCCTGCTTCTCCTTTTGGATTAAAGTTATATATATATATATATATATATATATATATATATATATATATATATATATATACTGGAGTGTGTTTACATTGTATATGTATGAACGATGACGTCAGTCAAACGTTTTCAATCCTAAAGAAGAAAATGCCCTCTGGACCCGATCATATGACTGAATTTCATTACTTCAAATCAAAGTTAGATGGGAGCAGCGAGACAAGCTAAAATTTAACGGGAGAAACTTCAACCACGACCGACCATATATATATATATATATATGGTCTCTCTCTCTCTCTCTCTCTCTCTCTCTGAACCCACTTTCTTTACGTTTCAAACCTACGGGTCAGCAGTATGTTTTTGATTTTTGTTGACATCCGCTCCTACGCGTGTTCTTTGTTTATATGTTGCGTATATAGATGCTTATGTATGAATATGTGTGTGTTCGACGAACTGATGTAATGATGTATTTTTTCTTAAATTTTATCTTTTAAGGGAGCGACCGTTATTTTTATTCGTTTTTTTAGGTCTTTTATATATATATATATGTAACGCACTTAATTATAATAGAAAGGATTAATGAAGTATATTTAAAAATTATTCTATTTTTATCAAAACCTATCACCTTATAGTCCAAATTTGGCTCTGAGACATGTGTTTGAGTTAACTTTATCAAACTGGGTGGTACGGTGGGTATATTAGTCTTCGTATATTTGTGCTCGAACGTTACTTTGTTTCCTTGCTGCTCTTTTACTTGGGGATGTGGAGAAAGAGACATGACTGATTGGGCAAAAGATTTTCCAGCAATAGGTTGCCATTACTTTCTGCGGTAGACTGGTTGCCAACCAAAGCTTTAGAACCCAATCTGTTCTGCTATTTAACCCATAGCTGGAAAAGAGGCGGATTAATATATTTCCCAAAGGAGTTGCGCGTAAGTGAAAGCAACGAATTCAACTGAAATTCGATCTCGGCTCTCCAATTTCTCGTTCGTACCCGATATGCACTGCACCACAACGCACTTAGTCTATGTAGGGGAAATGAAGTCTTTATTTTAAACCTCCGCTGCTTTGTGGTCACATCCAAACACGGAAAGGCTATGGGAATAAATCCAGACAGAAACCCTGGAGACCGCTGATACCACTGATAATATTCCGGCAACTCTTGCAGTTAAGCCGCTCCCAAATCTAACGCCATGCATTCCTTTTAATCTTGTCGGTACGGCCGAGAGAAAAGAGCATGTTATCTGGGTAGGGAATAGATACCATATATTATCGCCTAGACTGAAGAGGTCTCTACAACTTCACCACGAAAGGGCTGAATTTTGACCAAACGCTCTTGAGATAAACGGATTCTTACTAAAAATATATTGTTACCTCATCGTCACTTTGTTGGCTAACCGCTTTTGCAATAATAATAATAATAATAATAATAATAATAATAATAATAATAATAACGAAGAAGAAGAAGAATTATTATAACCAGCGGAACCCGTGGAATTTATTATGATTTCCTGGAAAAAATTTACTTTGACATACTACAAATGACAGTAACGTCTTCAAACATAAAGGTATTGGATAATAAAATAACGATAACACAGAGTGTAATTTTATTAAAATATCTATAAAAGTAATGTCCATAGAAGCTACTTTACTTAAATCTTATATTAAGCGGCGTATGCACATACCATAACCAAAATACTGTACGCTATTTTGTTAGAGATTTTGAAAGAGAAAGTACTTTTTATTACTGAAAAATCATGACTCCTCTGTCTATTGTAAACAGAAAAGACCAACTGAGTAATGGCGAAGGGTGTAGAGGCCAGAAGTTTTGTTATTAGGTCGCGGGATACGACAACAAGCCTACCTATTTTTACTATATTGTACACACAGTTACTGCTACAACCTCAAGCTGCTACTGCTACGGTAATGCTATAGGCTCTCTTCTTCTATTCTCTCACTCTTTACTACCCTTTCGTTTGGCAAAGGTGAGAGAAAAGTTGAGGAGAGTAGCGTTTATAGATTATAAAAAGATAGAGGGGAAGGAAAAGTTCGTGTAGAGAGAAAGTGTGTTATCTTTCTTTAATAGCGTAACGGAAGGAGGATCTAAGCAACTAACTAAGGAAGGAACAAGCAGAATTATTATATAATGAGAATTCCAGCACTAGTTGAAAAGAAAGTGTTATAGTGTAGAATTCAGCGTACTTCCTACTTTTTCTTATTACTGTAACAAGGACCTTTTAAAGTAGCCACATTAGACTAGGATTTGAGTAGTATTTGGTTTACTAATGGATTTCCGTTCTATGTATGAATATTGTTAATAAACCTCGTCTTCTTTGCTTTCTCTACCTAGTCTTCTGTCTCTTCGATACACTCTCCTTAACTATGGTCTTCCTAATCCACGGCTATTTTGAACAAAGACAACATCAAAACAGAAAGAAAGAAAGCATAAAATGACGAAAGAAAACGAAAGAAAAATCTCTTCAAAACCAAATATTCATTACTGGGATCGAAGGTGATTGTAAGTCTTTGTTATTTAATTGATTCTTATCGATCTTTTCGTCATCGAAATATGTCATGATTAATCTTGACAGAGAAGCCTGGGAACCGGAAACTAATTTCCACTACTTTAAATTATAGACCATTTTCACGTGACCTCCCCAACTTTTTTTTTTTCATTGGCTGTAATTAAGATAACGCCTTTCCCTTTATGCTTCATTTTAGAATTTCTTTTCCCGCTATTGAATAAATTTACGATTAAATCTCGTATTGAAAATCAAGCTTTCGGGATTTCATTAAGTCCAAATAATTAAATCAATTTCAGTTCATTTACTAAATGCAGAATAACAGCCCACTCAACCCGAAACGAAAAAATGAAACCTAATTGTAATCCTTTCATGAGCCGCCTTCACTAAAGTGATCTGTTATCAAGAGAAAAAGTCAATGTTTTTGAGAAGTATTCAGCCATACACTGATTTCAAATAGCATTGAAGTTTATTTATTAAATTTAGTTTAGTATGGTTCAAGGATGTGCGGTGGCGCAGTGAATATCAGCTCGGAATGAAAAATCGGAGAGCCGAGTTCGAATTCCAGTTGAATTCGATGCATTCACTCACGCGCAAATAATAAATAGCCTTGAGAAAATTATTAATCCGTCTCTTTCCTCCAGCTATTGGATAAATAACAGGACAGATCGAGTTCTATAGCCTTAGTTTGCAACCAATCTACTGCAGAAAGTAATGGCAACCTACTGCGGGGAAATCTTTTGTCCAGACATGATCGTTCGAAACGTGGTCGCCCAACCGTGTACCACTTAACTGAATGATTAAATATAACAGTTCGAAATATAATTGAAGCTTCTACTGGATATACATAGAGGGATCGGTTTTCTATTGCTATGAAGTAATAAACTGATCCCCCACTAATTACTATTTATCAATATAGTAATATAATCAATTTTTTCTCCCTCCAGCTATGGAAACCAATCTGTCGTACAGTTCAACCCATAGCTAGGAGGAGAAGAGATGGATTAATACTTTTACCAAGGGTATTTGCCAGTAAGTGAATGTAACGGATTCAACTAGAATATCAAACTCGGCTTTCCGATTTCTCGTTCAGAGCCGATATCCATTGCTCGGCAGCCTTAACTTCGTGAAGATGGTATCAGGAAAGACCATTTGAACAAATGACATGAAAATCTAAATCTAAACTTATTTATAAATGGAACTTTGTCTGTGTGTGTGTCCGTTACCTATAGACCCCGAAACGGCTGAACCGATTTTCTTGAAAATTTACTACAAGCGTCTGCGAGTGTTCTTAGCTAGGTTTTGTGCCGAGCTACCTCCGATAAATATCGAAAATCGATAATCGAAATAATCAGGTTATAGAAGGAGTGGTCCGATTTTAATCAAATTTGATACACTCATAGACAAAGACATAAGAAACGATATGCAGAAGTTTCAAGGTTGCAGTTCGTACGATCGTGCAGAAAATCGATAATATATATATATGAAAAGCAAAATGTTTGTGTGTGTGTCCGTTTATCTGCCTGTATGTTTGTATTTTTTTCAGCCCTTTTATTTTAGCTTTTGCTTCGGGTTTGGCTGTAAGTAGGTATAATTGTAGTTCTTAGTCTCAACCATGATACCATTTACTCAGCGGACTTATTTAGCCTTCAAAATACAGTTTACGACGAAAAAAACTTATTTGATATCGATACTAGGAAATCAAAATTTGACTTACATCCATTAATTTTTCTTTCAGTCTACAGTTTCGCTTTGACTGGAAACAACTATTGCTTTTTAGTCTTTTGTGCCAACGTCCAAAAAGTCTGAGCTCCAGGACCATGGATTAGTTTTAAAGCTTTCATTACACCCGAGCAACACCGGACTATACTGCTAGTATTGATATAAAGGACATATTGAAGCTATGTTACGGCGGTGTGAAAATGACTGAAACCGATATGCCAGGTCAGAGCCGATAACATTACAGATCCTTTTTTGGATTTTGTCGAAGACTTCAGTATAGTAGATGCACCAGCCTAGAGCTAAGGTGCTTTTGGCAAAAAATGCAAGGAATTACAGAGTGAAAGTGTCATGGGGGAAACACACCTATTCCTCAGACAATGGACTCTTCCTCCTATATTAATAAGAGTTAACAGGAAGTTAACGGGGGAAGTTCTTAGGAGTTCTTGGGAAGTTCTTAGGAGTCCTTTAGAGTTCTGTTGGGGTTCAGTAGAACTACTAGGCAGTTGATATTAGTCGGCAGTTAACCGAATACTAATGAGTCAGCTTTCAGTGGAAGATTACCAAGTTCCTAACATTTTGGGTGTGGTAAGTCGATTAGCAACCGACATAGCACGAATATAACTTTCAGTGCAAAACTACTCTACAGCAGAAAGAAAATGTAAAAATGTTAGTGGGTGAAAAAGAAAAAAGAGAACAGTGTTCAGAGAGATAACATCTAAAGGTTGATAAACTGTAAAAAAAAAAACAACATTATAGGATTACTACCTTTAGTGCTTAAAAAAGCTGCACAAGTTTGGTTAAAGATCAATGTAAGTTATTTGTCAAAGATCTTTTAATTTTATTTTTCTATATTTCGGATCATTCCGATTTCTGTTACATATTTAGACATAAATCTATCTATATTTGAGCACTTTTAGTTTTCATCACCGATTATCAAAGAGTTCTTGGTTTACACTGCTACTTTTGCTTACTTGTTATTATTTTTTCCACAAACATTTTTGATTGGTGACGAACGGGCACGTGCCGTAAAAATATGACGCAACATATATATCGATATATCACCTTTATCTTACAAAAAAAAACAACGTAATTCACCCACACAGGAGCGTGACAGGAAAACATATATATAGTCATCAGCAGATAGATCTATTTCGCTGTACCACAGCTCATCAGTACGGTTAGACTTCCGATTGCTTTTAGCAAGGATTGAAACCCGACCGATTTGTTGGATAGGAAATTAAGAATTAAAGTCAACTTTCTCCTGCACTTTTACAAAAATTGAACACCCACAAAAATGGATTCAAACGACTAAAACATTTTAGAAAAACACAAACCATGACAAATTTTACAAGTCAGTGTGAAAAGCAAAATTCTGGATCCTGATAGGATACGAAATAAAAAAATGAACGATGACGTCAGTCACACATTTCTTAAACCTAAAAAAATCCCCCTGGAGCCGCAAAAGTGGATTTAAACGACTAAAAACATTTTGGAAAAACCATTAAATAAAATAACAGTGTTCAGAAAGATAGAAAATGGCGACTGGCATTGCATTTAAAGACACTGGTACAAGTAACATTAGGATGCTCTCCGAAAAGGAAGGACTTGTACCTATGTTTTGTTGATTATGCGCAGGTATTTGACAAAGTATGCCACAAAGAATTGATAGAAATGCTCAGCAACCTCGACGTAGTTGGGAAAGACAGAAGAGTAATCAAGAATTTCTACTGGCAGCAAACCGCCTGTATACGGACAGGTACCGAATTCAGTAGATATACAAAATTAGAAAGAGACGTAAGACTTTTCATCGGATATATTCAACTTGGACAGCGAGACTATTCTGAGGACTTTAGATGATCTGCCAGGATTTGTCACCGGAAGCCACAATAAGCGACACCAGTTCCTCCGGCTCAATACGCAGTTTTTATTATAAATTATGTAAGAATATTTTCATATATAAAGTAAATCACTACAAACACTGAACTGCCAGCCAATTAGTTTGTACTACTTTTATGATATATATATATATATATATATATATATATATATATATATAGAACATAAATTGGATGTTTTTATAAACCCATTGGTAATATAATATTACACACCTCTCTTATAGACCGCTCCTCAGACCAAATTCATACGACAATGCACAGATCAAAATTATCCAGAAAAAGTCAAGTAGAAAAGAAAGAAGAAAAAAAGAGAAAAAGAAAAAGAAAAGAAAAAATAGGGGAAAAGAAGTTAACTTAACACTGTTAAATATTAGTGTCTATATTATATCTAGATGACGAGACGGCCTTGGCCTCTAGATGTACAAAAACAGTAGTTAAGAAAATCAGTAAATCTTGACTTGGATTATTAGTTGTCTATTTTAAGATGCATAACATTAAAAATTAAAAATTAAAGGTTGAATTTTCGCAAGAAAAAGGAATTGTTATATATATATATATATATATATGCATTATCCTACGTCTATGAAACTCCGAGTCGGGCCATAGACGTAGAATAATATGTATATTTATTAATATATATATTACAGCTCTGTTCATACATTAAGCACTGTTTTATTAACACCTGAATAATAATACTATACATATGAGCACCATGTGAATATTTATAAATTTACCTCACGATATATATATAGGATTAATGTAGCAAAGACTGTTACTTAACTGAGCAGAGTCATGCCAACTTCGATGTTTCAGGAAGGCACCATTGTGATTTTCTCACTCCTTAGGGCTTGTTAATTGAAAAATAAGGCCCAAGGAGTGAGGACATCATAATGGTGCCTTCACGAAACTACGAAGTCCGCATGAATCTGCTTAGTTAAGTGAAAAATTTCTTCACATTAATCCTATTAATGCTCGATCTCTATCAAGATATCGAGCTCTTTATGACAAAAACCTAATTGCCAAAATATATTATCAGTTAACCAGTGAAAAAACAACAACCATGATACTAGCCATCATCACAATTCAGCACTATATATATATATATATATATATATATATATATATATATATATACGCTCTCACAACTCGATTGATCACTATGGAGAAGCGGTAGACTTTATAAAAACAGTAGCTACTCATGCATTTACGCGTCGTTCATTCAGTAATGAATTTGAACACTCTCGGCTACTGGCGTGTGTTTACATCGTATATAACACGCTAAATCCGCCTTCCTCTACCAAGCGCCCATAGGTTAGAGGTTGAATCGCCGACTGATGTCAATCCGGTCAGGTTTCAATCCTGGCTTGAAGCAATCGGATGTCTAACCGTACTGATGAGCTGTCTGTCTGCGAATGACTATATATATATATATATATATATATATATATATATATATATATATATATATATATATATGTGCATGTATGTGTGTGTGTGTGTGTGTGTGTGTGTAACTAAAAAAAGAGACAAGGAGAGAACTATATTTTGTTTTAGCCGACGAGATTCGACTACTGACGAGCTTTATCAAGGCAAAAAACGTTTGAGTGAAAAATATATATTTAATAATATATAGTTTGTAGCACTGTTATATTGCATCGAGCACTGTTTTATTAACACAAGCAATTAATGAGCTATATTATATATCTAGTGCGTCAGTGGACAATATATTTTTCTTCTTGTTTCTTTTTTAATCTTACGGTTGCTATCTATAGATTATATCTGAGAATATTTGCACACACATGCATGCACACACATACACACACACACACACATATATATATTTATTTTAAATTATACTTTAGAACATGTACAAATTACAATCTACTACAAAATTGTACATTTTGTTTCGACATTGAAAGAACAATGTCTCATCAAGTAGTTAAGAATGATGGTAATAAACATTTATTACCATCATTAACTACGTTAACAAAATGTACAATTTTGTAATAGATTGTAGTTTGTACATGTTCTAATGTATAATTTGTAATAAATATTCATTGCTCTATTTTTATATTTACCACTGTTTTAAATTTATGTTTTGAACGTTGCAATTATTTTACTCGCTCCTTATTCATTTGGATATATATATATATATATATATATATATATATATATATATATATATATATATATCATAGCACATTTATGGTGTTATTAAATAGTGCTTGATGCAATATAACAGAGCTATAAACTATATATTAATAAATATACATTTTTCCTTACCGGTAATACCACTAGAAATTTCAAGTACAATGCACCTTAATCCAGTACCTGAATTTGTGTTGTTCATGAGACTCCAAGTCGTGGTATATTAGAGGGTATATTTATTAAGATAGATAGATAGATAGATAGATAGATAGATAGATAGATAGATAGATAGATAGATTCCTTGTCAAAATCTTAACAGTATATACAAAATAGTTAAAAAATATAAAATACTGTTCATTTAATCGAATTATATTTGTGAAACATTCACATTTAATTAGAAAATGTAGTTTATCTACGAACAAGAGAACATTTTAAGCCATTAATTGATTAATTTAAACAAAAACTGAAAAAGTATTTTTTGGTCGGTCGTAAAGATAACATGTAAATAATAAAAAATACAGACCAAATGAACCGCAACAATAATTTTATATTCGGTATCTCTTCCATTTTGGCGAATTACAGGGCGACCTAAAAAAAATGGGACTTTTTAACAATCCAATAAAACCAAGACTGATGGAAGTGCGTTGTGGTACAGTGGATATCGGATCGGAATGAGAAGCTGGGGAGCCGAGTTCGAATTTCAGTTGAATCCATTGTATTCACTTACGCGCAAATACCCTTGCGAAAGGTATTAATCCGTCTGATTCCTTCTAGTTATGGGTTAAATAACAGGACAGATTGGGTTCTATAGCCTTGGTCGGCAACCAGTCTACCGCAGAAAGCTAATGGCAACCTACTGCGGGATAATCTTCTGCCCAGTCAGTCATGTCTCTTTCGAGACATGATCGCCCAAGCGTGTATCACGTATGGCACTTAACTGATGGAAGAAAAATATTTTGTTCAAAGTAATTGAAAACTTAAAACACGCCATTTAAGAAACGATGATGGAATTTTCATTTTTTAAAAGTTCTTGAAATCTGCTGTTGAGACAGTGACCGTCACTGAGATCCCTTGTTCATTTAAAAAAAAAGGGTCCGATGATCTCATCTAATGAAACAGCACACCTTACATACTGTCACCTTATTAGCGTGTAAGGGCACTCATGAAATTCATTAGGATTTGTGTCTGCCCAGTAACGGTAGTTCTGCTTATTCACGTAACCTGTGAGATGAAAATTGGTCTCATCTGACATCCATAACTTGCTTAAAAATTCATCTTGGTACTATGGTTAGTGAAATGGCAGAGTGTTTACTTCGTGAGGCCACTGTTTCGCAGTGCTGCCACTTGCTCATGTCTACCAATACACACTTCAAAAATTCCCGTTTTTTTTTAGTCACCCTGTATATTGAATGGGACATTCTACCTGCATACGAATGGAAGATGAACTGAACAAGTAAATACACAGAGAGAGAGAGAGAGAGAGAGAGAGAGAGAGAGAGAGAGAGAGAGAGAGAGAGAGAGGGGGGATAAAAGAAAAAAATATTTTGTTCAAAGTAATTGAAACTTCAAAACATGCCATTTAAGAAACAATGATGGAATTTTCATTTTTTAAAATTACGTCCTGTAGATGGCGTCCTCCTGTACGAATGCATTCTTGAACTGAGATATCCTGTTCATTTTCAAAGAAATAAGGCCCGATGATCCCATGTTATGAAACAGCACACTATACTCTCACCTTACTAGCGTGTAAGAGCGCTCATGAACTTCATTAGGATTTGTGTCCGCCCAGTAACGTTCTGCTTATTCACGTAACCTGTGAGATGAAAATGGGCCTCATCTGACATACATAACTTGCTTAGAAATTCATCGTCATTGTTGCCGGTTCCACTGATCCATGGTTACTTCGTGAAGTTTCACAGTGCTGCTACTTGATCATGTCTGCCAATACACACTTCAAAATTCCCGTTTTTTGGGCTTACTCTATACTTCGAAAATTCGCTTTGGCATACTCATTATTAACTTCTGTATGTTCGCCCAGAATACATAAACTACTGCATAAACTAGAGCACCCACAAATTGTGATCCATATTTATAAACACCCTTTGCCATCCCTCCCCAAACATTCAGATCTGGAGAGCACGCCCAGTCAGTTAAGTGATACACGCTTTGGGCGATCATGTCTCGAGAAAAGACGCGCTACAGGTTTCACCGGACCGTCATCCTGCGACTGTTAGCATTAACGGCATAAAGGGGAGAAATTTCCTCAGAATTTATCCCTCGCCCGGAATGGAAGGACATGAGCGACAGGTGTCACCAAACCGCTACCCTGCGACTATTCCCAACAAACAGAAAATAACTCTTGGATCATGGAATGTTAGAACCTTGAACAACTGTGGAGAGCTTGAAAACATGATGTCTAGATTGAATATTAACATTCTAGGCGTATGCGAAACGAGGTGGCCAAACAATGGAGATTTCCTCAGTGACGAACACAATTATATACGCAGGAGGTAAATATAATGAAAAAGGAGTTGGCATTATACTAGCTAAAGACACAAAAAAATGCATCATGGGATACTGCCGGATATCTGAGAGAATTCTAGTAGTTAAAATGAAAGGAAAGCCTCTCAATGTATTGGTAATAGTGGCATAGGCACCAACATCACAAAGTACAGAAGAAGAGATCGAGTCCTTCTCCTCCATTTTAGATCATACCAAGTCACAGTGCAAATCACAAGAAATCAGAATTATCATGGGAGATCTGAATGCCAAAGTTGGACAATTAAAAGATGAAACGGTTGGCAATTTCAAGCTAGGACACTGCAATAGCTGTGGTGAGAAATGGGTTCAATGGTGCACAGCAAATAACCAAATAATAACCAACACCTGGTTCCAAAAAGGCCAAGAAGACTACGGAGATGAAAAAGTCTAGGAGGAGAAACTAAGAACCAAAATGACTCCATTACTCTCAACAAGAGATTCAGAAACGCAGTCCTTCTCTGCAAAGCTTGAGGCAGCAGAAATGTGGTTTTACAGAAGAATGCTGTGGATACCATGGATGGAGCTCGTGTGCATCGATGAGGGTTTGGAAAGGATGCAAACAAAAAGAAAACTCAGGAAAAGACAAATGAGGTTCCTGGAGAACTTAATACTCACATGTCGGATAAAAGGAAAGAGAGGCGGGAAAGCAGCGTAAGACATTCTTTTTAGGTCTGAGCAAATGGATGGTAAAGTGAGGCTTAGAAAAGATACCAAGAGAAAAAATATTGAGAGCAACAAGGAACAGAGCCAAGTGGAAGTTCATGATCATCTACGTCCTGAAAGGACATGGCAAATGAAGAAGTATTTACAGAGCATAATTGAGTCTGGCTCAAACATTGGCATGTTATAATTGTGGAGAACCCAGTGAGAATCATATTCACTCATCTAGTATTGACTCATAAAAATAGTTCACCCGTTATTTTTCTATGATAGGTACAGGGTAAAGAAAACATAAATTCACATAATTCACATCGTACAGAAAAAAATCAAATCCTTCCAGTAAGTCACAGTGCAAATCACAATAAATCAGAATTATCATGGGAGAGCTGAATGCCAAAATTAGCCAAGGAAAAGAAGGTTAAACTGTAGGCAAATTCGGACTGGCAAACCGCGATAGTCGTGGAGAGAAATGGGTCCAATGGTGCACAGCGAATGACCAGGTAACAACCACCACCTGGTTCCAACAACACCCAAAAAGACTATGGACATAGAGAAGTCTAGGAGGACAAACTAAAAACCGAATTGACTACATTACTATCAACAAGAGATTCAGAAATACAGTCTTTTACTGCAAAGCCTACCCAAGTGTGGACTGCAGGAGTGACCACCTGCCAGTCGTATGCAAACTAAGGATAAAACTAACAAAATTAAAGAAACCTAACACAGCGTTACAGTTACAGCACAATAGACTCGTGAATGACCCGGGAAATGCATACGGAGAGCATGAAAACGTTATACGAATGACAAATTGGAAACGGAAGCTCAAAATGGGACGCACTAAGAGCGGCTCTAGTGACATCGACGAACGACATCCTCCCAAAGGAAAAAGCACGTCGGAAGAAAAACGAGTAGGTCACCGCAGAGATTCTTGACCTGATGCAAAAGTGACAGAAAACGATGCCAACATATGGAACGGAATATAAGAGACTACATAAAATACGTAGCAAATGTAGACAGGCTAAAGAAATATGGCTCAACGACAAATGCGCCGAAGTAGAGAGAATGAGTAAAATAAATAATGGAGAAATGCACAAAAAAATAAAGGAACTAACAGGGCAAAAGACCTGCTCAGCAACAGGGTGTATAAAAGCAAAAGATGGCACACTAAAAGAGAAAAAATACTTCAGAGATGGGACGAGTACATCGGAGATCTCTTCCACAACAACAGAGAGCAACCAACAATGGACCAGAAATATAAAAAACCGAAGTGGAATCGGCAATGGCTAAATTAACGAGAAACAAAGCAGCGAGACCAGACGGGATTATAATAGATGCTGATGTCCCGAGAAGGCTTTGGCGTCGACAGACTAACAGAAATAATAAACGAAATCTACAGCAGCGGCAATATACCGGAGGACCTAAACAGATCAATCTTCATAACACTACCTAAGAATCCAGGTGCAAAGGAATGTGAGCTCCATCGAACAATCAGTTTAATGAGCCACATAATAAAACTCATCATCCGGATTCTGATGAACAGAGCGCGTAGACGAATCGGCCCATAGATGGGACAGGAACAATGTGGATTCGTTAAAGATACCGGAACGAGGAATGCGATATACATGCTCAGAATGCTAACTGAACGAGCAATACAAATGCAGAAGGACCTTTATCCCTGCTTTGTGGACGATGCAAAGTTTGACACAGGGACATGAGAGGGATGCTTGACTATCTCGACATTTTCGGAAAAGACGTCAGAATAATCAAGAACCTATATTGGCAGCAAACCGCTAGTGTACAGATAGAAGGTGAACTCAGCAGGTATACGAAAATAGAAAGGAGTGTAAGACAAGGATGTGTTTTCTCACCGGATCTTTTCAACCTGTACATCGAAGCAATTATGAGAAAAATAAAAGCCTTGCTAGGATTCGACACTGGTGGCCATAATCTCAACAATATCCGATACGCGGATGACACGGTGCTGATAGCAGACACGGAAAGGAAAATGCAGGACCTTCTACAGAAGGTAGCAAAAGAAAGTGAAAAGAAAGAATTGATCATAAACCTCAAGAAAACTGGATGTATGGTCATCAGTTAAAAAAAAAGGAGACCAATATGCCAACTGCAAGTTGAAGACTTTAAAATAAAACAAGTAAAAAAATTCAAATACTTGGGATGTGTTTTGATAGACGATGGAAAGTGCGACCAAAGACGCATTGGGATGGCCGAAGACGCATTTCAGAAAGTAGATCGAGCACTGAAAGGCACTGAAAGACATTGAAAATCTAATTAGAAACGGAAAAAAGAGGGCTGGGTTGCTACGTGATATCTGTACATCTGTATGGAAGTGAATGCTGGACGATCTTATCAAAGAGAGAGGCTTGAGGCTGCAGAAATGTGGTTTTACAGAAGGATGCTGAGGAGACCATGGACAGAGCACATGTGCAACGATGAAGTGTTGAAAAGGATACAAACGAGAAGAAAACTGGTAATAAATATCAGGCAGAGACCAATGAGATTCCTGGGACACGTAATGAGGAAGGAGGGCCTGGAGAACTTGATACTTACAAGTCGGATTAACGGAAGAAGAGACAGTGGAAAGCAGCGCGAGACGTACTTCTTAGATCTGAGCAAATGGATGAAGGAGCGGGGATTGGAAGAGATACCAAGAGAAAAATTATTGAGAACGACAAGAGACAGACATCCTGAAGGGACACGGCACATGAAGAATATATATATATATATATATATATATATATATATATATATATTACTTATAATTCAATTTATAAATAATATACATATATGTGTGTGAGTGTGTGTGTGTGTGTGTGTGTGTGTGTGTGTGAGAGTCTATGTGTGTGCGTGTGTGTAATATATCGTACGTTTCAGCTTTTTATCTTTAAAAATAATTTTATTAATAACTTTTTTTTAGTAATTTCAGTTTTTAAAATATCAATTATGAAATAAATCTAAAAGGTTATCGACCATGATCTAACATTGCTTCCAGGTGTGCGTGAAGATGAATAGAATATGACGTTTGTGCCCCGTCCACCGTGTAAGTCGGTCTCTACCTCCGGGCAGGAATTTTAATTTGTTTCCCACAGATCTTTGCTTTTCGTTTTTTTTCCGGTTTGTCAAACAGTTGCAGGTTATTTAAAGCCAGAAAATATTTTTATATTGTATTTTTTTTTTCAGATAATAATGCTTTAGTGATACAAGTCCTACTAATTAACCCATAGCCGGGCAGCGAAACAGTAGATTCATATCTTCCCCAAAGGTATTTTTCGCGTCAGAGAATATAAAAGATCCAACTGGATCTTTTATATTCTTATATATATATATATATATATGTGTGTGTGTGTGTGTGTGTGTGTGTGTGTGTGTGTGTGTGTGTGTGTGTGTGTGAAAAGTGTATGTATATAATTATAAATATCAATATATATATATATAAATGTTATAAACAGGAGATGGAAAGTGCGACACAGAGAGCCGAAGGCGAATTGGCATGGCGAAAGACGCGTTCCAGTAAAGCTGTGTAAATTACTAAGATACAGAAAAAATTTCCCTAGAAACAAAGAAGAGAATACTAGATTGCTGTGTGATATCAGTTCTTCAATACAATATCGTCAAAGATGAGGAAAAAACTTGAAGCAGCGGAAATGTGGTTTTACAGAAGGATGCTGCGGATATCATGGACCGAACATGTGAGCAATGATGAGGTTTTGGAAAGAATGTCATTGAAAAGAAAACTAATTGTGAGCATCAGGAAAAGACAACTGAAGATCCTGGGACATGCAATGAGGAAGGAGGGTTTGGAGAACCTGATACTGACAGGCTAGATAGAAGGAAAAAGAGACAGAGGAAAGCAGCGGATAACATATTTGAAGGTCCTGATCAGGTGGATGATGGAATGGAGGTTGCGAGGTGTAACAGGAGAAGGTGTGCTAAGAGCCACCAGGGATAGGGAGACGTGGAAAGCCATGATCGCTTACGTCCTGAAAGAACAGGGCACATAGAAGAAGAAGAAGCATTATTCATACTGATGGAATGTAGAAAAGTTTCTCTCTGGTGGTTAATGGAGAGCTTCTTTATTTTGGAAGTATTAAACTCTATGAACCATTTTCTTTATCTCAGATCAGAGGTCCTTTCCAAGAACAGCAGCGAGGTTTACTTTGTCAGCCATGGCTAATTTCTTATTGAGATGGGAGTAAATGTGCCATTTGCATAGATGCTTACTTGGGAACTAATTACATCAGGAAGATCATTGATGAAGACCAGGAAAAGCATAGCACCCTAGAATAGAGCCTTGAGGGACACCTATGTGCATATAAAAATACCTGTAATCATGCCCATTCAAAATGACCTTCATTTCACGATTTGATACGAATGATTTGATTAAACTGGACAATTGTGGAGAAATACTAGCGTCATCCGGACTGATGGAAGCTGGGAAAATTTCCCTAGGATGGTTAAAGGACGACTTCAATTTAGAAGCATTAAAGTTTACAATTCATTTCTCACTCCTATCCATCGCAGATTAGAGGTCCTTTGCAGAGCGGCAATGTTATATTTGCAAGCATAAATATAAATATTTCATAGACAATCTATCTAAACTTATTTATAAATGAAACTTTGTTTGTGTGTGTGTGTGTGTGTGTGTGTGTATATCCGTTACCTATAGACACCGAAACGGCTGAACCGATTTTCTTGAAAATGTACACAGTTGAACTATAAGCGTCTGCGAGTGTTCTAAGCTAGGTTTTGTGTGGAGGTACCCCCGATAAATATCGAAAATCGATAATCGAAAAAATCGGGTTCTAGAAGGAGTGGTCCGATTTTAATCAAATTTGATACACTCATAGACAAAGACATAAGAAACGATATTCAGAAATTTCAAGGTTGCAGTTCTTACAATAGTGCAGAAAATCAATAATATATATATATATATATATATATATATATATATATATATATAAAAGACAATTTCAGTTTACGATGAAAAAGACTTATTTGATATCGATACCAGGAAATCAAAATATGACTTACATCCATTCATTTTTCTTTCAGTCTACGGTTTCGCTTTAACTGGAAACAACTATTGCTTTTTAGTCTTTCGTGCCAACGTCCAAAATGTCTGTGCTCCAGGAACATGGATTAGTTTTAAAGCTTTCATTACACCCGAGCAACGCCGGGCTATACTGCTAGTACTTTCTAAAGGGCACTGCTTATAAGTATTTTAAACAAGTATTTTAAAGAGTGTGGTGTCCATAACGAATTTGCTGCTAGAGCAATTTGGCTTTTCTTCTAAGAATAAAAGGGAGTTCGACTTTTTGGTTCATTGATCGTTTCTCAATGTTTCAGAAATACAGATGAACCAGTTATTTTTTCATTTAATAATTTAATTCTATGAAAGCGTTCATTCCGCATTTACAACCATAAAACACGACTGAATGCACATTTTGCTATGATGATTGCAATAAAATCTTGTTCATCTCGCGTGATGCGGCCGTTATTAACTCCCAAAGGCAAGCAATTAGAAGCACAATGCTTCTTTGTTCTAACACTTATGACAAATACGTATATACATATATATGAAAAAACGATATATATATATTGTTTTATAAATCAAGAACAATTTTCTGAAAGAATAAGAGAGTTTCAGATAGATAGGAACAGACTGAGATAGAGGTGGAGAGACTGATATATATATATATATATATATATATATATCCGAGTGAATACAGAACAAAGAAAACATTTTTGACAACGTCCAAAACATTAATTTAAAACAGTGCTCGATATCTAAACTTATTTATAAATGGAACTTTGTCTCTGTGTGTGTGTCTGTGTGTCTGTGTGTGTGTCCATTACCTACAGACTCCGAAACGGCTGAACCGATTTTCTTGAAAATTTACACAGTTGTACTATAAGCGTCTGCGAGTGTTCTTAGCTAGGTTTTGTGCCGAGGTACCCCCAATAAATATCGAAAATCGATAATCGAAAAAATCGGGTTATAGAAGGAGTGGTCCGATTTTGATCCAATTTGATACACTCATAGACAAAGACATAAGAAACGATATTCAGAAGTTTCAAGGTTGCAGTTCTTACAATAGTGCAGAAAATCTATAATATATATATATATAAGGCAAGATGTTTGTGTCTGTGTCTGTTTATCTGTCTGTATGTCTGTATTTTTTTCAGCCCTTTTATTTTAGCTTTTGCTTCGGGTTTGGCTGTAAGTAGGTATAATTGTAGTTCTTAGTCTCAGCCGTGATACCATTTACTCAGCGGACTTATTTAGTCTTCAAAATTCAGTTTACGACGAAAAAAATATATTTGATATCGATACCAGGAAATCAAAATTTGACTTATATACATTCATTTTTCTTTCAATCTACAGTTTCGCTTTAAGTGGAAACAACTATTGCTTTTTAGTCTTTCGTGCCAACGTCCAAAGAGTCTGAGCTCCAGGACCATGGATTAGTTTTAAAGCTTTCATTACACCCGAGTAACACCGGGCTATACTGCTAGTATAATATATAGAGCTGTGAATATTTATTATAAATTATATTTTAGAACATGTGCGGAATGTGTTTTATATATCCATTACAAATAGAACATTTGTTTCGACATTCAAACTCAATGTCGAAACAAATGTAATATTTGTAGTGGATATAAAAAATTCTGTACATGTTCTAAAATATAATGTATAATATATATATATATATATACATATAGTTTTAAGGTGTGCTATATTTATAGGATAAAGTGCTCACTATCAAAGATACAGCGTATGTAAATATAAAAAAGTGAACATTGATGTCAACACCCAGGGGTGACTGTTTCATGCTAAGCGCAATCATTAGGCCTGATAATTGCACTTAGCATGAAACAGTCTGTCGCCCCTGAGTGCTGACTTCAATGTTCACTCATTTATATATATATATATATATACAGTACTGTGCAAAAGTATTAGAAGGAGATCTATTTTATCTTTTATGAGTCATCAAAATAAAGTTTAAAATCACCCATTCCCTAACATTTTTGCACGCTACCGGTAGTGTGCAAAAGTATTAGGACAGGGGTAATTTTCTGAAAAACCTCCCAAAAAATTCCAATGCAGAGTGAAAAGCCAAACCTTTGTAAGAATTATTTAACTAAAAAGAAAGAGGAAGAAAGGCTTCGGAATTTGAATTGGACCCCACAAACCCTGATCTCAATCCTATTAACATCTATGGGATATTTTGGATAAAAAATTGGTAAATCTAATGTTCTGTCAATGTGCCTCATAAAAGATAAAATAGTTATTGTCCTAATACTTTGTCAAAGTACTGTATATCGAGAACAATTTTAGGAGGCTCTATGATTAATTGGAAACAGTTTTCGTCTGATAATGTCATTAGCACTAATTATTAGCTATCCCACGTTGTGATAACGTTGTTAGATCTACGATGTAAATTTGCTGCAGATTTTCATGTAGTTAAAGCAGTTTTCATGCAAAAAGATATACATGTATAATTATTTCAGCGTCCCCCTTCTCCTTTATGCGCATGCGCAGTTTTATTAACATAAACACTACTTTAGCCCGATGAAAACCTGAAGAAGGAAACGAATAACAAAATTTTTTAACTTTGTTATATATTTTCCTTTATATCTATCCCTCCTCTTCTTCCTTTCTGTCTGTCTGCCTGTCTGCCTGCCTGCCTGCCTCTCTCTCTCTCTCTCTCTCTCTCTCTCTCTATATATATATATATATATATATATCGAATAAAGGAATAGGGTTGTTCCAACGAGAGTAATTAGTATAAAAAGTGAACGTTTTCTTTAAAATATATATTTATTGTTTGGTATTCATACAAGTTATGGAGTATTAATTTGTCATGGTTTGCGCTACACGTGTTTCGAGTCTAAAATTGACTCTCTTCAGGCGAACAAATTCGTTGTTTTACGTTTGGGTTTCTCTGAGTATATATATACCTGTATATATAATTGTTTTTATAATCGTGTCACCCCATTCAAGACATTTGCCTGCCACTGTTTGTCAGGGGGTTACATAGGAGAAAAGTTATGAAAAAGAGTGACAAATTATAGGGGTGTCAGGAAGTGGGTAAGAGAAGGATAAGAATACTGATGAAAGTGGAGTGGATGGAGAAAGGAGTATGAGAAAGAGGATGCAAGTTAGTGAGACAGGAGATGACTACTGATTTTACATTTGAATTTTTGAAGATTGTAGCTGTCAGTAAAATGACTAAGCGAAAGGGAGTTTCACGGGCGGGAAGTGCGAGAAAAGAAGCTGATGGAGTAAAATTTGCGTTTACAACTTATCCTTTTCACAGTAAAAGGGTGGGTCCTAGTTGCTAATCTTGTGGCTCGAGGAAATTCGTATATAGGGGGTACCAGTGAGCTAATTTTCATCGGAGTAGAAGCCGTGAAAGTATTTGCAGAAGAGACACAGGGAAGTCACACTGCGTCGGTGAGAAAGCGACTGTAGCAGCCAAGTCGGGATCGATCACATTATAGATTCTCCGTTTGCTGACAAAGCAGATCTCGCTGTCGAGCTTGAAAAGAACCTCCAATCCGTGGTCGACTGGCGTAAGAAATGGCTTTTCAATTTTTATGCTTTCAAAACGAAGCTGAAGCTGCTATAACAGACAATCGTTCCTACCCCCAATTAGCATGGATCAGGTTAGTCTACCTGAAAGTAAAACACAGCGCTTGATCGGGTCAACTCTCACATCAGATTTCGAGTGGAATGACTATATAGAATCTATAGCAAATCCACTGCTAAGAAGGTCAGTTCTCTGTGCTGGACGAGAAAGTATATATATATATATATATATATATATATATACTTTCTCGTCCATATATATATATATATATATATATATATATATATATATATATATATATATATATATATATATATATATATATATATATTGCCATAGGTAAATTATCGTCTAAATTACGCAAGGATGTGCATTGTGGTCCAGTGGATATCGGCTCGGAACGAGAAATCGGAGAGCCGAGTTCAAATTCCAGTTGAATCCATTGTATTCACTTACGCGCAAACACCCTTGGAAAAGGTATTAATCCGGGTCTTCCCCCCAGTTATGGGTTAAATAATAGGACAGATTGGGTTCTATAGCCTTGGCCGGCAACCAGTCTACCGCAGATAGCAATGGCAACCTACTGCGGTATAATCTTCTGCCCAGTCAGTCATGTCTCTTTCGAGACATGATCGCCCAAGCGTGTATCACGTATGGCACTTAACTGACTGACTGAAATTACGCAAATAATAATAACACTGACAAAACATCTCATTTTAAAATATATTTAGCTTTTTTGGGACCTACCTTTTTGGACTATAATGAACTCTTCCTATTATTATGAATACCGGGAAAATAACAATCTTTTTCTTTTAAAAAAGTTTATATTAAATATGTATAATTTGTAAACATAATTTAAGGATAACGTCCTTAAACCACAGCTCATTTACTCTTACTCGAGTAAATGGTTTCAAATGCTTCTATCTGACGAGTTTATTTAATATAAATAATTAATTCATTTGCATCACCAATTGATGTAATTATTTCTCACTACCAGATTTACTTGCAGTGATTAAAGACCTAACGTAATACTATTCAACAGTCGGCTGATTGTTTGGACTTTTATGGCATGATCGGTTAAGTTTGAGTTTTGTTTAACGGCACATCAACACCTCCGAAAAAGATTGTTATTCCTGGGTTATTTAATGCGGAGTGGAGTTTTAAGATATTTTTTAATGTTCAGTTATAGCGAGAATTGAGAATCTGATTTTGTCAGATTTTGTTAAAAAAATTATTATTATTATTTTTTTCTTCAAAAATGTTTTATGGTAACAATCTTTTTCCTTCAAAAATGTATTGTCGGTAATATTTTTAATTCAAAAACGTATATTTTTCTATAAAAGTCTATTTTTGTACTTTCATAGAGCTTTGACATCAGTTTGAAGGTCAAACGTTTTGCCCATAGCTAAGACCATAACAGGTGCTACCACCTCGGGTCAGGGTGGACCTGGGAACAACAGCAATTAAGAGGTGGTTCCATGCTCCTCACAACCTCCCAACTAGAGGTCTTGCAGCTGGATGCAGTTTATTATCATACCCAGGACCCTAGGAAAGAGAGAAGAATAAAAAAGAACGATAATATAATTGAAAGAAGAAGAAGAAAAAAGGAGAAAGAGGAGAGGAAGGTCGCTTAGAAAAAGAAGAATGAGTAGTAAGAAGAAGAAGAAGAAGAAGAAGAAGAAGAAGAAGAAGAAGAAAAGGAAAATTGTATTAATGATGGATATAAAGGAAAAAGGAAAAAATAAATAAATGGTGAGGGAGAAGATGAAAAAGAAGATTGAAGGAGTAGGGAGTTAGTTAATGTTCGTTTGATTCTGCCTTGTGTCAGATTTAACCAAAGTCCCTACAGCTTCCAAGTTTTTTATGCAGAATTATCACCAGAAGAATTATCAGAAGATTGCTTGCCGGCAGGTTGGAATGTGTGGAATAGTTTATCTACTAAGCGCCGCTTAGATGTGGCACAAGGCCGAAAGTATGGGGTATCTAGTAAGGATCGAACTCACTACTCAGTTGTAATAGGTTCTAGCGAGACAAGCTTGCTAACCACTACACCACACCGAAGTGCCCAAAAATTTAATACGTGGACTTGTGTGGAATATGCAAGAATAAACTATACATTTTTCATTTTGAAAATAGAAATTTATTAAAAGGAAAGAATAACAAGAACAGGTTGTAGTTTGAATTAATGTTCAATGAGAATGTTTAGGGTATCAAGAATTTGTACAAATGTTCAGAGTAGTAATTTATTGAAAGAGTATATGCGTACGTACATATGTATGTGTTTGTTTGCTAGGAATGTCTTTTGATGGAGAAGTCAGTCAGTCAGTTAAGTGCCATACGTGATACACGCTTGGGCGATCATGTCTCGAAAGAGACATGACTGACTGGGCAGAAGATTATCCCGCAGTTGGTTGCCATTGCTTTCTGCGGTAGACTGGTTGCCTTCCAAGGCTATAGAACCCTGTCTGTCCTGTTATTTAACCCATAACTGGAAGGAATAGACGGATTAATACCTTTCCCAAGGGTATTTGCGCGTAAGTGAATGCAATGAATTCGGCTGGAATTCGAACTCGGCTCCCCGATTCCTCGTTCCGAGCCGATATCCACTACACCACAACGCACATCTGTACCCGAGAAAGAAGGAGAAAAAGAACAAGATGCGATCTGACCTTATCTCCGGGTTGATTTGAAGTTGCAGTTACATTTTAGTTTTGTCTCTCTAGCTGCTTCCATTTGAGTGACTGACGCTGATGGGAGGGGGGTCATTTATAGTCCTTTTGAATTTAGCACTGGATCGCTAAGTCTTCAAGTCTTGCAAGTCGTTCCCATTGGTCAAACATCAATTTAACACCCACTTGCGAAATCTGGTTTCGACTTTTTCTTTAAGCACATGGTCAATCCTTTTTCTATTTGGGAAAAACCAGGATTCCTCACATCATTGTGAATTTTTGGAAAAGTGAAGAAAGTTGATTTTTTAAATTTTTAATTTCTTATTCACTACAAGATAAAGATATAAAAATACAGAAATCAAAGAAGAAGAAGAAGAAGAAAAAGAAGAAGAAGAAGAAGAAGAAGAAGAAGAATTGAAAATAAAAATAAAATGAAGAAAGCAAAATAGAAAGAGAAATAAATGAATTTTAAATATAAAAAATCATGATCTTCTCTCGTTAACGTTCTCATTTGACATGAAGTGAAAAGACGATATTGAATCTATTGCTATGTCTGATGCTTTGAATATATATGCACTCTCTAGGGCGAGACAATTTTTCTCTCGATAATCTATCTTTCATATCTATAAGTCTATCATTCGTCCATACTTAGAATATTGCTGCCTCATATGGTCTGGTGCTCCTGCGTTTTATCTAAGCTCCTTGAAAAAAAATTAAAAAAAAGAAGCAATATTATTGGCTCTGACCTGACATTTCAACTTCAGTCACTTTCCCACTACTTTAAGGTTTTCCTGTTGGTAAAATTTGCCATAATTTATGGATAGAGTCCAGGGATCAGTTTCTATATTGATTAAAATAGAGAATCAATCTCCCAAATGTATATTATATAGCAACAACAGTCCATGATGGTCACAAAGACAGGGATCAGTTTATGTATTGATTATAATAGAGAATCAATCTTCCGAATGTATATTATATAGCAACAACAGTCCATGATGGTCATCAAGTCAGGGATCAGTTTATGTATTGATTATAATAGAGAATCAATCTCCCAAATGTATATTATATAGCAACAACAGTCCATGATGGTCACAAAGACAGGGATCAGTTTATGTATTGATTATAATAGAGAATCAATCTTCCGAATGTATATTATATAGCAACAACAGTCCATGATGGTCATCAAGTCAGGGATCAGTTTATGTATTGATTATAATAGAGAATCAATCTCCCAAATGTATATTATATAGCAACAACAGTCCATGATGGTCACAAAGACAGGGATCAGTTTATGTATTGATTATAATAGAGAATCAATCTTCCGAATGTATATTATATAGCAACAACAGTCCATGATGGTCATCAAGTCAGGGATCAGTTTATGTATTGATTATAATAGAGAATCAATCTCCCAAATGTATATTATATAGCAACAACAGTCCATGATGGTCACAAAGACAGGGATCAGTTTATGTATTGATTATAATAGAGAATCAATCTTCCGAATGTATATTATATAGCAACAACAGTCCATGATGGTCATCAAGTCAGGGATCAGTTTATGTATTGATTATAATAGAGAATCAATCTCCCAAATGTATATTATATAGCAACAACAGTCTATGATGGTCACAAAGACAGGGATCAGTTTATGTATTGATTATAATAGAGAATCAATCTTCCGAATGTATATTATATAGCAACAACAGTCCATGATGGTCACAAAGACAGGGATCAGTTTATGTATTGATTATAATAGAGAATCAATCTTCCGAATGTATATTATATAGCAACAACTGTCCATGATGGTCATCAAGTCAGGGATCAGTTTATGTATTGATTATAATAGAGAATCAATCTCCCAAATGTATATTATATAGCAACAACAGTCCATGATGGTCACAAAGCCAGGGATCAGTTTATGTATTTATTATAATAGAGAATCAATCTTCCGAATGTATATTATATAGCAACAACAGTCCATGATGGTCACAAAGTAAGGTATTGAAGGTAATGTTGACAACGTTCCTGGATATAGAGTACCCTCTTGACATATGTTGAATAGTATATGGATATATAGTATCCTCGTCGCACATAATCTGTTCAATGAAACAACGTCAAAGGTTATCACTCCCGAATCAGACACTCCTCAGAATCGGATTTGATCTCCAATACTCGGAAAAAATATGGCCGCCTTTTATACACGTCGCATTGAATATTTTGAGCTTCTTGATTGGTTAAGCCTTCTTATTGGTGAACTTTAAAATGGGTTGACCAATGGTGGGGGGCTGCATAGTATGCATATAAGTACTAAAAAGTCCAACATTTCCCTATGCCTTATCTATTAATACGTTTAAGGTAATTCTCGTTTGTGGAACTCTCTTCTAGTTCCATGCTTTCCGACTAACTTTTTAAATACAATTTCAATCGTTATAAACTGTTATTCTGAATAATTTTCTATTGTTCCCGTTCTTTCTTAATGTTTTCTGTTTTCTAATTCTTTCACACCCAGTAACCTCTTGTGTTTTAGTGGCTTTACTACATTGCTTGGGGTGAACTTGATTTAACAATGGGAAAGATTTTAAGCAACTGTAGAAAAATGAATGAAATAAAAAGGAGGAATTTTAAAATAAATTTTGGTAGAATAAAAAATAAATGAGAACTGAGCAAAGGAAAAATATATTTAAAGAATGAAGAGACCACGGAAGAAAAAAAAACAAGAAAGAGAAAAATTGAGAAAATTTAGACAATGTAGGGAAATAGGATGATAATATGCATAAAAAAAAGAAATAAAGAGACAAAATGCATTAAAAATTGGAAGAACAAATAGGAAAGAATACAGAGAATGAAAAAAGAATACAGGAAATGGAATGAAGATTATAATAATAAAATAAATTAATTCCTTTTTTACAGTTTATCAACATTGCGTAGGTTATTTAAAGCCAGAAAGTATTTGTAGATTTCCTTGATACAAGTCTTTCTAATTAACCGATTAAGAGAATATTTGGATCCATCCATTTTTCAAAGCTATATTCATGTAAGTGAATATGACTAACTAGACTAAAATTAGAACTCTGCTCTCTGATTTCCAGTTCCGTAGTCATTATTTAAGTTCAAGAAGAAGAAGAAGACGAAGAAGAAGAAGAAAAAATAGCACAGATGGAAAGAAAGAAAGAAAGAAAGAAAGAAGAAGAAGAAGAAGAAGCAGAAGAAGAATAACGGAATCGCACAGATCGAATGAAAGGCAGAAGAAGAAGAAGAAAAAGAAAGAGAGAATGGCATAAATGGAATGAAAAGAAAAGAAGAAGAAGAATATGAAAAAGAGAACCGCACAGATGGAATGAAAAGAAGAAAAAAGGTGGAGAAGGAGGAGAAAATGCATAAAAAATAGAAATAGGGGAAAAGTTAAAAAGAAATAATGGCGACGATGAGGAAAAAAAATGAAGAAGAAAAAAGTACATAAAGACAGAAACATACAGAAGAAGAATACAAAATTAAAGCAAGAAGAAGAAGAAGAAGTAAAAAGAATAAGAAGAAAAAGACGAAGAAAAAAGGAAAAAGAAGAGGAAGAGAAGAAAAGTAAAAAATAAGATAAGAGACAAAAGAAAAAAGGAAGAGGAAGAATAGAAGCAAAGGATAGAAGAGTTGAACTTATAAATGAAGATGAAGAACAAAATGTAATAAAAGAAGAAAGATAAAGAAAAAATAAACAAAAATAGCAACAATGGCACACATTAAGAAGAAAAAAATCTACAATACCAGGAGAAACGGGTGCTTCAGGTCTCTTCTTCATTTGCTTCATTTGTGAGGAGATTGGCCAGCATTCACTGATATTACGTAACTGTTCAGTACTCTTTTCTTTGTTTCTGTTGCTTCAAGTCTCTTCTTCATTTCTGAGGAGATTGTCCAGCATTCACTGCCATATAGGAGGACTGATATTACATAACAGTTCAGTACTCTTTTCTTTGTTTCTGTTGCTTCAAGTCTCTTCTTCATTTCTGAGGAGATTGTCCAGCATTCACTACCATATAAGAGGACTGATATTACATAACAGTTCAGTACTCTTTTCTTTGTTTCTGTTGCTTCAAGTCTCTTCTTCATCGGTGAGGAGATTGTCCAGCATTCACTGCCATATAGGAGGACTGATATTACATAACAGTTCAGTACTCTTTTCTTTGTTTCTGTTGCTTCAAGTCTCTTCTTCATCGGTGAGGAGATTGTCCAGCATTCACTGCCATATAGGAGGACTGATATTACATAACAGTTCAGTACTCTTTTCTTTGTTTCTGTTGCTTCAAGTCTCTTCTTCATCGGTGAGGAGATTGTCCAGCATTCACTGCCATATAGGAGGACTGATATTACATAACAGTTCAGTACTCTTTTCTTTGTTTCTGTTGCTTCAAGTCTCTTCTTCATCGGTGAGGAGATTGTCCAGCATTCACTGCCATATAGGAGGACTGATATTACATAACAGTTCAGTACTCTTTTCTTTGTTTCTGTTGCTTCAAGTCTCTTCTTCATCGGTGAGGAGATTGTCCAGCATTCACTGCCATATAGGAGGACTGATATTACATAACAGTTTGGAACTCTTTTCGTTTTCTTTTTAAGCTTCGACGTTACTCCTTTCATATTCATACTGTGGTATTCTCATCATCCTTCAGTACTCTTTTATTTGTTTCTCATGGAAATTTCCTGCTCCATAATACCTTGGTTAGCATTTAGAAGGACCTATTCAAGTTACATTTAAATTCGACCAACCGTTTTTTAAAATCCTGCAATTCATGAAAAAAAAAAAAAAGAATGAATCTGATATTCTTCTTTTTCTTTCTTTATTCTTACTAAAGTTTTTTCAAGAGATTTTCGTTTACATTCCTAACTTTTTCAAGTCAGGCATAACACATCTCTCGTATATTTCATGTCAAAGATGAATCTTTATCCATAGTCTTCACTTGCTTGTAACCTTCATAACACACACCTCATTAAGAAAAACAAACGGTTTGATAAAATTATAAGCA
This sequence comes from Ascarosepion bandense, assembly GCA_037127315.1. Taxonomy (NCBI): domain Eukaryota; kingdom Metazoa; phylum Mollusca; class Cephalopoda; order Sepiida; family Sepiidae; genus Ascarosepion; species Ascarosepion bandense. The sequence goes on from JBBBDQ010001636.1 coordinate 205,778, forward strand.
AATAATGAGAATAATTTAAATCTCAACTGGCGTAAATGGTTTGGATAAGAAACATTCGAAAATATAAATTGATAATCAGAAAATTCTTCAATCCAAACAAAATGGTGTTCGCAACAAGGGCAGTAACTCCAGATTGAACTGAAAGTAAAGGTGAAAACAAAATAAATCTTAATAGCTACCAAGAAGGAAAAAGCTATCAACACATCGCAATTCATGAAGGAAATCAAAAAAATTGCTTACTGAGCAAACACATAGCAGACGAGATTTTATCGTTAAAATATCTTTCGAACTTTTTACTTCTCCTTGACTATGTGTCATATTGCAATCAGAAACTGGAATTTCACGAATACGAAACATTGGATTTGTAAGCGGAAACAACGAGAAAATACAAAGGAAAGAAAGAGAAAAAAGGGTAAAAACTGAAGCAATGGACGAATAGTTTTGAGTATAATGGAGATTGTATAGAATAAATCTCGTCTTTGCGGAAAGGAGAAAATGGGCTTTTATAAACACTAGACAAATAGCCATGGATTGGTTGTTGGGGAGGACTGGTGACGGCGAAAATGGTAAAGTTATTAATTCAAACGCTGAATGAGTTGAAGTGGATGTGGAAAAATGCAAGAGAAGTTATGGACCAGATGATGGTAAGGAAATAAAAAGTGGGGAGAGAATAAATAAAGAGAAGAAGAATGAAAAGAGGATCATGGGAAGTTAAAAGAGAAAACAAAAGAAGAGTTGACAATGAAGACAATGAAGAAGAAATAAAAAAAATGCGAAAAAAAGAAAAGAAAGAAGAAGCAAAGAAAAGGGGAAGAAAGAGAAGACAAAAGAACTGTCAACAAAGAGGAAGAATTTAAAGAATTTAAATAGAAAGAGAAAAAAGAAGTGGCGAAATAAAAAGATAATAGGAATGAAAATGATATTCGGAAGAAGTAGAAAAACAAAGAGGGAAAATATATGAAAAGAAGGAAGAAAAGAAGAAAAATTACAGTAAGAAAGAAAAATTAAAGAAAAAGTACGATGATGATGATGATAAAGAAGAAGAAGAAGAAGAAGAAGAAGAAGAAGATTGCAGGAAAAAGCAAAAAAAAAAATGAAAATCGGAAAAAGTTAGAAAGAATGGATAAAATATCCGAATAAAAAACAACAACAACAATAATAATAATAATAATAATAATAATAATAATAATAATAGGAAGACTATGAAGAAAGAAGGAATCGCACAGATAGAAGAAGAAGAAGAAGAAGAAGAAGAAGAAGAAGAAGAAGAAAAGAGGGAATCGCGTGGATGGAATGAAAGGAAGCAGAAGAAGAAAAAGAAGAGAGAATCGCACAGATGGAATGAAAAAATAAAGAAGAAGAAGAAGAAAATGAAGAAGAAAGAGGGAATCGCACAGAAGAAGAAAAAGAAGAAGAAAAAGGAATCGCACAGATGGAACGAAAGGGAGAAGAAGAAGAAAAAAAGAAGAGGAAAGAGAAAATCGCATAGGTGGAATGAGAAAATAAAGAAGAAGAAGATGAAGAAGAAGAAGAAGAAGAAGAAGAAGAAGAAGAAGAAGAAGAAGAAAAGAGGGAATCGCGTGGATGGAATGAAAGGAAGCAGAAGAAGAAAAAGAAGAGAGAATCGCACAGATGGAATGAAAAAATAAAGAAGAAGAAGAAGAAGAAGAAAATGAAGAAGAAAGAGGGAATCGCACAGAAGAAGAAAAAGAAGAAGAAAAAGGAATCGCACAGATGAAACGAAAGGGAGAAGAAGAAGAAAAAAAAGAAGAGGAAAGAGAAAATCGCATAGGTGGAATGAGAAAATAAAGAAGAAGAAGATGAAGAAGAAGAAGAAGGAGGAGGAGAAGAATATGAAGAAATAGAGAATCGCACAGATGAAGAAGAAGAAGACGAAAAAAGAAGAAGAATATTAAGAAAGAGGGTATCGCACAGATGGAATGAAAAAAATGAAGAAGAAGGAAAAGAAGAAAAAATGAGAAGAAGAATATGAAGAAAGAGGGAATCGCACTGAATAAACGAAAAGAAGAAGACGAAGAAAAAGAAGAAGTAAAAGAAGAAAGAGTGAATCGCGTGGATGGAATGAAAAGAAGACAAGAGAAATGATTATAAGGAACGATGCAGTATAAGGAAAAGATAATACAAGGAATAGAAGAAGAAGAAGAAGAAGAAGAAGAAGAAGAAGAAGAAGAAGAAGAAGAAGAAGAAGAAGAAGAAGAAAAAGAAGAAGAAGAAGAAAAAGAAAAGAAGAAGAAGAAGAAAAAGAAGAAGAAGAAGAAAAAGAAGAAGAAGATGAAGAAGAAAAAGAAGAAGAAGTTGAAGATGAAATAGAAGAAGAAGAAGAAGAAGAAGGAAAAGAAGAAGAAGAAAAAGAAGAAGAAAAAGAAAAAGAAGAAGAAGAATTTGAGAAATAGGAATATAACAAGAAAAATGAGAAACTCGTGAAGTTGAAAGAAAAGGAGTGAAAATATAAATTAGAAGGAAGAAGAAAAAAGGAGTGAAAATATAAATGAGTAGGAGGAAGAAAAAAGGAGTGAAAATATAAATGAGAAGGAGGAAGTAAAAAGGAGTGAAAATATAAATGAGAAGGAAGAAGAAAAAAGGAAAGAAAATATAAAGAAGAACAAAAGAAGAATAGAAAAGCAATGAACAGAAAAAGAAGAAAAAAAGTGATTTATTTTCTCATATTTTCAAAGTCCATTTGTTCACATGCTAAAAGAATAAAATCTAAAATCTGGAGTGATAAAAATGCTTTCCTTAAGTTGAAGAACACTTTTTGACCTTTTTTTTTTTTATCTCGTGCGCAACTGCGGATATCGAAAAAGTAAAGACCGGTTTTGTAAGCTGCTTTTTATTGGCCACATACAAGTGTGCAAGCAATAATACTTAAGAAAAATCTACGCAATGGCGTCGTTTTCAATACTTGACAGAAAAATGATCTATAAAGATAGATGTATATAAATCTATCCATATATATTCAGTAATGAATTAGAACACTATCACTACTGGCGTATAAATACATGATATATCACACGCTAAAAGTTTGCCGCTTTATATTGAGTGCCCATAGCTCAGAGGTAGAATTGCCGATTGACACCAATTCGCTCGGGTTTCAATCCTGGGTAAAAAGCATTTGGATGTCTAAACGTAGTGATGAGCTGTGATACAGCGAAACAGATCTGTCTGTGGATGACTATATATATATATATATATATATATATATAGGTTCTATCTTATGATTTTCTTAAGTTCCTTGTATCTATTGTAGCAGTCATATCTTGAGTGTACTTGTTGCTTCCATGGGTTACTTGTATCTGCCGTAAATTAATGGGTTGCTTGTATGTGTTGTAAATTAATGGGTTGCTTGTATGTGTTGTAGCTTTTAGCAGGATGAGTTATTTTGGAGCATCTATCGTATATATAAAGTACTTCTCTGAACTTTGTGGAAAATGAATACTGAATATACACTGACGTACCAAAAATAATTTGAGTAAAGGCCTACAATTAAGTAGAACTTCGTTAAGTGCAGAAAAAGTCAGCAGTTCTACCTGACATATATACCACAATTTTTTTTTTAATCGTTTCACCCCAAGTAAGGCGGTACCGCCACTGATGTGCAGGGGTTGACATAAGAGAATAAAAGTTTAGACAGAAGGAGAGTGAATGGAAAGACGGACCAGTTACAGGGGGTGAAAGAGAAAGGGCAACTTATGGATGTAAACACAGGAGTGAAAACATTTGCGAAGGTAGAGAGAAAAGAAAAAGAACAAGATACACGGGGTGATGTGGAAAGGACTGGAGTTACATAAGTGAGTTGAAGTGTTAGGCAGGAGGAGAGTGAAGACAAAGACGAACAAGCTGCAGGGAGTGAAAGAGAAAAAGAGAAGGATGTGAACACAGGAGTGAAGACATTTGCGAAGGTAGAGAGAAAGGAAAAGAACAGGATATACAGGGTGATGTTAGAAAGGACTGAGTCAAGTGGTTAAGAGATGGGTATTGACATTACATTTAAATTCCTGGAGGTTATAGCCATCAGGAAAGCAAGTATATGGAAGGGAGTTCCACAGGCGGGAAGCGCGAGGAAAGAAACTGATGGAGTAGAATTGTTGGCTGCATTTGGTTGATCTTATTGTAAATGGGTGGGACCTTGTTGCCAGTCTGTTTGCACGAGTAAATTCTTGTGGCGGGGGCACCAGCGACAGGAAAATCACAGTAGCGCCAATACTGAGGTCTGAAGAGAGAAAAGAGAAGGCCGGAAACCACTCCCTAGACAGGGAACAAAGGATAAGCCTCTACATCAGTTCAATAGAGGCGGGAGGACTGTGAAATGATTATAAGATTATAAAACACCAAAAAAAAGAAAAAAAAAAATCCAACACAAATAAACTGGCTTTTCAACTAGATAATTCTCATTTCTAAAAAATCACCTGAGGATGAAGTCAACAACATAATGGGCTGGCTTCGAAACATGAACATTTTTCTGTAGTGATACTATGAATTTATAAAAACATTGTAACAACCATTACACTATATATATATATATAATTTCAAACATGATTTTCACTCTATATTAATAATATCTTATAAAATATATTAATATATTTATTAAAAATCTTAAAAAACTTACATGTATATAAGGATGTATATGTATATCAGGGATGTGCGTTGTGGTACAGTGGATATCGGCTCGGAACGAGAAATCGGGGAGCCGAGTTCGAATTCCAGCCGAATTCATTGCATTCACTTATGCGCAAATACCCTTGGGAAAGGTATTAATCCGTCTCTTCCTTCCAGTTATGGGTTAAATAACAGGACAGATTGGGTTCTATAGCCTTGGTCGGCAACCAGTCTACCGCAGAAAGCAATGGCAACCTAATCTTCTGCCCAGTCAGTCATGTCACTTTCGAGACATGATCGCCCAAGCGTGTATCACGTATGGAACTTAACTGACTGATATATCTATCTAAACTTATTTATAAACAGAACTGTGTGTGTGTGTGTGTGTGTGTGTATCCGTTACCTATAAACTCCGAAACGGCTGAACCGATTTTCTTGAAAATTTACGCTATACTTCATTGAGGGGTCAGCCTAATCGCCTGGACTTTAATCCCATCGAGGATTTATTGCAAAAAGTCGAAACTATCATTCCGACACAATAAATTCACAAGTACGAATGATCTCGATAATAAACAGACATAACGTTGGAAAAGATCTGATTGTAGACAAATTAGACATCAAATTACCTCAATGATTCAACAATGTAATGTACAGTGGAATCTCTACTTACGAAAGGCTATACGTAGGAAATTTTAAGGTTATGAAACGCCTCTTCGGAAAAATATTGCCTCTTGTTACAAAAGAAATTTCAGGATACGAAAGGCGAAAATTTCAAAATACGCGCTGCTAATCGCAACTTCCTGAATCCACCTCATTATCTCCTCAAGTGCCTCCTCATTCTCGATAATGCAAAGGCCTCGAAGATGAAATCCTGGAGGAGTTCTCGTTTATTAAGGTGCTGTACCACCTCTATCCTCCAGCCCATGGACCAACAAGTCATTTCAAACTTCGAGAAACTCTACACGAAACACCTGTTCAAGAGGTGTTTCGACATCACTGAAAACACCCAGCTTACCCTTAGTGAGTTTTGGAAGCCGCACTTTGATATTGTTGAACTTTTAGTTGTCCATTCTCAAATACATGACAGTAAATTTAGGTGTCGTATTTTCACTAGAGAAATTGAATTGTCAGCTTTTTATATTAATTCTAACGGTAATAATAATATCTTCATTTTGTACAAACTAATTTTCTATCGTTTTGGTTATGACAATATTTTTATCGTGTATGGTAAGAATGTTACAAAAAAAAAATAACCGGATAAGTGCTAATTATTATTCTTAAAGATATCGATAATACCATTTCATAAAACTTATTAATAATAATAATAATAATAATAATAATAATAATAATAGCACTAACCAGTCAACTTAATAAGACAGAATGTGGTTATAAAATAGGCCAAAAGAAAATAAGCCATCTATTTTACATGGATGACTTAAAGTTATATGCTAAGAATGATAATGAGCTGGAAGGTCTTCTGCAAACTGTAAAATGCTTCAGCGAAGACATTGGAATGAAATTTAATTTGAATAAATGTGCTAAAGCTACAATTTTACGTGGACCAATACAAGAAACATCCTCAATTAGCCTAGACCCTGCTGTAACAATAAAAGAATTGAAACCAGAAGAAGCTTATAAATACCTGGGTGTGAATGAGAGCGAGAACATTCACCATAAAAAAATGAAAGAAATAGTGCGTAAAGAGTACTATAGAAGGCTACGAATGATATTAAAAACTGAATTAAATTCACAGAACAGAGTTATGGCCATTAATAGCCTTGCAATCCCAGTTGTCCAATATAGCTTCAACATCTTAAACTGGACTCTAAACGACATCAGGCGAATGGATGCTAAAACAAGAAAGCTTCTTTCTAAGCATAAGATGCATCATCCAAAGGCTGATGTAGACCGTCTATACATACCCCGTAAAGAAGGTGGAAGGGGTCTTATTCAGCTGGAATTGTCATACAAGACAACAACTATTGGCTTACTAACATACATAGAAACAACAAAGGATTGGATGATACAATTAGTAAGGCAACATGAAGAAAGAAAGAAAAAATATTCAATAATAAAAGAAGGCAGTAAATACAAACAAGATTTACAGTTAGTAGATTCTGTAGAAAAGCAAAACAGAAGCCAAGAACCAACTATTGCGGCAAAAAATATGAAAATGAAAGCCACAGATAAAGCTCTTGAAAAGATGAAACAGCGCTGGCAAGACAAACCTCTGCATGGCCAATATCCAGAACGTGCCAATAAATCCAATGTTGACAAAGTTAATACTCATCGATGGTTACGTGCATCTGGATTAAAGTCTGAAACTGAAGGATTTATACTTGCAGCACAAGACCAAAGTCTTTTCACGAGAAACTTTCAGGCAAATATTATGCATAATAATATGGATCCAAAATGCAGGTTTTGTGATAAACACCAAGAAACAATAGACCACCTAATCTCAGGCTGTTCTGTGCTTGCCCCAAACGAATATAAAAATCGCCACGATAGAGTTGGGCAATATTTGCATTGGACAATGTGCAAACATTATGGAAAAGCTGTAAACAAACACTGGTATGAACATCATCCAGCACCGGTTACAGAAATAGAAGATGTAACCATTCTATGGGATTACACCATCTACACAGACAGAAAAATTGAAGCAAACAGGCCAGACATTATTGTTAAAAACCAGAAGGAGAAAACTTGTCTATTAATTGATATGGCTTGTCCAGCGGATTGTAACATAGCAATCAAGGAATTTGAAAAACTGTCAAAATATAAAGACCTGGAAATTGAAATAGAAAAAATGTGGAAATTGAAAACAAGAGTTGTGCCAGTGATAGTAGGTGCACTTGGAATGATAAAAAATGGAACAAAACAACACATTGAAAGAATCCCTGGAAACTCCAGCTTAAGAGATATACAAAAAATTGTCTTATTAAGTACAGCCCACACACTAAGGAAAACTTTATCTATGTAATGCTAGGGATGATAGGGAAGATAGAAAAACATGAAGAAAAAGGCCTAATAAAACTTGATAAAAACAAATTTTTTGTTAAAATAAGAATAAAGTACTTTTTTTCCATCTTTTCTAGCCTGTTAGTAAATTTCTAGCCTTGTTTTATTTGCTTTGTCAGCGGGCGAGAAAAACATTTCTTCTTCTTCTTCTATGTGCCCTGTCCCTTCAGGACATAGGTGATCATGGTTCTCCACGTCTCCCTATCCCTTGTGGTTCTTAGTATGTTTGCTCCTATTACTCCTGGCAACCCCCGTTCCGTCATCCACCTGATCAGGCCTTGCAAATATGTTCTGCTGCCTTCCTCTGTCTCTCTTTCCTTCTATCTGGCCACTCAGTATCAGGTTTTCCAGGCTCTCCTTCCTCATTGCGTGTCCCAGGAACTTCAGTTGTCTCTTCCTGATGCTCAGTATTAATTTCCATTTTGTTGCCATTCTTTCCAACACTTCATCGTCTGTGCTTGCATGCTCAGTCCACGATATCCGCAGCATCCTTCTGTAGAACCACATTTCCGCTGCTTCCAGTTTTGTCTTCATTTTCGATGATATTGTCCAGCATTCACTGAGTGTGAGAAATTTAGCGTCATTTTTGGGGTGCAACAAAAAGAATTAGGTTGCAATGACAGACGAGTAAAATAGGACAACAGTCCACTATTTAAGCAAAATAAATAAATAAAGAAAGAAAGAAATTATTTCAATCAATTTAAATTATTTTTGAAATAGAGCAAAAGTATTTGGCTTATTGGAAATATTAAGTTTAATCTATTAGCTTGAAATTAAAACTAAAAAAAAGCCCTAAGAAAGATTTTTCATTAAAAAAATTGATATGGTGTGGAAGTCTTTAATACTGAAAATAAATGTAATAACAAACATATTTAGAAAAGGTACTAATAAAACTTCACCTACGCTAGTTGGCAATCAGTCTCCGCATATTCCTCATCTAAATCACTGTTGACTCTTCCAATAAAGTACTATGCGAGATATATGCAACGCTTGGACGATCATGTCTCTTTTGATACCTGATTGACTAGACGGAAGATTTTCCCGCAGTAGGTTGCCATTTCTTTCTGCGATAGACTGATTGTCAAACATGTATAGGGCTCACTCTATTCTGCTGTTCAGGCAATACCTAGCGGGGGACAGATGAGGAGGATCCATACACTTCTCAGTGGTATTTGAGCGTAAGTGAGTATAAAGAAACTCGACTAGAATTCGAACTCGGGTCTCCGATTTCTAATTTAAAGCCGCTATCCACAACACATATCTTCGCAATAGGAAAAGAAAAAATGAAAGAGGAAAAATGCTATAGTATGAGCTAATCGCTTATCGATCCTCAGTACTCGACCAGGAAAACTGAACTATTGTACTCACCAGCTAAAAGAAGTACGCACGGAAAAAATATATAATAATATCTTTGTTTTTAATCATTTCACCCCGAGCAAGGCGGAAATGCCACTGATGTGCGGGGGGCTACATAACTGAAAGAAAATTAATTATCAGAGAGAGAAGAGGAGTACAATCCAATTAGAAATGAGCAATAGAAAGATGAGAATGCAGGTGAGATGACAGTTTCAAGGGAGGAGAGAAAGGGAGGGATATACGGGGTGGGGGAAGGGATAGAGTCAAGTGGTTAGTAGGTGAGTATTGACATTGCATTTAAACTTCTGGAGGTTGTAGCCGTCAGGAAAGCAAGAATATGGGAACGAGTTTCACAGGTGGGAAAGTTGCTGGAGTAGAATTGTCGTCGGCATTTGGCTAACCTAACTGTGAATGGGTGGGACCCAGTTGCCAATCTGGTTGCACGAGTAAACACCTGTTGAGGAGGCACCTTGATGCAGATATATCTTTAGACAAATAAGTCCTAGCAGTCAATCCATTTGCTTGCATAAGCATGATTGTCTTGATATAATATAAATTGTCTAGAGGACTTGTGTTGAATAAGTAATAAAAATAACTCTCTTTTTTGCAAATTTATATATATATATATATATATATATACTACCGACCATAAGTTTGGGACCACTTAGATTTATTCTCTAAGAGAAAGAAATAACAAATTTTGTCTTAGAAGAATAAATATAGATATATTTCATTGTTGCTCACAACTGTACAATAATTAAAACCAAAATTAACATAGAGTAATTTCAGATTGAATTAATGTTAATTCATATTTTTTTTTCATCAAAGAAACCACCACGAGCTTTTATTACTGCAGAGCAAATCTCTGGCATTCTTTCTAATAACTTATAAAAATAAGTTGGTGAAAGTGATTTCCAAGCATCCTGCAAGCATTTAAACAAGATTTGTTCATTTTTAGGAAGTTCATTTCGAATTTCATCCCTATTTCTCCTTCTTTAATAGTGGTTTCTTACCTGCTACACAGACTTTAAGCCCAGCAGAATGAAGTCGTCTCTTAACAGTAGTAACAGATACTGGATGTTGCCGAGTAGAATTCATTTCAATTGTTAATTCCGGTGCGGTTTTTCTTCTATTCCTCTTGCTAGATATGATCAAGTGCCTATCCTCTACACTAGATGTTACTCTGGGCCTACCAGATCTTTTTCTGTCAATATTTAACTCAGTTTCACGAAGTCGTTGAAGGCAATAATGCACGCCATTTTTTGATAGGCTTACTTTTTGGTAATAACACATTCAGAATATCCCTCTTTCGAAAGAATTTCAACTTGAATTCTTTTTTCAATGCTAATCTGTTTCTTACTTGCCATTTATACCATAGTAATATGGTTTGCAAAAATAAATTATACTGTAATTATAATATCTGAATAAATTTGAATTTTTGGCAAAAAACTTGATCTCACTAAGAGGAGTCAAGTAGCAAACTGAGTAAATGTTTACTTTAAAATTGAAAAGAATACTTTTTTTTACTTGACATTTGCATAAGAATAACAAAATATACAAACTCGGCGAATTTGATTCTGCTAAAAATTTAGGTGGTCAGAAACTTATGGTTGGTAGTGTATATATATTAGTTAGTTCGAAAAATAATGTCTGATTTTAGAATCAACATTTATTCTTGAATTTATTTTGTTAATTTAAAATAATTCGGAAGAAAGACACTAGAAATTTAAACATTTCTGGCATTAATTTGCAAGATTATTTATGCCTTTACCATAAAAACTGTACAGGTTTAGATGCGAAGGAATGTTTGTATGCAGCTTCTTAATTTTCTTTACAACGGGATGTTTTTTAGCTTAAAAAATTGTATGTATTCAGTGGACGAAATATCGGGGGAATACGGTAGGTGCGGCTAAATCTTGTATCCTGAGATGGTGAACTTCAGAAGTGTTCCCCTGGCAACATGTGGCCGAGAATTTTAATGGAGCCGAATTGGACCTTATCGATTAATCTGTGCCGGTTGCAATTTGCCTAACTGAACGTGCATTTTACGTCTCGTATCTCGCAGTAAATGTCGTCACCATAACCTTCGGTTGATGTCATTTTGTCAAGTGTTTGGGTCATTCGTCATGATCAAGCCATTGATCCGATTATTTACGATTGTCGTAAAGGTTCCATTTCTGATCACAAGTCGCTATTCGATCAAGAAATAGATCATTCGAATTTCCCAGATGAAGCATCTTAGAAATGTTCAACTGAATTCATATGAAACCCATTCGTCTAGTTTGTAGTGAACAAAACAAATTCAAAATTTAAAATTCAAATCTGAATCATTGATTTTACTACTAACAAAAAACAAAAAAAAAAACAGAATTACACTCCATTGTTTGAGCAAGGACATATGTAGTGAACAAAATAAATTCAAAATTTAAAATTCAAATGTGAATCATTAATTTTACTACTAACAAAAAAGAAAAAAATACAGAATTACACTCCGTTGTTTGAGCAAGGACCTATATGTAGTGAACAAAATAAATTCAAAATTTAAAATTCAAATTTGACTTATTGGTTTTCTTAAAAAAAAAAAGGATTTTCTGTAATGTACAAACTTTGCACACAAAACTCGCGAAATTTCACACCTGGATGTGAAATTTTTTTCTGCTAATAGCAAACTAGAAAACATCTAACAAATATTCAAATAATCTTTAATTATAAAAAAAAATCAAATTTCTTTTACGGACCCTTTTCGCGAGCCGACGCGAAGTTTGTTTGTTGTCCAACGGGACGCCTAGAATTATATTCGGGTGTGAATTCCCAAATGACCTGTTTGGAGGCTCAGTAAACGAAATAAAAGAACGAGACAAAAAGACGGCCACAGTAGAGAAAATACAAGCTTAATTAACACGTCTTTTGACAAACGTCAAGCGATCGTATTATTGTTGCCGCTCTTTTTTCTCTTACCGTTCTTCTTCTTCTTCTTCTTCTTCTTCTTCTTCTTCTTCTTCTTCTTCTTCTTCTTCTTCTTCTTCTTCTTCTTCTTCTTCTTCTTCTTCTTCTTCTTCTTCTTCTTCTTCTTCTTCTTTTTTTCTTCTTCTTCTTTTTCTTCTTCTTCTTTTTCTTCTTCTTCTTCTTCTTTTTCTTCTTTTTCTTCTTCGGTCACCAATCTACTTAATAATCTGCCGATACCCTAGATACGGAGCGAATACTTCAACGAGACTCCTAACAAACACACAAACATACATACATACGTACGCATAAACTCTTTTAGCAATTACTACTATGAACATTTTTAACGACCTTGTACCAATTAAAAGACATTACTTTTATTTGTAAAAACCTGAATTTATATATATATATATATATATATATATATATATATGTTGTTTCTTTAAGCAATTTGATTTTCTTGTTTTGTACCCTTCCTGTGGATGTGCGTTGTGGTCCAGTGGATATCGGTTAATGTTTATTCAAATCAAAAGAATAAATACTTGAAACCTTAGTCAGTTAAGTGCCATCAGTGATAGACGCTTGAGTGATCATGTCTCTTTCGAGAAATAACTTACTGGACAGAAGATTTTCCCGCAGTAAGTTGCCATTAATTTTTGCGTATAATGGAGAGAAGACAGGGATTATATTATATTATTATATTAATAAGTAGTAATTAGTGGGGGGAATGTGAGTTGTGGTGCAGTGGATATTGACTAGGAACGAGAAATCGGGGAGCCGAGTTCGAATTCCAGTTGAATTCATTGCATTCACTTACGCGCAAATACCCTTGGGAAAGGTATTAATCCATCTCTTCCCTCCAGTTATGGGTTAAATGACAGGATAGATTGGGTTCTATAGCTTTGGTCTACCGCAGAAAGCAATGGCAACCTACTGCGGGATAATCTTCTGCCCAGTCAGTCATGTCTCTTTCGAGACATGATCGCCCAAGCGTGTTTCACGTATGGCACTTAACTGACTGACCCTTCCTGGGCTATCTACTAACGAGGCTAAATCAAACTAATCTGTTTCAACACACAAATACACTTCACTATAACGGATAACCCACTATAAGTTTCTTCATCTTTCCGACATTTGTGAAATCTATCTAATCTAAACTTATTTATAAATAGAACTTTTTGTGTGTGTGTGTGTGTATTCGTTACCTATAGACTCCCAAACGGTTAAACCGATTTTCTTGAAAATTTACACAGTTGTACTATAAGAGTCTGCGAGTGTTCTTAGCTAGGTTTTGTGCCGAAGTACCCCCGATAAATATCGAAAATTGATAATCGAAAAAATCGGGTTATAGAAGGAGTGGTCCGATTTTAATCAAATTTAATACACTCATAGACAAAGACATAAGAAACGATATTCAGAAGTTTCAAGGTTGCAGTTCTTACAATAGTGCATAAAATCGATAATATATATATAAAAGGCAAGATGTTTGTGTGTGTGTGTCTGTTTATCTGCCTGTATGTCTGTATTTTTTTTCAGCTCTTTTATTTTAGTTTTTGCTTCTGCTTTGGCTCTAAGCAGGTATAATTGTAGTCCTCAGTCTCAGCCATGATACCATTTACTCAGCATGATATTTTACTTACCATGATACCATTTACTTATTTAGCCTTCAAAATTCAATTTACGACGAAAAAAACTTATTTGATATCGATACCAGGAAATCAAAATTTGACTTACATCCATTCATTTTTCTTTCAGTCTAGGGTTTTGCTTCAACTGGAAACAACTATTGCTTTTTAGTCTTTCGTGCCAACGTCCAAAGAGTCTGAGCTCCAGGACCATGGATTAGTTTTAAAGCTTTCATTACACCCGAGCAACGTCGGACTATACTGCTAGTATATATATATATATGAGGTGCGATTGTTAAATTGTCGCAATTATTTTATTATTTTAAATATTCTTTAGGCTGAGTCTGAGCTCCAGGACCATGGATTTGTTACAAAGCTTTTATTATACCCGAGCAACGCCGGGCTATACTGCTAGTGATTCAATATTCTTAAATGCTGAGAGATTAGCCAAAAAGTGCAAAATAATGTAACATACTCACTAAATGTTTATATGACGTAATCTCATTAAAACTACAATAATTAGTTCTGGAGATAACATTTCTTTAAAATGTTTACCCGGAAATAGTTATTTTACGTTCTTGTGTTAAGTTTCGATATTTCCCCATTAAAAACAACAAAAACTAATAAGATAATAATACAAACAATAAGATAAACCATAATTTATTTCAGGAAAAAATCGTGATAATATTGTAAGTTTTTTTTCTTCTTTCTGTCCTGTTTCTAACGCGCCATGAGATTTCCTAGTGGGCCGCACCAAAATAGATCCCATTTATTCATATTCGAGGAAGTAAAAGGAACAGAATATAGGAAGTATTTTGTTTCTCTAGACCAAAGTCTATTCAAATGCTAAATTTGATTTACTGTGTAACTCTCTCTAGCTTGTCCAGAACCAGGAATGTGACGTGAATTTTTTTTAAGATTCGTTTTTCAAATAAATAAATAAATAAATAAAAAATAAAAACAAAAAACGGTAAAAATGGCAAACGGAGGTTTGTGAATTTATAACAGCCAAAAGACAAAACTTTTTCTGAATTAAAGGAACGAAAAAGATGGGAAGGAACGAAAAACTTTGACGTTCGTGTTTTTAGTGGAAAGTAAACTTTATAGTGTTATTTACGTAATAAAAGCAATTTAAAGTAAACTAGCAGTATAGCCCCGCGTTGCTCGGGTGAAATGAAAGCTTGAAAACTAATCCATAGTCTTGGAGCTCAGACTCAGCCTAAAGAATATTTGTGTGAGGATTGGTAAGAGTCAGATAAAAATTGTGGATTTGTATAAAGTACATACAGACAGATTTGTATAAAGTACATACAGACACACACAAACATCTTGCCTTTTATATATATATATATATATATATATATATATATATATATATATATATTATCGATTTTCTGCACTATTGTAAGAACTGCAACCTTGAAACTTCTGAATATCGTTTTTTATGTCTTTGTCTATGAGTGTATCAAATTTGATTAAAATCGGATCACTCCTTCTATAACCCGATTTTTTCGATTATCAATTTTTGAGATTTATCGAGGGATACCTCGACACAAAACCTAGCTAAGAACACTCGCAGGCGCTTATAGTACAACTGTTTAAATTTTCAAGAAAATCGGTTCAGCCGTTTCGGAGTCTATAGATAATGGACACACACACAGACACACACACACAGACAAAGTTTCATTTATAAATAAGTTTAGATATACAAATGCAGTCAGTTAAGTGCCGTACGTGACACATGCTTTGGGTGATCATGTCCCGAAAGCGACATGACTGACTGGTCAGAAGTAGGTTGCTATTGCCTTCTGCGGGAGACTGGTTGCCAGCCAAGGCTATAGAACCCAATCTGTTCTGTTATTTGACTGATAGTTAAAGGGGGAAATGTTACGGTATAATTTATTTTTACACACCATATTAATACGGTATAAATGGCAAGAAAGGAACAGATTAGCATTGAAAAAAGAACTCAGGTTGAAATTCTTTCAAAAGAAGAATATTCTGAACGTGTTATCGCTAAAAAGAATTAAGCCTATCAAAAAATGGCGTGCATTATTGCCTTCAACGACTTCGTGAAACTGAGTTAAATATTGACAAAAAGATCTGGTTGGCCCAGAGTAACATCTATTATAGAGGATAGGCATCTTATTACGTAGTAATTAGTGGGGGATCAGTTTATTATTTCGTAACAGTGGAAAACCGACCTCCTACTTTAGGCCCTGTAGAAGCCTTAATCATGTTTCCAACTATTATATTCAGTCAGTCAGTTAAGTGCCATACGTGATACACGTTTTGGGCGATCATGTCTCGAAAGAGACATGACTGACTGGGTAGAAGATTATTCCGCATTAGGTTGCCATTTGGTTTTGTGGTAAACTGGTTGCCAGCCAAGGCTATAAAACCCAATCTGTTCTATTATTTAACCCATAACTGGAGGTAAGAGATGGATTAATACCTTTCCCAAGGGTATTTGTGCGTAAGTGAATGCAAGGAATTCAACTGGTTGTGGTGCAGTGAATACCGGCTCAGAACGAGAAATCAAGGAGCCGAGTTCGAATTCCAGTTGAATTCCTTGCATTCAATGACGAAAAAAAAGACCTGCTTGTTAAAATACGTTTTATCAGTAAAACTACAAAAAAAGCAATAATCTTGGCGCTAAACATTATCATAACTGAACACTGTATGTACAAAGCGGTCACCCATCTAGGCAGTGACCACACTCAGCTTTGCTTAACTTCGGTGACAATAGAATTCGTGTTTCATTGTGATGCAGTCGTAATCCCATATTCGTTAGTAAATTTAAAGTTTGTAGGGAAATACATTGTTTTCATACACCATTGCAAATTTAATAAAACTTCTTAGAAAAACATACTTTCTTGAAGACATTGCATCAGTTAAACAGTATTGTTGACTTAAATGTTGTTTTTGGCCGTTTAAAAGATACTAAAAAGGCTTATATTGGAGTAGATAGATTAAACTATCGCCCGGTTCACACTCCACCCAAGTTTATTGAACAGGTGTAGAGGCTCACGCCTTGTTCCCTGTTTAGGATGTGGTTTCCGGCTTTCTCTTTTCCAATCTTTTCACTTTTCTCTTTTTTCTTATTTTTTTTTCAATTGGAGCAGATAGACTGAACTATCGCCCGGTTCATACTCCACCCACGTCTATTGAACAGGTGTAGCGTCTCTTCCTTTGTTCCCTGTTTAGGATGTGGTTTCCGGCTTTCTCTTTTCACTCTTACGTAGCCCCTTGAACATCAGTGGCGTTACCGCCTTGCTCGGGGTGATATGATTAAAAAAAATTATTTAAGTTTAGAACTCCATAATTGACCGAAAATTTCGTCTTTTACTCCCCTAAGAACAATATTAAATAATTTGTTTATTCACCGGTTGTCTATAATCGCCCATTTCGCTTATGAAGTTATGGTTAAATGGTTTCCTGGTGTCCGCAGTTAGTAAAATAAATTCCTTTTATCAATTAAGCCGTGTTTTATATCACATTTTCACGAGATGACATACAGAGAGTTGCTTGCTTAAGTGACTTGCCGTGTATACGTGCGTCGGTCTTAACAAATATGGTGACAGTTAATTCACTTATGACGTGCGATTTTCTTCTGCGCCTCTTCATTGTCCGTCACGTATTTGCTTTGCAGGCAATATCAATTTTTGAAGCGGACGACATCTATTCATGAGCATAGGCACGTGACCACATTTGCAACCTGCAAGAAATCTCACCGCGCGATTCAATTAACAAATAGAAAATTCATGAATTCATGTTCACAATATTCAATATCATCAGTATCACTAAATTTTAATATATATATATATATTAGAAAAGAAAATAGGGTTGTTCCAACGAGAGAAATTGGTATAGAATAAAGTGTGAAAAGTCGTGAAAGTTTAGTTTAAAGTGTATATTTATTGTTGAACTAGCAGTATAGTCCGGTGTTGCTCGGGTGTAATGAAAGCTTTAAATCTAATCCATGGTCCTGGAGGTCATACTCTTTGGACGTTGGCACGAAAGACTAAAAAGCAATAGTTGTTTCCAGATAAAGCGAAACCGTAGACTGAAAGAAAAATGAATCGATGTAAGTCAAATTTTGATTTCCTGGTATGGATATCAAATAAGTTTTTTCGTCATAAAATGAATTTTGATGGCTAAATAAGTTCTCTGAGTAAATGGTATCATGGCTGAGACTAAGAACTACAATTATACCTACTTAGAGCCAAACCCGAAGCAAAAACTCAAATAAAATTCTGAAAAAAATACAGACATACAGACAGATAAACAGACAGACACACAAACATCTTGCTTTTATATATATATATATATATATATATATATATATATATAATCAATTTTCTGCACTATTGTAAGAACTGCAATCTTGAAACTTCTGAATATCGTTTCTTATGTCTTTGTCTATGAGTGTATCAAATTTGATTAAAATCGGACCACTCCTTCTATAACCCGATTTTGTCGATTATCTATTTTCGATATTTATCGGGGGGTACATCGACACAAAATCCAGCTAAGAACACTCGCAGACTCTTATAGTACAACTGTGTAAATTTTCAAGAAAATCGATTCAGCCGTTTTGGAGTCTATAGTTAACGGACACACACACACACACACACAGACACATACACACACAAAGTTCCATTTATAAATAAGTTTAGATAAAGATATGATACATATTATAGTGTTTTAAGTGTTCATAATGGTATTTGAGACGTTACACGGGTTTCGAGTCTAAGATTGACTCTCTTCAGGCGAATAAATTTGTGGCTTTACATATCGAGTTTCTTTTGTTTCTGAGGGACAAGTTCTTGTTTATATATAGCTAAGTAGAAAATAAAAATAAAAATAAAGATAAAAATAAAGAATAAAGAAATAAATCAAATGAGTGAAGTAAAAAATAAAAAAAAAAAAGTAAATCCAATAAATCAA
Source organism: Ascarosepion bandense (assembly GCA_037127315.1). Lineage (NCBI taxonomy): Eukaryota > Metazoa > Mollusca > Cephalopoda > Sepiida > Sepiidae > Ascarosepion > Ascarosepion bandense. The sequence goes on from JBBBDQ010001636.1 coordinate 224,287, forward strand.
ATGTTGGCGTGTTGAATAGTCTATGTTTTCTCACACGTGCATAAATGGATAAACAAATAAATAAATAAATGAATGAATGAATCAAGTGCTTATCCCAATTTGAAATGATTTTGGTCTGGGGTTTCCTCTTTACTACTTAAAAATTATCTTCTAGGCGCCATTGTTTATCTACATGTCTTTTCATCTGTCAGTTGGTTGCTTTTATTGCTTCGACGGTGTTTTGAATTTGGTGTGTGTGTGTCTGTGTGTGTGTGTGTGTGTATGTGTGTATGGATGAGCGCTCCTTGATTTCGTCTTTGAACTATTTTAGAATTATTTTTTATATAATATATATAAATATAGTCATCCGCAGACAGATCTGTTTTGCTGTATCACAGCTCATTAGTACGGTTAGACACCTGATTGCTTTTTACCCAGGATTGAAACCCGACCGAACGAGAGTCGGCGATTCTACCTCTGAGCTATGGGTAGAAGGAGACAGACTTTTAGCGTGCGATATATCGTGTATACACACGCCAATAGCTGAGAGTGTTCTAATTCATTACTGAATGAACGATGCGTAGATGCTAGAGTAGTTACTGTTTTTCAAAGTCTACCATTCTTCCTGTGTGCTCAATCAGGGTGTGAGAGCGTATATATATATATATATATATATATATATATATATATATATATATATATATATATATCACAAATTTTGATAGCAGTGATATTCCTCTGTTCTTAGTTCTTATAAAACCACAACATTTGAAGTCTCTTCAACCTCCATCAGAGACTCTCAAATATATTATTTTGTGAACAGACCTGTAGCCAAGGCAATAAAGTCATTAAGACACAAAGTGTTAGTGTATATGAGAAACATTTTTAAGGACAGGGAACAATAAAAGAATAGGAATTAAGAAAGCAGACACTTACGATTAATAATGTGTTATTTTTTTTAACATCAAAGTTGAATGGACTGCTAAAAGTCGAAAGAGAGTTCGAAAGAAAAAAATCTTTAGGCTATGATTTACGGTTACATGTAAGTTAAATCGAATAACTTCAACGGTGAAATTATGAGACCTAGCCGCCAATCTAGGAGTGTCTTTAAATTCATAAAACCTAGGTACCAAAGAGGAAAGCTCATCAGTTAAAAAATGTATAGAAAAGGCACAAGGAAACTGTGTCATGGCGATTGGAAGGTGACCGAGATACCAGAGAAGGACTAATAACATTGCATATTCTTATCAAAAATGTTTAGATACATAGAAAAAGCTCCAGACCAGATGAGGCAGCGATATTGAATGCATGAGTAAGTAATAGACTGATAAATGTTTATGATAGCTTCTGGCGGGGAAAACCGTTTGGCATGACAAAGTTGACTTGTTCCTCCGTTGTCACCTCGCGAAATCAGTTCACGCAGATCGGGTTTGCTTTTATACTTTATGCTCTTCCTTGATAGCTGGGCAAGTATAAATAGTCAAGGCAACTACTAAACTGCTTATTTTAGTTTCGGTCCAACTATCTTTTTTTTTTATAATCGTGTGGCCCCAAGCAAAGCATTTTACTGCCACTGTTGTGGAGGGGGCTACATAGGAGGAAAGTTATAAGAAAGAGTGACAGGTTATAGCGGATGTCAGGAAGTGGATAAGAGAAGGATGATTGTGGCCATAAAGTGAGGGATCAGTTTATATATTGTTTGTAATATAAAATTGATCCCCCACTTTATATTTACATAATAATTTCTTGTCTGTTGATAAGCCGTAGAAAACAAATGAATCAGTCAATGAAATACTGATTAGCTACACATGCATGTCTTTTAGATTTATTTACATTATCTGGAATATAAATGTATAGAAATCTTTTTTTTTTATAATCATATCGCTCTAAGCAGGGCATTTTATTGCCGAGCTTGAAAAGGACCCCTATTCCGTGGTGGACTGGGGTAAGATATGGCTCGTAAATTTTGTTGCTTCCAAAACGAAGCTGCTATCTATTAACCATCACATACAATCGTTCCTCCCGCCCATTAACATGGGTTAGGCTAGTCTCTCTGAAAATAAAACACTGCGCCTCCTCGGATTAACTCTCACATCAGTGAAAGTGGAATAACTATATCGAATCCATAGTGAAGTGGAATAACTATATCGTTTCCATAGCAAAATCCTCTGCTAAGAAGGTCGATTCTCTGTGTAGGGCCAGGAAACTTTTCGAGTCCAAAACAATCCTGCACATATATAAATCTACCATTCGCCCGAGCATTGAATATTGCTGTCATATCTGGTCGGGTGCTCCTGCTATCCACCTAGGTGCCCTTGACCAAATCTAACGGAGAATCTGTAATGTGATCGATCCCGACTTGGCAGCTAGGATACAATCGCTTTCTCACCAACGTAGTGTGGCTTCCCCGCGTCTCTTCTACAAATAATTTCACGGCTTCTACTCCGATGCACTTAGCTCACTGGTACCCTCTATATATGATTAGCAACTCGGTCTCACTTTTTTTTACTGTGAAACCGATGAATTGTAAACTCAAATTTTACTCCATCAGCTTCTTTTCTCGCACTTCCCGCCTGTGAAATTCCCTTCCATTTACTTGCTTCCCCGAAAGCTACAATCTCCAAGAATTTAAATGTAAAGTTAATATTCATCTCCTGTCTCACTAATTTGCATCCCTTTTCTCATGCTTTTTTCTCCGTCCACACCACTCTCATCAGTATTCTCTTCCATCACATACTCTCTTCCTGACAGACAATAAAACCTGTCACTCTTTCTCATAACATTCCTTCTATGTAACCCCCTGCACAACAGTGACAGTAAAATGCCTTGCTTGGGGCCGCACGATTATAAAAAAAAGTAACATGTGGTTGCAAACGGTATTTTCCCAGATTGTTGTGTTAATCTCCAAGATTATTCACCGGAGATCAATATAGAATATAATTAAATATAATGTTTCTTTGTTTTACTTAATCGGGAGTATGTAGGTCATATTTCTTTTTGTACATAGCTAGAGGTCGATGGGAAATCAAGCTTTTCATGAAGGAGTTGATGACCTGAAAACATTTTTGGGATTCAGCTCTCAAGAACAGGAAAGTAATGATTTTATAATAACCGACTTAGTGTTGAACAATAAACAATGCCGTCGGATCAATGATGACGTTCAAAGAAACCACTTAAATCAATATTCTGTAGATTGCAGTTAACTAAATTGAATGATCATTTGCCGATGATCAATCATTTTATTGAACAAATTGCATCCGTTTGCTTGGTTTGATAAGAAAGACAAACCGCCGACCATTTTAGAAACAGTTAAGGGAGAAAGCCTGTTTCAAAATTCCTCCAAGACCATCCTCCTTCACACATATAAGAAAACCATTAAAGTGGACAAGCAAGGGTTGAGACAAGATAGGGGTGGGACAGAAGTTGAATAAAATTCGGTTTTCGGGTGGAATGGTTTTCGTGGTAGAACGATAAGATTTCCGTCAATCGAAGAATGGGAGATGGACGACGAAGATAATGGAGCCAATTTAGAGGCAATTTCGCCTTCCCCCTGTACGGGCATAGATAGTTGATTCACTAATTGCTGCTTAGACGTGGCACAAGGCCGAAGGTATGGAGTACCCAGTGAGGATCGAACTCACTACTCAGTTGTAACGAGACAAGCTTGCTAACCATTACACCACGTCGAGGTGCCCAAGCCTAAAAAAAAATAGATAGATAGGATCAAACTAAAATTGGTAGATAGATAAGTATGAGCAGACTGAGATAGATAGAATCAGACTGAGATAGATAGATAGATAGATAGATAGATAGATAGATAGATAGATATGATCAGACTGAGATAGATATGATCAGACTGAGATAGATAGAAAAATAGATAGATAGATCAGACTGAGATAGATAGATAAATATGATTAGACTGGGATAGATAGATAGATAGATAGATAGATAGATAGATAGATAGATAGATAGATAGATATGATTAGACTAAGATACATATATATATATATATATATATATATATATATATATATATAGATAAATAGATATGATCAGACTGATAGATATAGATAGATAGATAGATAGATAGATAGATAGATAGATAGATATGATCAGACTGAGATAGATAGAAAGATAGATAGATAGATAGATATGATCAGACTGAGATAGATAGATAGATAGATAGATAGATAGATAGATAGATAGATAGATATGATCAGATTGAGATAGATAGATAGATATGATCAGATTGAGATAGATAGATAGATAGATAGATAGATAGATAGATATGATCAGATTGAGATAAATAGATAGATATGATCAGACTGAGATAGACAGATGTGATCAGACTGATATATATATATATATATATATATATATATATATATATATATGATCAGACTGATATAGATAGATAGATAGATAGATAGATAGATAGATAGATAGATAGATGCAAACTAATAGATTGAGATACATACCTAGATATATGTAAGCCTGCTCGATGAATCAATGAAAATGACTTTCTTTGGGTTGCTCTGCAGAAACTAATGGAAAAATACTGAAGCCGCACCCTGTCTTCTGCAATATAAGAAACCTTTTTTTTCTAGATAATTAGTTTAAAGAATGATTTTAACTGGTCAATATATCTAGACATCTTTTAGACACAGACGCATATTTCCACACACCGTGTACAGAGTAACCACTAAGAATTGAACTCATTTACAACTGCTTTTCAGTTCAGGCCAGCAAATATTTGACTCCTCTGGAGAACCCTCTAATGCAATAAAAATATTTTTACTTTTTAGTATAGAAATACAAACACAAGACACCCTAAAGAATAACGGAAGCACTTTCAATTGGACTGTTTTTAAAGATAGATTATCAAAGAAACTCCGGAAAACATTTGGTTGAATTCATGTACACTTCCGGCCATAATTATTAAGCCACCCCAGTTTTTTAAAAGAAATGATGTAATTTATACTATCTTTAGTATTTATTGCCAAGTGGATAATTCTAAATGAAAATAGAATGGTTCTTTTGTTATTATTACTTTGCAGAATTTTACAAGGCATATAGCGACAATTTACCCATCACACCCTGTAGATTTGCTTTATATATATATATATATATATATATATATATATATATTTCATTTAGAATTATCCACTTATATATATATATATACTTCTTCTATGTGCCCTGTCCCTTCAGGACGTAGGCGATCACAGTTCTCCACATCTCCCTATCCCTTGCTCCTGTTACACCTCGCAACACCCGTTCCGTCATCCACCTGATCAAGCCCTGCAAATATGTTATCCACTACCTTCCTCTGTCTCTTTTTCCTTCTATCTGGTCAGTCAGTATCAGGTTCTCCAAGCTCTCCTTCCTTATTGCATGTCCCAGGAACTTCAGTTGTCTCTTCCTGATGTTCAGTATTAATTTCCTTTTTGTTGCCATTCTTTCCAACACTTCATTGTTGCTTGTATGCTCAGTCCACGATATCCGCAGCATCCTTCTGTAGAACCACATTTCCGCTGCTTCCAGTTTTGTCCTCATTTTCGATGATATTTCCAGCATTCACTGACGTATTGAAGAACTGACATCACATAGCAATCCAGCACTCTTTTCTTTGTTTCTAGTGAAATTTTCCGGTGTCTTAGTACATTACTCAGCTTCTGAACGCGTCCCTGAATGGTTCTTTTGTTAATACTGCACAATAACATGTGCATCAACTGTTCTGGTGTCCAGTTTTTGTGCTCTCTTCCCCATGCTAGTCTCTTCTTATTGGCTGGCCGTAGCAAAGCCTTCTTGGCTGCCTTTTAAAATTTTCCAAAGTAATAATAACAAAAGAACCATTCTATTTTTCATTTAGAATTATGCACTTTGCAAGAATTACTAAAATATAGTATGAAATATATATTTTTGTAAAAACTGGGGTGGCCTAATAATTATGGCCGGTAGTGTACATCCATCAATGAGGCCTCTGATCGGGAGGCTTTGAAGAGTGTGGATTCACCTCTTAATTGTGTTTGTTCCCGTGTCTACCCTGATCCCGAGTGGTATTACCTGTTCGCGTCCCAGCTATGGTTGAATATTGAACCACAAACTGAGGTCAAGACATGAAAACATAAAAATGCATTAGGAAAAATTACTAGTAATATATTTTCATAGTGAAAAAAATTATCAGCAATACGTTTTTGGAAAAAAATTACCTAAGTTAACAAAAATAATTAACTAAATTATGATAAATAAATTATGCTTTATATGACTCATGATAAATTTAGTTTATATAGCGTTAATCAAAGAATCCGAGTACAACCAGAATGCGTTAGGTTGTTTAAAATACCTTAAATTTGATTATCTGAGTATTGTATTAGTCAAACGACAGGAAGTTGGTTATGAAAATCACACGTTGCCTGAGATAAGTAAAAGTAAAGTATAATGAGATTGCTAAATCTACTACTCAGAAGGTTGGGTTACTATGTCGATCCAGGATGTTTTTTCCGCCTGAATCCATCCTGCATATATACAAGTCAACCATCCGTCCTTGCATGGAGTACTGCTGCCATTTATGGTCAGGTGCCCCTGCCGTTCTCCTCAGTATTCTCGACAGGCTCCAAAGGAGAGTCTGTAATGTGATAGGTACTGATCTGGCGGCTTGACTGCAGCCACTTTCCCACCGTCGAAATGTAGCCTCCCTTTGTCTGTTCTATAAATACTTTCATGGCTTCTGCTCGGACGAACTTAAGTCACTGGTGCCTCTTCAACAGGTATTTACTCGTGCAACCAGACTGGCAACTGGGTCCCACCCATTCACAGTTAGGTTAACCAAATGCAGACGATAATTCTACTCCTGCAGCTTCTTCTCTCGCACTTCCCGCCTGTGGAACTCGCTCCCATATTCTTGCTTTTCTGACGGCTCCAACCTCCAGAAATTTAAATGCAATGTCAATACTCATCTACTAACCACTGGACTCTAGCTCTCTCCCCACCCCCGTATATCCTTCCCTTTCTCTCCACCTATGTATCTGTCATCGCACCTGCATTCTCAGCTTTCTATTGCTCCTTTCTAACTAGTTTGTACTTCTCACTCTTTTCTAATTAATCTTTTTACAGTTATGTAGCCCCCTGCACAACAGTGGCATTTCTGCCTTGATCGGGGTGAAATGATTAAAAAAAATATATACAAATTTCATCAAATACAAAGAAAAGTGTGCTGAACTACTCGTAATATCTAATCCATATGGAATTACTATTGGACAATTTCATTATATATGAAGCGTCAGAGATGAAAGTTAAGAATACAATGCACTGTCCGTGTAGAGAAAGAGGATTTGAAGCAAGACTTTATGAATTTGCGCGCAGTATTAGATTGGCGTTGTGGAGGTGCGTTGTGGAGCAGTGGATATCGGCTCAGAACGAGAAACCAGGGAGCCGAGTTCGAATTCCAGTTGAATTCCTTGCATTCGCTTACGCGCAAATACCCTTAGGAAAGGTATTAATCCGTCTCTTCCTTCCAGTTATGGGTTAAATAACAGGACAGAATAGGTCCTATAGCCTTGGCTGGCAACCAGTCTACCGTAGAAAGCAATGGCAACCTTCTGCGGGATAATCTTCTGCCCAGTCAGTTATGTCTCTTTCAAGACATGATCGCCCAAGCGTGTTTCACGTGTAGCACTTAACTGACTGATTAGATTGGCGTTACGGCCTCATCATTTTACAGTTGAAATAGCTATATGTAAGTCCTATGTTAACAGTTTCTTCTCTCGCTTGTGGGACTCTATTGCTTTAAATGCAATATCAATCGTTACCTTTTATTTTCTTAAGTCTTGTTCTTTTATTGTCCTCTTTCGTTAATAATAGGTCTTCTCATATTTTTTTTAAAACTCGGTAACTCCTCACGTTCTAGAGGCTTTATTGCCTTACTTGTGGGTGAAATGATTTTTTAAAAGTAGAGAAGCAGAGAAAGCATCGGATAAACTACTGAACGGATTTGTGTGAATAAAGGATAGAATAAAGACAAAGAAAAATGGAAGTGTCAAAAGTTAGAATAAGAAAAGACAGGAAGTTGTGGAGAACTATGACTGCCGGCAGTTAATGGAAGATGTTTGGGTTTTAGTTTGAGTTTTGTTTAATGGCATATCAACCTCTGCAAGTTATTTTTTTTTTAATCGTATCACCCTGAGCAAGGCGATAACGCCACTGATGTGCAGGGGGCTACGTAATAGTGAAAAGATTGGAAAAGATAAGGCCGGAAACCACATCCTAAACAGGGAACAAGGGATGATCCTCTACACCTGTTCAATAGATGTGGGTGAAGTGTGAACCGGGCGATAGATAGATCTATCTACTCCAATTGAAAGAAAAAACAAAGTGAGAAGATTGGAAAAGAGAAAGCCGGAAACCACATCCTAAACAGGGAACAAGGGATGAACCTCGTAACCTGTTCAATAATGCCAAAAAGTTAGGGTTTTAAGGTGTTTTTTATGTTCGGTTATAGTGAAAAGGTTGATTTAGCCAGATTTTAATGACAGTTTTTTTTATTCTTTTATATTTTAGAAAATTGAAAATTTCTCCTAGTATTGTATTCAAAAATGTCTTTCTGAGAATTTTTTTCCTTCAAAAATGTGTTATGGTAATAATTTTTTTCTTCAAAATGTATTGTTGGTAATATTTTTCCTTGAAAAAATGTATATTTTTCTATGAAAGTGTATTTTTATACTTTCATAGTGTTTTGACCCCAGTTTTGGGAATAACTATTTTTTCATAGCTGGGACCCTAACAGGTGTTACCACTCTGGGTCAGAGTGAACTTGGGAACAACAGTAATTAAGAGGTGCTTCCATGCGCCTCACAATCTCCCAATCAGTGTTGCCGGATGCCCTTTACCGTCGTGCCCAGGACCTAATGGAAGATGTGTAAAACGAAACAGTAGTAAATCAATAGTTGCTACATTTCTTTTTTTTTTTTTCTTATTTTGTTATTTTTCATTTTTTTTTGGGGGGGGGGAAGTATTTATCGGATTATATTGATGACTCGACATATTTAGAGAGCTAAATTCAATGGAAATAATTTATGTAGGGGAAATGCCCCGACTTCATAGAAATAAGCACATCGTGCATGTAAGCTGTAGAATCGCATGGTTCTTTCCTCACGTTAGAATTGATCTAAAATTAGACAACACTAACTTTTTGCTGACTTTAATCTTTAAAAACAATTCGTCTTTTATCTGATTACCTAGGAATTGTTTTCCTAGCTAGATTGCCTGATGTTGTTATACATACAGAATTTCGTTTTGATGATGTTATAGTGGGTTATCCGTTATAGTGAAGTATACGTGTGTTGAAAAAGATTAGTTTGATTTGGCCTTGTTAGTAGATAGCCCACTATAAGAGGGGTACAAAACAAGAAAGTCAAACTGTATATTGAAACAACAATTATATATATATATATATATATATATCAGTTAAGGTTTTTACAAATAAAAGTAACGTCTTTTGGTTGGTACAAGGTCGTTAAAATGTTCATAGTAGTAATTACTGAAAGAATATATGCGTATGTGTGTGTGAACGTTTGTTTGTTAGGAGTGTCTTTGAAGTCTCCGCTCAGTCTTTCGGGTACCGGTTCAGTTATTAGGTGGATTGATGAATTGTGATGAAAAGAAGATGAGAGAGAAGGAGAGCCAACAATAATATGATCGGTTGACGCTTGTCATGGGACGTTTTAATTATGCTCGTATTTTCTCTACTGTCGGTTGTTTTCTTGTTACGTCCTTTTATTTCGTTTTCTGGGGCTCCAAACAAGATATAATTCGGATATAATTCTAGGCTTCCTATTGGACGACAAATAAATTCGCGTCGGCTCGTGAAAAGGGTCCGTAAAAGGAATTTGATATTTATTTATTTATTTGTTTTATAATTAAAGATTATTTGAATTTCTTTTTTGATGTTTCCTAGTTTGCTATTTGTCGAAAAACATTTCACATCGAGGTGGGAAATTTCGCAAGTTTTTTGTGCAACGTTTGTACATTCCCCGAAAATACTTTTTTTATTATTTTTTTCTCCTCTTTGTTATTTTTAACAAAATTCAATGTGTCAGATTTGAATTTTAAATTTTTACAATTTGTTTTGTTCACTACAAAGTAACCGATATGCGGCGACTTGAATTCAAATTCTGGGACAATCTTTTGCGTTCATTTTCTCACAAAATATCTTGAGGAAGACATGAATCTGTCTCTTTACGCTAATCCTCAGTTATGGGTTAAGCAGTAAGGAAAATTTGTCTTCGGTAACATCCACTCTAAGAGAAGAAAAAAGCAAAAAAAAGAAAAGGGAAATAATTCCATACTCTTTCCAATGAATCAGTCAGTCAAGTGTCATACGTGATACCAGCTTGGGCGATCATGTCTCGAAAGTGACATGACTGACTGGGCAGATGATTATCCCGCAGTAGGTTACCATTGCTTTCTGCGGTAGACTGGTTGCCGGCAAAGGCTATAGAACCCAATCCGTCCTGTTATTTAACCCATAACTGGAGGAAATAGACGGATTAATACCTTTCCCAAGGGTATTTGCGCGTAAGTAAATGCAAGGAATTAAACAGGAGTTCGAACTCGGCTCTCCGATTTCTCTTTTCAAGCCGATATCCACTGCACCACAACGCACATCCATGCGAATTTAAGGTTGAGAAAGAAAAGAAATGCTTTCGTTGACATGATCAAGTACGTTATGAAAGAACAGGGAATTAAAATATTTTTTAAAGAATTATTTTTATTAAAAATATTTACGAGAATTTATTTAGTGTTGTCCAATTCATGTCCTGATCCCATTTAGCATAATTACAAATATTTTTGTTAAAAAATGTCATGTCTCATCACACTCATAATTCTTCAAATATTCCTTACTGTTGTGAATTCCGGGTGAGGAACTGCACAAATTAAGGAACAACAAAACAAATATGGAGATAGAAAAGTAGGTTATATTGAACGTAATATACAAACTTGAACGCAGGTTAGTAAATCCAGTAATACTATTAGTAAGAAATAAATATATACAAGTCTTGCAGTGAAGTCGTTGGAAATAGTATATCCGTGTATATTTTTCTAGCTGAGTGAAGCTCAGAGCTAGTCTGACTTCTGATGCGGTAGTCTCTGGGTAACTTTGGTAGCTCTCGGTAACTTACGTATCAGTTCTGGTACTCTCCGATAACTCTCACGGATCTCTAAGATTACTCTCTATAGCAGCTGCCGTATCTCACTATGTCAGGAGTATATATATATTCAGTCGAGTCCATTATCATATACAAAGGGGGGATCCTAAAACACTTACCATAATATGCATTCTTGAAAAGATTTGGAGAGTGGTTTCCCGTCACCAAGTTTTATAGAGTTTTTCTTTTCCAAAACGATTGGCATCCAACGTTACAGAACCCAGTCTATTCAGCTGTTTACCCAAAAACCTGATTGTGGTTAGAAGATCGATTCGTGGCTTTCTAAATGGCATTAATGAAAACCAGCAGACTAGCCCCGAACTTGTAACCTTTTTAAAAAAACAACACAAGAGAAATTACTAAGTTACAGTCAATACATGAGGATAACATATCAATAGTGGAGATATAACACCCTTGAAAATGAACAGAAAAAGGGCTGAAAGCGCTTGGGATCATAACTATGGAAAAGTTTTTCATTAATTAACACCAGCGGAACAAAATAATGTTAGGATTGAGGAAAAAATTCATAAAATATTCCTTGTCGGACGTATTCAATGACGGATGCTTGAAAGAAAGTATATTAATATATATCTCTATATATACACTACCGGCCATAATTATTAGGCCACACCAGTATTTAAAATAAATGATGTATTTCATACTATTGTTTAGTATTTATTGTCAAGTGGATAATTCTAAATGAAAATAGAATGGTTCTTTTGTTATTATTACTTTGCAAAATTTTACAAGGCAACCAGGAAGCCTTTGCTTTGGACAGCCAATGAGAAGAGACTAGCATGGGGAAGAGAGCACAAAAACTGGACATTAGAACAGTTCATATGATGCACATGTTATTGTGCAGTATTAACAAAAAAACATTCTATTTTTATTTAGGATTATCCACTTGGCAATAAATACTTAAAAATAGTATGAAATACATCATTTTTTAAAACTGGGGTGGTCTAATATTTATGGCCACACCAATGTTTTAAATAACTGATGTATTTCATACTATTTGTTAGTATTTATTGCCAAGTGAATAACTGTAAATGAAAATGGAATGGTTCTTTTGTTAATACTGCACGATAAAATGTGCATCAAATGAATTTGTCAATATTTAATAATTACCTATATTGCAGTTTCATCAATGAAAGAATGATGAAATTTTAGGGTGATTCGGACGAGTTCATCTTTTCTTCCTTGCCTTGTAAAATTTTGTAAAGTAATAATAACAAAAGAACCATTCTATTTTCATTTAGAATTATCCACTTGGAAATAAATACAAAAATAGTATGAAATACATCATTTCTTTAAAAAACAAACTTGGGTGGCCTAATAATTATGGCCGGTAGTGTATGTCGTTCCCATCTATGGCGGGGGTCGAGAACCCAAGGTTCCAGTAACACATCCGGCCCGCGAGGGATTTTTGTCTAGCTTCCGAACATAATCGGAGTAGGAATTTGCGTTTTTTGTTGATTGTGTTAGTTGTTATCCTGTTATTCACTTAGTAAAATAAAGAACCTTGTTTAAATATTATAGCATTAACTTTGATGTTTTTTCCTTTAGCCTCCAAACCAAGGCAGCCTTCTGAACAAAACGGTCTGAGACCGAGACAATGACCCTCCTCCAAGACACTGCTCTGCTTTCTGCTCCGCTTTCTGCAAAAGGTTGCCAAGCCTTGATCCGAGTGATGTGCGTTGTGGTACAGTGGATATCGGTTCAAAACGAGAAAACCGACTTCGAATTCCGATCGAATTCGTTTGATTCACTTACACACAAATACCCTTGAAATAGATATCAATCTTTTTTCCTTCCAGCTATGGGTTGAATAGTAAGTCAGATTTGGTTCTATAGCCTTGATTGGCAACCGGTCTACCACAGAAAGAAATGGCAACCTACTGCGGGTAAATCTTCTGCCTAGTCAGTCATGGATAAAAAAAAGGCGTGATCGCCTAAGCGTGTAATATGCATGGCACTTGAAAGAGTTAACAATTATTTAGCTGAGGAATCTGTGGAGAGACATGATCGCCCACTTAACTGACTGGTCTAAGGGTAAAATAGCAAATCAGATTGGGCTCTCTGGCAAGGAAAACCACTCTAGTATATTTCCAAGGAAGCATCTTAAAGAAAAGATAATTGAATTTGTCGGGTGTCATTTTCGACTACGTTCAGAAAGGACACGGTATTAAAATAATAATAATAATAATAATAATAATAATAATAATAATCTAATCCTTTACTATCATGCATATTGCGATCATCAGGAGATTTGAATATCAAGCATGAGTTTGTTTTTAATACTTTACATTGCTTTAAATTGTATTCATAATTTAATATTTTATAATCAAATAAATCTTATTCGGTGGTCATTAGAGAAGTATGAATTTGACAGATGAGACTGTTTAGCAAATCGTACAAATCGAATGATTACAAAGCGATTTTTGGAGGAAAACGAACCTAATATGGCCGAAAATCTAAACTTCTTTATAAATGGAACTTTGTCTCTGTGTGTGTGTCTGTGTGTGTGTCCGTTACCTATAGACTCCAAAACGGCTGAACCGATTTTCTTGAAAATCTACACAGTTGTACTATAAGCGTCTGCGAGTGTTCTTAGCTAGGTTTTGTGTCGAGGTACCCCAGATAAATATCGAAAATCGATAATCGAAAAAATCGGGTTATAGAAGGAATGGTCCGATTGTAATCAAATTTGATACACTCATAGACAAAGACATAAGAAACGATATTCAGAAGTTTCAAGGTTGCAGTTCTTACAATAGTGCATAAAATCGATAATATATATATTCGATAATGAATTGGAGCACTCTAGCTATTGGGCGTGTTTATACGCGCTAAAAAGCCTGCCTTCTACTACTGGACGCTAGTGGCCTAAGGGTAGAATCGCCGACTGATTCAATGCCATCGGGTTTCAATTCTGGGTTAGGAAGCGACCGGAGTACTGATGAGCTGTAATACAGCGAAACAGATCTGTCTGCGGATTATATATATATATATATATATATATATATATATATATATATATATATATAAGGCAAGATGTTTGTGTCTGTATTTTTTCAGCACTTTTATTTTAGTTTTGGCTTCGGGTTTGGCTCTAAGTAGGTATAGTTGTAGTTCTTAATCTCAGCCATGATACCATTTACTCAGAGGACTTATTTAGCCTTCAAAATTCAGTTTACGACGAAAAAACTTATTTGATATCGATAGCAGGAAATCAAAATTTGACTTACATCGATTCATTTTTCTTTCAGTCTACGGTTTCGCTTTAACTGGAAACAACTATTGCTTTTTAGTATTTCGTTCCAACGTCCAAAGAGTCTGAGCTCCAGGACCATGGATTAGTTTTAAAGCTTTCATTACACCCGAGCAACGCCGGGCTATACTGCTAGTACTGCATAATTGAAGACGCCTAACTTAAAGAAACGGTTAGTAAATCGGTTTAGTAGATCATACGAATTCAGTCCTCAATGTGTGCTCAGAAATCAGTGTCCCGGACATTTGCATCCTAAGACAAATTCTTGGGCATCCACCTACTGTGTGTTTTTTCTATATTTATATCAGTCTTTATGTTTATATCACCCGGGACAGGGCAAAAAATCACCCAGCTTCGCAATCGTCTCTGTCATAAATATTACTACCAATTCCAGCCACCACTACCACTGTTACGCTTGTATCAATATTATTGTATCAATATTATTGTATCAATATTACACTTCTTTACTGCAACGAAGAAGGTGCTGCCGAGCATCAGGCTTTATGTTTATATCACCCGGGACAGGGCAAACAATCACCCAGCTTCGCAATCGTCTCTGTCATTAATATTACTACCAATTCCAGCCACCACTACCACTGTTACGCTTGTATCAATATTATTGTATCAATATATTGTATCAATATTATTGTATCAATATTATTGTATCAATATTACACTTCTTTACTGCAACGAAGAAGGTGCTGCCGAGTATCAGGCTTTATGTTTATATCACCCGGGACAGGGCAAACAATCACCCAGCTTCGCAATCGTCTCTGTCATAAATATTACTACCAATTCCAGCCACCACTACCACTGTTACGCTTGTATCAATATTATTGTATCAATATATTGTATCAATATTATTGTATCAATATTATTGTATCAATATTACACTTCTTTACTGCAACGAAGAAGGTGCTGCCGAGGGGTTGGAATCCCCGAGCTTAGTAACTTCTCCCAACTAAAACGAGGTGAATCATAGCTTCACTTACAACGCGGGGGTGTTAAGAATAACTCACTAAACCGTAATTAATTAATGGTTAACTACTGTTCAAGGTAAGTATGTCCAAGGCCAGTATCCCCAGATCCAAATCTATTTACTGTGAGATGTTCTCCATGTTTTGGAGTTTGATCATTCTTGAGCATCCACCTCCTGTGTTTTTTTTTTTTTGCTAGGTTTACCTCTGGCTTTGTTCGGTAGAAGAAGGAATTTTGATAGAGGATCATTGTTTTTCCCTAACCCTGTGTCCTTAGGCTTATACTCAGGTTGTTATTTAATGGCTTACGGTTGACTTTTCATAGATGACCTCGTTTTTGATGCAATCGGTTTTTTTTTAGCACTCAACATAAATATGTAACAGGTGGTTGCAAACGAGTTCGGTATTTTTCCAGATTGTTGTGTTACTTTCCAAGATTATTCGCCGGGGATCAATATAGAATAGAATTAAATATAATGTTTCTTTGTTTTACTTAATCGGGAGTATGTAGGTCATATTTCCTTTTGTACATAGCTAGAGGTCGATGGGAAATCAAGTTTTTCATGAAGGAGTTGATGACCTAAAAATACCTGGATAATTACGTAACTCTGGTAAATTTTTAAAGTTATCATATTTTCTTAAGAATTGCAAATTGCAAACCAACTCTTAATTATTCTAAAAAAGATAGTGAACACAACAACTCTGTTATCGAGAATAAAACTGTAAATAAGAAAATCATGGCGTTGTTAGATAAGTATACTTGTGGTGATACCCAACAAGCGAGGAACCGGATGTTTACCCTCAGAGATCCGGAAAGCAAATGATCAAAACTGGTCTTTGCGCATCTGGGCTCCACGCAGAAGTTTCGGTGGTAAACCAAAAATAAATAATTATCAAATTCCTTTTCGGGACCTGTAGCGAAACTCTAGATCCTGATTGGTCATCAAATCGCAAAATTCAAAATACGTCAGAGTGACTGTTTTTCCTCAGTTAGAGAAAAAGTCATTTTCTGAGCCACCCAACGTGACTGGATTGAATATTTAAGGATGGTCTCTAACCGGTGATGATGGTCAGTCAGAGGAGGCGGTTAGCTGACACACATATAAAATGAAAGTCTCAACTTCAAGTGACCCGGATATTGTCCTCTCTCTCTTTCTCCTTATCTCTCTCAACAATTACTGCTACAAACATTTTGTACGAACTCTTGATACCTTAACTTTCTCAGTGAACATAAACTTCTACAAATTCTTGTAATTCCTTCTTTTAATAAATTACTATTTTAACATGCAAAATGTATATTTTATTACTCCACTCTTCTACACTAATCCACACATTCCAACTGCCGACAAACAACCTTCTGATGAAAACCTTCTGATAATAATTCTGATGGTTATAACTCTGCATAAAATCCTGTAACCTTTAGGGGGTTCGGTTAAGTCTGACACAAGGCCGAACAAAAGAAACATTAACCAACTCCCTACACTTCGTAGTTCTGAACACAAGATAAATTTCTGAAAAGAGATAGCTTATAATATTCATAACTTTTGATTAATTTGTGAAACTACAATAATTTTCAATTTTTGAAATATTTTTTAAACACTGTTAATCTGCCATTGCATTTATAAAAATAAAAAAAAATCTAAAAAAATACTACTTTTTAAAAATTTGCGATTACTACTTATGCATTTTTTTAAAAAATTATGTTAATTTCCTTTAAAGATTTAAAAAAAATTGGGGTATGCAAATAGCCAGGGAGGCATTTGCCTAGGAACGTAAATGTCCTGGTACGAAATTGTCTGGTACGCAATGTCTGGGACGTAAATGTCCGGTACGCAACTGTCCTAATAGCAGTAGGGTCAGTTGGGCACCATCTGTAAGAAAAAGATAATTATGACGCAATTCACTCTGTCAGAAATTTGGAAACGTTATACTGTACTGCTTGGCATTCGCGCCCGAAGTTCCATTACGAACATTTCAGAGTGTTTGGGTGTCAATCTGGGGACAGTTCAGAGGATTCGGTAAGTACGGGAGATATATCTAATCAATACCATAGTGATAGGAATGACCAATAGTGATGGCGACATGATGGCTCTTTTGATCTTTCGACAGGGAGGCCTACATCAGAGTCCTTCAGGAGGTGGTACGGCTCTGGGTCAATAGAGTGGCTGCTTGAGAAAGAATATGTTTGGCAACAGGACTCTGCATCATCCCAACAAGCAGGATAAACCAGTCATGGTTATCAGACAATTTCTGCGACTACGCCTTACGTCTGACCACCTGACCCCCCCCCCCAGACTGAACTACCCCGGATTATTATGTGTGGTGCATTGTTAAGCAAGATACCAACAAAACTCGTTACATCACCAAAGAAAAATTCAAGGCAAGGATTATGGCAGTATTCAGTGAGTGAAATAAACAGACCGTCCAGAAGCCCTGTAGGGATCTCGAAGTCATTCGGAGGCCGTCGTTGAAACCAGTTATGACTTGACTGAATAAATTATCTCTTTATTATTTCAAGATATATTTAGATCATTTTGATTAATATATCTATTAAAATAGGATGTTAGCGATTTTTTTTATTTTTGCGTTATTTATATGACAATTCATCCATCGACTTCTCTATATATATATATATATAAACACACACACACAAAGAGAGATAGAATGAGAGAGAGAGAGAGAGAGAGAGAGAAGAAAAATTGCGTGAAAGTTTTGTTTAAAGTGTAGATTTATTGTTATTGTTATATTATTATTATTCATATTACTTGCTTTTTTGTATAATATATTAAGTAAAATAAGTTATTGCAAATCGCCTGAAGATACCACATGGTAGAAACCTTGGTCGGGTAATAACTCGTTTACAAATGAAGAATATATATATATATATATAGAATATATATATATATATATATATATATATATATATATATATATATAGATAGATAGATAGATAGATAGATATACAACACGGTGTTCTCACGAATCTTCGAAGTAGGCATGAATCTCCTCACTTAAAATGACAGACTTCTTGTGCTTATCAACGCTCTATCTCCACCACGACATCGAGCACTTTACGATAAAAGACCTGCTTGCCAGAATACATTTTATCAGTAAAACAATTGAAAAAAATCAACTTTGGCGCTAAACATTATCAGAACTCAACACTAATTACAACACATATGTGTGTTTGATTACATTCTGTTTTTTTAATTCAGTGTTATTAGTAATGATTAGGTAAAACGTTTTATTTTTATAATAGATCTAAGAAATTTATTACAATCATACAGCGACCCCCTTCTCTCCACACACACACACACACACACACACACACACACACACACACACACACACACACACACACACACACACTACAATTAACGACAGCAGTATCAGCGAAGAATGACTATTTGTTGAAAGGTACGGTCCACGAACGGACGTGAAAACAAGCTCTCCTTCCATTCTGAAGATTAGATTTTGATCTCGAAATATTAACGATAATAAATAGGTAATACTCAACACTTTCTTTACTTTCCTTTATTTCACCAAACTCATTGTGATAGCCTTCGAGACCTACCTGTACAACTAATAGACACAATGCTTCAAGCAAATTATAATACTCTCCTATCCCATAGAATTTTACAGGATTTGAGTAGCCAGCCCTGCGCCCAACCGGTCCTAAATTCTAAATTAAAGAGATGGAATCCTACTTTTACCACGAATATTTGTGTGAACGGGAACCCAACGAACTCGACTGGAATTCGAACTCAGTTACCCGATTCTTCGGTGCGAGAAGTCTAATCACCCATGCATTCAATATTTGTGTCACATATGATCTAATGCTTCAGCGGTTTATTTAGATATTCTTGATAATCTTTCCCACCCCAACAACAACAAAAAAAAGAATGGATCATGATCCAACATCTCAATCTGTTTCCCACTGTCGTAACGTAGCTTCCCTCTGCCTTTTCTATAAACGTTTTCATGCTAATAGCTCTGGTGAGCTTTCATTTTTTTGGCACGTTGACATTACATATTTGAGGATTGTACTACCGTAAGTTCTATGCTAACAGTTCCTTTATTTGCAATCCTCACCTTTGGAACTCTTTTCTGGTTTTTTGATTTCCTGTCAACTTTGATTTTCAAATATTTAAATACAAGGCCAGTTGCTATCTACTTCTTTTTTGATTGTTTGTTTACATTTCTCGCCCCTTAATAATGTTTCGTTTTTTCTTATCCTTTCACACCTAGTGCCTTAGTGATTTTATTGCCTTGCTTGGGGTAAAATAATTAAAAGGTATATATATATATATATATATAAATAATTCTCTTATGCGCATATATTCATACATAATTCTCTCATTTTATTTAAAATAAAAATCGTTACATCGCTTGACAAGTGTGTACATTATTTCGCTACAATTTTGAACGCAAATGTTGTCATTCACACAAATACCTACATACAAACAGACTTAATTCGTTTATAGTTTAAATGCGCTTGACACGCATTATTTTCGCATGCACAGACTTACATTTTTAATAAACTTCTAGTGTTTTTGTTATACGTGGCCCACTCATTTATACAGACAAAAGTTTTTACTCTACATTGAAAATACTCATCCATTGCTTTATAACACGTGGCACATATCTGACTAATGAAATCAAACCTCAATCAACATACTGTCTCGGTGGATTTTTAAAAGATCTAAAAAAAAAAGATTAAATTTAGCCTTTAGCAGCTGTTGCGATTGATAATTTGCCCTTAGTTCACGAGACATGTCACTGAAAAGCATTATGAGTACTAAATCTAAACATTGAAATTAATGTTATCTTTGGAATAATGCGCAGAAGAGAAGGAGGAGAATATTGTGATAGATAGATAGATAGATAGATAGATAGATAGATAGATAGATAGATATGAATAGTCAGATAGATAGATAGATAGATAGATAGATAGATAGATAGATAGATAGAAATGAATAGTCTGAGATAGATAGATAGATAGATAGATAGATAGATAGATAGATAAGAATAATTTGAGATAGATAGATAGATAGATAGATAGATAGATAGATAGATAGATAGATAGATAAGAATAATTTGAGATAGATAGATAGATAGATAGATAGATAGATATGAATAGTCAGAGATAGATAGATAGATAGATAGATAGATATGAATAGTCAGATAGATAGATAGATAGATAGATAGATAGATAGATAGATAGATAGATATGAATAGTCAGAGATAGATAGATAGATAGAAAGATAGATAGATAGATAGATAGATAGATAGTATAGATAGATAGATAGATAGATAGATAGATAGATAGATATGAATAGTCAGAGATAGATAGATAGATAGATATGAATAGTCAGAGATAGATAGATAGATAGATATGAATAGTCAGAGATAGATAGATAGATAGATAGATAGATAGATATGAATAGTCAGAGATAGATAGATAGATAGATAGATAGATAGATAGATATGATAGAATATCAGATAGATAGATAGATAGATAGATAGATAGATATGAATAGTCAGAGATAGATAGATAGATAGATAGATATGAATAGTCAGAGATAGATAGATAGATAGATAGATAGATAGATATGAATAGTCAGAGATAGATAGATAGATAGATAGATATGAATAGTCAGAGATAGATAGATAGATAGATAGATAGATATGAATAGTCAGAGATAGATAGATAGATAGATAGATAGATAGATAGATAGATATGAATAGTCAGAGAAAGATAGATAGATAGATAGATAGATAGATAGATATGAATAGTCAGAGATAGATAGATAGATAGATAGATAGATAGATAGATAGATTTTTAAAAAAATTAATTTTTTAAATCATTCGTCTTTAATAAATCTCTGAAGAAACTTGTTAAAGTGAAACGTTAAATTAAAGACACATTTTTTCTACCTGTTCTTTACTTATTTTATTCAAAAATACATTTTCTTTTCTAATGCTCAATTTTTCATAATAATTTTATATCTGTGACGACATTCACTTTGGTAGTTAATAAAACTAGTATTTGTGCCTACTGTTTGATTATATAGAGAAATTATCCTTATTATTATTATTATTATTATTATTATTATTATTATTATTATATTTTACTAAAATATCGAGGAAAATTAATCTAGTATTAATAATAATTTAATAAGTAAATCGTAAAACAAAGTTCTTTCATTTTAACTTCTATTTCATCTCAGAAATTTGTCTTCGTTAAACATTATGTGTTATGTATGTGCGTTGTTGTGCAGTGGATATCGGCTCGGAACGAGAAATCGGGATGCCGAGTTCGAATTCAAGTTGAATTCCTTGCATTCACTTACGCACAAATACCCTTGGGAAAGGTATTAATACGTCTCTTCCCTCCAGCTATGGGTCAAATAACAGGAGAGATTGGCAACCAGTCTACAGCAGAAAGTAATGGCAACCTACTGCAGGTAAATATTCTGCCCAGTCAGGCATGTCTCTTTCGAGACATGATCGTCCAAAGCGTGTATCACGTATGGCACTTAACTGACTGACTAAACATTATACATGTAATAATTGTTAAAAATAATGCTAAAGTAGGTCCTAGAGGTGGTATCATAACTACTCCATTTTGCATGTAGATGTCTTAGAAAGGTAATTATGTAATTCAGCAAACGTAGACTTGTTAATTAAATATGAGCAAGTGTATGCGAGACATTCATACAGAATCAGGATGGAAAACTGTGTTTATAAGATTAAATCCAGACAAAGCATTCCAACTTTGGAATATGAAAAGTTTGTAAAAGATAGTTATATGTCCGACGGTTGTTTCGAATCAACGCGTATATATGCTTGGCTGATGGATGCCACTGTCAAGAACAGGGTGACAGCGTCTCTAAAACACATTAGCCTTTAGCAGCTGTTGCGATTGATAATTTGCCCTTAGTTCACGAGACATGTCACTGAAAAGCATTATGATTACTAAATCTAAACATTGAAATTAATGTTATCTTTGGAATAATGTGCAGAAGAGAAGGAGAATATTGTGATAGATAGATAGATAGATAGATAGATAGATAGATAGATAGATAGATAGATAGATATGAATAGTCAGAAATAGATAGATATATATGAATAGTATGAGATTGATAAATAGACATTAATAGTCTGAGATAGATAGATATGGATAGACTAAGATAGATATGAATAGTCTCAGATAGATAGATAGATATGAACAGAGATAGATAGATAGATAGATAGATAGATAGATAGATATGAGTAGTCTGAGATAGATAGATAGATAGATAGATAGATAGATAGATAGATAGATAATGAACAGACAAGGATAGATAGATAGATAGATAGATAGATAGATAGATAGATAGATATGAATAGACTAAGATAGATAGATATGAATAGTCTGAGATAGATAGATAGATAGATAGATAGATAGATAGATAGATAGAAATGAATAGTCTGAGATAGATAGATAGATAGATAGATAGATAGATAGATAGATAGATATAGTCTGAGATAGATAGATAGATAGATAGATATAGTCTGAGATAGATAGATAGATAGATAGATATAGTCTGAGATAGATAGATAGATAGATAGATAGATAGATAGATAGATAGATAGATAGATCTCGAATAATATCAGAACAAACTAGTAGATCATAAGACAGAGGTAAGTGCATTAATAATGAATTGATTTTTTTCTTATAATTCTCCCCAGCCAATCTTAAAGCTGCTTCATATAAATAATGTCAACTATTATCGCAATTATATTAGTAATACAATGCGTTATACAAACTCATAAACAAAGCAAAAAACAATGACAATCTCGGGTTAGGATAAATTTAAGATCCGGCAGACATTAGTATTTTCAGTAGAGAAAACATCAATTCCCTAGCCGCACCATTTGATAACGATATCTTACGATTTCTTTCCCATATTTCAAGACCATTTTATCAGATTCTAGCTTAAGGTCATCTACTATAAAGAGGCCAAAGGCGTAGGCGAATCTATCATACATATCTATAAGGCTATCATTGATTCATGCTTAGAACATTGCTGGTATATACACAGTTGTGCAAATTAATTGAAACAAAACGAATAATGTTTTCTTAGGAACATTTACACTTTTCCCGGATCAGACCAGTTTGTTTCTCCGTTTTGACGACACGACGGACACTTAAAAGTCCGACACCAACAATATCCGCGATCAATCTGTAAGGCTTGCCAGTGTGTTCGTGCAGCGTTACAATTTTCGTACGCTTCCTTGGAGTAAGACCCATCGCAGACAATGTCCAAGGGCTAACTAATCGACAGTCGAGACAATAGTGTCAGGGCGTAATGAAAGTCTGATGCAATTACGAACGCCGCAATATTTTTTAAGGCCAAACAAATTTCATCATATATTTCGATAATAGATTCATATTACTGCACACAACTGCAAATTACCTAATCTGAGGTAAAAATAGAAATCGATTTCACCCTGTCACTTCAGTGGGTCTAACACTGACCGTATGGTGAAAGAAAACTAAAGCAGATATTTCAGTTTGTACAAGGGTAACGTCCCTGCTAGTTTCTTTTATCATATCACCCTGAGCAAGGCGGTAAAGCCACTGATATGCAGGGGGCTACGTAAGAGTGAAAAGATTGGAAAAGAGAAAACCGGAAACCACATCCTAAACAGGGAACAAGGGATGAGCCTCTACACCTGTTCAATAGACGTGGGTGGAGTGTGAACCGGGCGATAGTTTAGTCTATCTACTCCAATTCCATTTACCTTAGGCTCCTTAATAAAATCCAAAGAATCAGCAATATTATTGGCCTGATCTGGCAACTCGGCTTCCGTCACTTTCCCATCGCTGTAAGGTTGCCTCTCTGTGTATTCTCTCTATATATATAAAAGAAAACTTTCATAGTAATTGTTCAGATTAGCTCTTCTTTATGGTACCTAGACTTGTTTCATTTAAGCGCAGTATTAGACTGGCGTTGTGGTGCAGTGGATAACGGCTCAGAACAAAAACATCCGGGGTCCGAGTTCGAATTCCAGTTGAATTCTTTGCATTCACTTACGCACAAATAACCCTTGGTATCAATCTTCCCTCCAGTTATGGGCTAAATAACAGGACAGATTGGGTTCTATAGCCTTAGCTGGCAACTACTGCAGGATAATCTTCTGCCTAGTCACTTAACTGACTGACTGAATATAACAGTTGAAAACATGATTAAGGTTTTCACTGGGCATAAAGTGGAGGATCAGTTTTTTAATAATATGTAATAAACTGATCCCCCACGAATTAGTACTTAATAATATCATACATCTCTTCTCCTTCTAGCAATGAGTCAAATAACAGGACAGATTGGGTTCTATAGCCTTGGCTGGCAACCAGTCTACTTCAGAATGTAATGGCAACCTACTGCGTGATAATCTTCTGTCCAGTCAGTCATGTCTCTTTTGATGACCGCCTAAGTTTGTATCACGTATAGCACTTAACTGACTGACTAGACTGGCGGCTAGGTCTCATCAATTTACAATGGAGCTGGCGAGATGTTCTATGCTAACAGTTTCTTTCCTCGCACTTTTCAGTTGTGAAACTCCCTTCTGGCTCCATTCTTTCCAGCCAATTTTAATCTTCAAAAATTAACGTGCAATCTGAATCACTCTATCCTGTCCGATTATTCTTTCCTCTTCCCTCTCATTATAAGTATTTCTGTTCCTAATTTTTCTAGACACTCAAAACCCCTTTGTCTTCGAGGCTTTACTGCTTTACATGGGGTGATACGGAATAAAAAATATCTACATCACTTTTTTATTCACAAATATATACATACAGCAATGTGCAAAAATATTAGGACAAGAACTATTTTATCTTTCATGAGACATCGAAATAAAATTTAAAATCACCCCTGTCCTAACACTTTTGCACACTACCGGTAGTGTGCAAAAGTATTATGACAGGGGTAATTCTTCTAAAAACCTCACTGAAATTCAAATACAGGGCGAAAAGCCAAACGTTTGTAAGAATTATTCAACTAAAAAGGAAGAGGAAGGAAAGCTTCGAAATTTGAATTGGCCCCCACAAAGCCCTGATCTCAATCCTATTGAACATCTATGGGATATTTTGGATAAAAAAATTGATAAATCCAATGTTACTTCGCAAGACACACTTTGAGAACAAATATAAGCTGCTTGGCAGTAGGTACCATTAGATACATTCAAGAAGATTGTGATGCCATTGCCTGACAGAATGAAGGCTGTGATCAAAGCAAATGGCTATTATAATAAATTTTAAATTTATTTTGTAACAAGTATTTTTTTCTTGTTAAAGCATTTGTTGAGTAAATCAAATAAAATTACTTTAACTAAATTGTTTATTTTCTGTCAATATGCCTCATAAAAGATAAAATAGTTATTGTCCTAATACTTTTGCACAGTACTATATATATATATCTATATATATACATATATATATACTAGGTGCCATTGGTAAATTGTCGCACTTATTTTAATTCAAAGCAAAAATTTATTTTGTAATAAGTATTTTTTTCTTGTTAAAGCATTTGTTGAGTAAATCAAATAGAATTACTTTAATTAAATTGTTTATTTTCTCTCAATATGCCTCATAAAAGATAAAATAGTTCTTGTCATAATACTATTGCACAGTACTGTATGTCCGTGTGTGTGAGTGTGTATCTGTGTGTGTATGTGTGTGCGTGTGTGTGTGTGTGTGTGTGTGAGAGAGAGAGAGAGAGAGAGATAGAAAAAACATAGTGTTGTGTGGGAGAGTTTTGAAGTGGCGTACCAGGTAAACCACTCTCCCATATATTCGTTACAAACTTATCAATATTTAAAAAGTAGCAGATTAGTTTGCAGAAATTCTTTCCTCGTGTCTACTGACATTAATACTCATCCAGTGCTCAAATATGGCGGCCTTATTTCAAGCTAAGCTAATTTGAATCACTATCGACACGTTTCAGTAAAGAGCGTAAATAAACCATTAGATCATTATCCATTTACGCTCACTGATGCAAAATATACCTCCGCTGTAACCATAAAGCAATTTTGCCACTCCTATAAATAGGAACGATGGTCTCTAAATTTCAAGCGGCCATTTTCAAATAATGTGAGGATTCCATAGTAAAAGTGATTATAGAAAGCCATTGTCCTACACAGAAAAGGCGGCTATGTTTGTTCAGAACGTGGAATTGAATCGTAAATAGAATTGCATCCGAAATTAAATTAAAGGTGAATTGAATTGAT
Organism: Ascarosepion bandense; assembly: GCA_037127315.1. Lineage (NCBI taxonomy): Eukaryota > Metazoa > Mollusca > Cephalopoda > Sepiida > Sepiidae > Ascarosepion > Ascarosepion bandense. The sequence continues at coordinate 250,992 of JBBBDQ010001636.1, forward strand.
GAAAATGTCTGGTGAACAATTGCTTGCTAGAGGTGAAAACGGACTGGGTCAAGGTGCAGTTGTTGAAATGGGCAAGGCACCATATTGATAATTCAGGGTTCTCCTCTTATCGTTACGATAACTTAGACATATCTTCGATATTTTTCTTCTTTATTTCATTATATATACAATACAATATATATATATATATATATATATATATTAGGAAATTAATTAAATCCGACATATTTTAAATTTATTTAAATTGTATTTTTTAATGAATACTCATATTTGAAGTGATAGTCTCTTTTTTATTATTTACATTAAAACGCGAATTTTCCCATCAAGATTTCTCGAAATAAATAATGATAAAAACAAAGCATCTACTCAAATATGAGTAGACATTAAAAAATAACATTAAAAAAATTATGTATATGTGTGCGTGTGTGTATGTGTGTGTGAATGTGTATCTGTGTGTGTCTATGTCTGTGTGTGAGTGTGTATATGTGTGTATGTGTATGTGCATCTGTGTGTGTATCTGTGGGTATGTGAGTGTTTATCTGTGTTTGTGTGTGTGTGAATGTGTATCTGTGTGTGTGAATGTCTATCTGTGCGTGTGAGTGTATATCTGTGTGTGTGTCTGGGTGTGAGTGTCTATCTGTGTGTGTATCTGAGTTTGTGTCTATATGTGTGTGAGTGTGTAATTGTGTGAGTACCTCTGTGTGTGTGTGTGAGTGTGTATCTGTGAGTGCGCCTGTGTATTTATGTGTGTGTGCGAATGTGTATCTGTGTGTATACGTGTGAGTGTGTATCTGTGTGTGTATTTATGTTTGTGTGAATGTGTATCTGTGTGTGAGTGTATGTGTATGTGTGTGAATGCGTATCTGTGTGTGTATATGTGTGTATGAGTGTGTATCTGTGTGTGCCTGTGTGTGCATGTGTGTATCTGTGTGTGTGTATCTGTGCCTGTGTGTGTATCTGTGTGTGTGAGCATGTATCTGTGTGTGTGAGTGTGTACGTGTGTGTATGTGTGTGAGTGTGTGTCTGTGTGTGTGGCTGTGTGTGTATGTATGTGAGTGTGTATCGTGTTTGTGTGTGTGTGTGTGTGAGTGTGTATCTGTGCGTGTGTCTGTGTGTGTGAGTGTGTGTCTCTGTATGTGCCTGTGTTGATGTGTGTGTGTATCTGTGGTTGTGTGAGTGTGTGTCTATGCTTGTGTGTGTGTGTGAGTGTGTATCTGTGTGTGTGTGTGTGTGTGTGTGTGTGTGTGTGTGTGTGTGTGTGTGTGGTCAAGATCCGGTGGCGAAAGTTTGGTCCATGCCTAAACGCAAACTTTCATGCTTGATGATTGCGCTTCAGCTGGAAACAGACTGTTGCTACCGGGCGTTGATGCCAATGTCCACTTTTATACTTACATACGCTCTATCACTGACATCGAGTCTTTTTACCCATAAATATTGCCTCATTATATAGCTTTTTACTTATTTTTTAAAATGTTTATTGCAGTTCTTGAAAAAGTTACACAATAAAGCCCTCCAGGAAAGAAGCTTTAAGAACAATTCCTATATTTAAAACCCATTGTTAAATCTGGGTCATCTAAAACCGTGTGTAGATGTAGGAAAAAGTCTGACGTGACACCCGCCCGGCCGCTGCTTTCTATGTCCGGTGGTCCCATCAGCTCACTGGGGAACAGTGAGCTGATGGGACCACCGCCATTCGCCACGTTGTGAATTTTTGATCCGAATAGCAGTTTCCTGGCCCCTCAGTACGGTCCGATGATAAAGGATGAAATCGCTGGGATCTACGCTGAAAAAAAAAACACTATTCGTTCAGAAAAGTGTCCCGGCAACAACCCAAAGATATATATATATATATATATATATATATAAAAGCAACACTTCCAGTTCCTGTACAAAGAGTCTTTCAAGGCTACTGCTTTTATGTCGCTACTTAAGAATTTACACGAATACAAAGTGTTTTAACGAGATTCACTCGTCTGGGTCGAAAGGTAACAGAGAAAGAAAGATGCCTTCAACTGATCTAAGGCAGGTAATTTCGTGGTTTTTCGTCTATTCACGATAACATAGCAGTTTCTCTCCTCGGCTTTGTTGACAGAGTTAGACTCGTACGGATTTCATCTGTCTCGTAATCCGGTTCGGACTTCTGGATGCCTGACAACCACAGAGCTAATTCACCCAACCGTTTTCGCCGCGTTCTGTCGATGTCTGCCCAATTCTATCTGCCTGTGTCCAACTCACTTTTCTACTCCAGCGTGCAGACCGCTTATATAGAGCGGGGAGTGGGTAAACAATGTTTAGGCGCCCACTAATTTTAATATGGAAATCTCCTTGACCACCATGCATGTTTACCTAATCTCCGAATCTCTGCGGGAGACTATTTTTCAAGTGGTACTAAAAATAAATTTGGAGTTTCCCGGGGTCTTTTTGCAGACAGTTGTCACTTGAGTCCTGCCAAAACCACTTATCTCGTCTGCGGACTTGGTCGGATTTTGGTCTTTCAGACCACACAGAATACAATTCGCCATTTATCATACTTTTTACGAAATCTCCATTCATTATAAATTTGACTTAACTAACCTGTCTGTTAATCATTCTGGAATTATTCCACCTAATTAATGAATAACGCAACTCCAGAAATAATTATTAAAAAAAAACCAAAAAAACAAATTATTTCTGGCGTTACTCCGCATCTCTTCTATCCAACTAATTAATACACTCATCTCAGTCCTTTAGAACTGTTAATTAATCGATCTACCTGGAAGGGGCGTTCTCTCTATGTCACAAAAGAAAGTTATATGGTGTAGCCTCCCTCCTTGTTCTGTATGATTAAGAAACGAAAAAATTATTCCGACGTTCAAAACATTAATTTAAAACAGTTCTCAATATAAAAATAGAGCAATGAATATTTATTATTAATTATACTTTCGAACATGTACAACTAGAAACTACTACAAAATTGTACATTTTGTTTTGACATTGAAAGAACAATGTCTCCTCGGGTACCTGGTGAGACATTGTTCTTTCAATGTTGAAAGAAAGTATACAGTTTTGTAGTAGTTTGTACATGTTCTAATGTATAATTAATAATATATATACATACATACAAAGATATATATATATATATATATATATATATATATATATATCTTCAGGTTCCCACTCTTTCTACTGTTCACAGCCTGTATGCATGCACAAAACTTGCAGTTACTTTTATCAGAAAGTATTCTGTGTAGACGAAATTAAAAAAAAAAACAGGAAAAACGAATTTTACTCTATCTCAAAATTCATATCAGAGTTTTCAGAACAGGTGCAAAAGAATTAAAAAATATATTTTTTAGTATAGTCAGTTCCAAAATTATGAATTTTGTATTCTTATTTAAGATTAACAAATTCATGTCAACATTTTAAAATTGCCTTCACAAAAAAATCCCGAGAAATTCATTAATTTAGCACTGATACATGAAAGGGAGAAAGGAATTGTCTTTTTTTAACAAAACCTACAATTAAAAGATAAATATGAAAAAATTAAAATACCTCACCAAAAGCCAAAGGAAGAAAATAATTTAAAGAAAAAATTCAATGAGACCGCTGCCATAGTAGAGTTGCTTATAAAGAGACAAGGTTCAACATCTTACTGCCCAGCAACTATTCTCAGACAAACAGTATGGCTTCCGCTTTGCCAGGTCTACTGCAAATATGCTAACGAGCATTACCGAGTACATCTACCAGGCCCACGACAAGTCCGGCGAAGATCGAGTTGTTACCTTGGATATCTCCAAAGCTTCTAACAGGGTTTGGCACGCTGTCTACGCAAGCTACAGGATCAAGGCCACAGTAAATACTGAATTGCTTGGAGTTTCGAAAGCTACGACAAAAAGCGCAATCTATGGGTTAGAACCTGAGAAGAGATGTATTATATTATTAAGTAGTAATTAATGGGGGATCAGTTTATTACTTTATAAAAATATAAAACTGATCCCCCACTTTATGACCAGTAGAAGCTTTAATCATGTTTCCAACTATTATATTCAGTCAGTGAGTTAAGTACCAAACGTGATACACGCTTTGGGCGATCATGTCTCGAAAGAGACATGACTGACTGTGCAGAAGATTGTACCGCAGTAGGTTGCCATTGCTTTCTGCGGTATACTGGTTGCATTCCAAAGCTATAGAACCCAGTCTGTCCTGATATTTGACCCACAGCTAGAGGAAGAAGAGATGTATTATATTATTAAGTAGTAACTAGTGGGGGATAAGTTTATTACTTCATAACAATAGAAAACCGGTCACCCACTTCATGCCAAGTGGAAACCTTAATCATGTTTTCAACTATTATATTCTGTCAGTCAGTTAAGTGCTATACGCGATACAAGCTTTAGGCGATCATGTCTCGAAAGAGATATGACTGACTGAGCAGAAAATTATCTCGCAGTCGGTTGCCATTGCTTTCGGCGGTAGACCGGTTGCCAGCCAAGGCTATAGAACCTAATCTGTTCTATTATTCAACCCATAACTGGAGGGAAGAAACGGATTAATACCTTTCCCAAGGGTATTTGTGTGTGAGTGAATGCAAGGAATTTAACTGGAATTCGAACTCGGCTCCCCGATTTGTCGTTTCGTGTCGATATTCACTGCACCTCAACGCACATCCTCTTGGAACTGTAGAAAAACGTAAACTAAATCTTACAAAAAATTAATCTTTATTTGATAATATATGTACAAATGCGATCTTTGCACAAGACCTTCAAGGCTTGCACAAAATTCTTATAGAAGCGGTACGGGTTCCGCTTAACAGGCCGATATGTTAATGACTATCGCGTAGTACATATACCAGGCCCTCGATAAGTCCGGCAAAGCTCGAGCTGTTGCCCTGGATATCTTCAAAGTTTCTAATAGGGTTTGGCACGGTGGCCTTCTGCGAAAGCTACAGGGTTATGGTATTACTTGATTTGATCCAATCTTTCCTATGAAACTGCATAATGAAGATCGTCTTAAGCGGGCATGCCTCCATATCCTACCACACAAAAGCTGGTGTCTCCCAGGGCTCTATCCTAGGCTCGACGCTCTTTCTGATCTTCATAAACGACCTCCCTGACGTGATCAAATCCCAAGTAGACATCTACTCTGATGACACTACTATTTACTCCCGCCTCCGTAAGAAATCGGCCTAGGATAACCTCGCTGCTGTTCTTGAGAAGGACCTCCACTCAGTGGTGGACTGGGTTAAGAAATGGCTTGTAAATTTTTTTGCTTCTAAAACGATGCTGTTATCTGTCAACCACCATAGACAGTCCCTCCTACCCCCATCAGCATGGACCAAGCGTGTCTCCCCGAAAGCGATACGCTGCGCCTCCTCGGACTCACGCTCTCTTCCGACCTCAAGTAGAACCATTACATTGAATTAATAGCTAAATCAACCGCTAGAAAGGGTGGATCACTGTGTCGGGCCAGGAAGATTTTTCCCGCCTGAGTTCATCTTGCACATATACAAATCAACCATTTGATCATGCATTTAATACTGATGTCATATCTGGTTAGGCGTCCCTGCCATTCATCTCAGGGTTTTCGACAGGGTCCAAAGGAGAATCTGTAACGTGATCGGTTCCGACCTGGACACTTTCTCACTGGTGGGATGTGGCCTCTCTGTCTATTCTACAAATATTTTCGTGGTTACTGCTCGACGAGCTTAACTCACCGATGCCCCCTCAACAAGAATTTACTCGAGCAACGGGACTGGCCCCACCCTTTTACAGTTAAATCAACCAAATGCAGCTGACAATTCTACTCCATCAGCTTTTTTCCTCGTACTTCCTGTCTGTGGAACTCCCTTCCGTATACCTGATTCCATGACATCTACAATCTCCAAGAATTTAAATGCAACGTCAATTCCCATCTCTTGTTCACTTGACTCTAGTCCTTCTCTCGTCCTTTCCCCATCAACTCGCGTATTTTTTTTTCCTTTCTCATTCTACCTTCCCAACTGCCATCACACCGGTATTCTCATCATTCTCTGTAACTGATTCGTCTTTCTCTTCACTTTCTTCCTGCCTAAGACTTTCACTTTTCTCTTATGTAGCCTCCTTCGCACCAGTGGAGGCACTGCTTTGTTTGGGGTGAAACGATTAAAAAAATAGGTGAAGTATGGTAAAAAATGTTCTAGAACTGAAGTAATGAGGACGATATTGGAGTTGTATATTACGCTGGATCTGGACAAACAATGATCATCTTGAAAGACAACGAGGAAAAAATATATACTTATGTTTTTATTTTTTGTCGGTGGCGCTTGTGGGGAACAAATGAGTAGCCGGAGAATGTCGTGTGCCCGAAGAGGCCGTCGGGTGTCGGAAGCCATAGGTGAAGTATGGTAAAAAATGTTCTAGAACTGAAGTAATGAGGACGATATTGGAGTTGTATATTACGCTGGATCTGGACAAACAATGATCATCTTGAAAGACAACGAGGAAAAAATATATACTTATGTTTTTATTTTTTGTCGGTGGCGCTTGTGGGGAACAAATGAGTAGCCGGAGAATGTCGTGTGCCCGAAGAGGCCGTCGGGTGTCGGAAGCCATAGGTGAAGTATGGTAAAAAATGTTCTAGAACTGAAGTAATGAGGACGATATTGGAGTTGTATATTACGCTGGATCTGGACAAACAATGATCATCTTGAAAGACAACGAGGAAAAAATATATACTTATGTTTTTATTTTTTGTCGGTGGCGCTTGTGGGGAACAAATGAGTAGCCGGAGAATGTCGTGTGCCCGAAGAGGCCGTCGGGTGTCGGAAGCCATAGGTGAAGTATGGTAAAAAATGTTTTAGAACTGAAGTAATGAGGACGATATTGGAGTTGTATATTACGCTGGATCTGGACAAGCAATGATCATCTTGAAAGACAACGAGGAACACGTATATATAAAAATATAAACTTATGTTTTTATTTTTTTCGGTGACGCTTGTGGGGAACAGAAAAGCAGCCGGATAGTGTCGTGTCCCCGAAGAGGCCGTCGGGTGTCGGAAGCCATAGGTGAAGTATGGTAAAAAATGTTTTAGAACTGAAGTAATGAGGACGATATTGGAGTTGTATATTACGCTGGATCTGGACAAGCAATGATCATCTTGAAAGACAACGAGGAACACGTATATATAAAAATATAAACTTATGTTTTTATTTTTTGTCGGTGACGCTTGTGGGGAACAGAAGAGCAGCCGGAGTGTGTCGTGTCCCCGAAGGGACCGTCGGGTGTTGGATGCCAACGGGAATTCTCTATCTCTTCGGCTAAAAACTCCAGACTTTATATTACCTCAAAACTCCCACCCATTTCTAGTTTTGGGGCTTGTCACTTTGTTGACGTTTTCTACAGCAGGATATATCTACAAACTTTTATCTATGTCAATTATATCTTTGCTAGCCATTGCCTGTTAGGCCGGTTGTCGCTTGTGTTTTTTCCTTTTGTTTTTGCAACTTTCTGACATCATCCACTGTCAGATATATCTGTAAACCATATATATATATAAAGTAGATTCCTTGGTATTTTGTAAGGTAAATTCCACAAAGTGAACTCAATTTTAAGATTTAACTGAGTATTATAATAAAGAACATAAGTTGGATGTTTTTATAAACCCATTGTTAATATAATATTTTGCGGCACTATTAGAGACCGCTCCTCAGACCAAATTTATATAACAATGAATGGGGCAACGTTTCTACTCTCATCTCCCTGACACTTTCTTCTCTTCGTGTACTTTCTCACTTTTCATTTTTGTTAAACTCAGATGTCGCGTGACCCTTACGTGTATCTATCTATATTTCATCTCCTACCCAAATTTGAGTTTATTTCTCTCTGACCCGTTATCATCGGTTCTCTACTCTTATCTCTTTCTTTCTCTCCTGTCTTCCTCATTGATATTTATTCCCACATTCATATTTTCTTTGTGTTTTTTTATTTTATGTATCACGCTCTTTATTCCCCAATGTATCTGTCTTTCCTTTTTGTTTCCTGTTAGGGCGCCGCCCCTATCTGATTACATAATGGACTGTTCCCATTGCTATATATAGCAATGGTGGATTCTCTACACAGAGAGAGTCGAAGAGAGTCACTAGACTGACGACTCTACGACACTGTCAGCTCTCTGCCTTCGGGCGGGGGGAGCTCTCTGCATCCGAGCAGAGAGCAGTAACCCAGTCGTGGTTCCGCCGAAGGGTAGAAGCACGACTGGGCAAAAATAGACAGACATTTTTTGGCCGGGCCATATAGCCCGGAAATCCCAGATATAAACTGACCATGTGTCATATGTTGCCCTTACTGGGAGGGACAGCTAAATAATGAGTCGTACAGAGTCGTAGAGAGTCACTTGAGAGTCAGTGCGAGAGTTAGACACACTTCCGGTGGCGTACCGGAAGTAATCACGTATACACACGTCTTACGACGGATTGAACTCTTGTATCTTTCTATTGTAAATATTACTAATCACTTCTGTACATACTAACCGTCTTTTCCGCGGAATACAACTCATATTCTGATTCTGTTGTTGAGTTATTCATTTATACTTGGCGACATAACATTTCCCCTTTTTGTTTCTATTTCTTTTTTGTTTTCCCACCTTTTTTATCCTCCTTACCTCGTACAAAACAATTTTCCAAACATAAAGGGAAAGTGAGATTTTTAATTTTCTTTTTCAAATATAACGCTTATTCCCATCATTATTAACTACCTGATGAGACATTGTTTTTTTTGATGTCGAAACAAAATGTACGCTTTTGTAATAAATTATAATTTGTACATGATTTAAAGTATAACATAATATTCATATAGATAGGTGTGAGTTGGTGACCCTGGGTTTCACGCCGATCGCAAACTCACAACTATCTATGTGAATATGTCAGCTCTATCACTGATATTGAGTGCTTTCATATATAATATACTAGCGGTATAGCCCGGCGTGGCTCTGGTGTAATGAAGCCCAGACTCAGCCTAAAGACTGGAGCTCAGACTCAGCCTAAAGAATATTTGAAATAATAAAATAATTACGACAATTTACCAATCGCACCTAATATATATATATATATATATATATATATACTAGCAGTATAGCCCGGCGTTGCTCGGGTGTAATGAAAGCTTTAAAACTAATCCATGGTCCTGGAGCTCAGACTCTTTGGACGTTGGCACGAAAGACTAAAAAGCAATAGTTGTTTCCAGTTAAAGCGAAACCGTAGACTGAAAGAAAAATGAATGGATGTGAGTCAAATTCTGATTTCCTGCTATCCATATCAAATAAGTTTTTTCGTCGTAAACTGAATTTTGAAGGCTAAATAAGTCCTCTGAGTAAATGGTATTATGGCTTAGACTAAGAACTACAATTATACCTACTTAGAGCCAAACCCCAAGCAAAAACTAAAATAAAAGGACTGAAAAAATACAGACATACAGACAGATAAACAAACACGCACACAAATATCTTGCCTTTTATATATATATATATATATATATATACACATACATACATACATTCTGTTTGTCAATGGTTTTTTTAAAGGTTTATCTTAGTATAAATTTACAACCTGAATATTTACAGAGTCTATTTAGTTATTATTTTGATTATATATATATATATATATATATATATATATATATATATATATTATCGATTTTCTGCACTATTGTAAGAACTGCAACCATGAAACTTCGCTCCACTTCGGCTATTTTCGTAAAGCTTCGATAAAGAGCCCTGAATGGACTTTTTTTTCTTTTAAAGTAATTTGGAAAATTGAAAGCTCTGATTATTCTAAACGAAAACTTTCGCTCAGCCGTAAAAATTACATTCGACGACTGCACATTCTGCTTCTGTTGCTAATTATTTTTTTGTATATATATAAAGCCTTTTCGGCAACCTATCCCGGCGTTTTCGAAATTAAATGTATATTTTTATTTTTGGTGCCGTGTTTTATTTTATCAACACAAGTGTGTCTGGTTAGGTTTGAGGTGGTAGAGAAACGGCTACCGGGTTTTCAACGTGTTTGCCCTGAGATCAAAATACAGAGCGTGGGCACGAAAGTTCACCGTTGTAATAGACGTCTTGAGGACCAGCTACTGTGACGAGACCATCACGACTAGCGACACGAGAGCGTCATCATAATTGACGCAGTGTTCGACAACATCAAGCCTGACTCAGGTTCCGGTCATCGTCGTAATTGGCTTCCAGGACAGGGGTAGCGGGACCACCGGGCGTCGGTGTCACAGAGATACTTGTTGGACTTGAGCAAATGAATGGAAGAATAAAGTTAGGAAGAAATAACAACACAACATTTATTAAGAGCTACAAGTGAAAAAAAAAAAAAATAAATAAATATGTCAGCAAACCAATAAACCCTATGTAGATCTTATAGTTTGGTGCTGTACAATTACAACCAAAGATCTTAATCAAATAACAAAAACTAGATCGCTTGAAGACTTCCACCAGCAGCAACAACGAAAATTGGCAGCACGTGTAACTAAAAGAGAAGATAATATTACAATCAAAATATGAACTTTCCACACAACCTTAAATAAAAGGTTTGGAAGGAAGCCATCAATGCTTGGAAGATCGTTACTAATTAGTGAAGTGTAATTTGTTTAACTTCGTTTTCAGAAAATGATTCCATAAATTGTAACCGAAAATACGCTTCTTAATCAGCGGTTGCTGAATGTGTGGAAATGTCTAAATTCCACATTACCATACGGAGTATGCAAATAATATAAAATGCGGTAAACGTGGTGTATATTCAATACAAACTCTTCGTGTAAACCATTTCTGGTTTGACAATGAATACAAAGCGTAGTCGCAAATAAACCTGACCTTCTAAAATACCAAAGAATTTTATCGCAGGTAACTGTTTAGTTTAGAGCACCCTGTATATACAAGCAAACTTCAGCAAACACAACTATATGTCATTATAAAAATGAAACAAAGAGTTACTCCATGATGAGCTACAATAAATATGAAATTATTTGTTTAAATATTATTTTTCAGCAGAATTCGAAACTGCGACCCCTATCAACATAGGGGAAGTCACCAATTGATCTAGCGCGTCTTAGACCTCTCGATCACGAATGACACACATTTTCGTAACAAAATGTATCATAATTAATCAGTCCGGTAGAAACAAATATACAGTTTGATTAAAAACATTATCTACTCAAACACGAGTATCGATTAAAAATAATGTTCAAACAAATAATTTCAATATGCCGGTTGTTAAATCATTTCGTTAATCTTCGCGATTTTCCGTAACAATAAATATGGGCCTTGGGCCTTATATCTTGTACTGGATTGTCTAGACGACTTTCGCATAATAAAAAGAGATGCTCAATGCATTTCAAAGTGGTGTAATGGTTAGGAAGTATGTTTCGCTAGATCAGTTACTACTATATAGTGAGTTCATTTCTCACTGGGTACCTCATATCTTCCAAGCTGCGCCTAAGCCACCAATCTTTTGTTATTTCAACGTGGCATAATGGTTAGTAAGCGGGATCCGTTTTCGCTGCGTAATGAATTCGATTTTCATTGGGTGTCCAATACTTTCACCCTTGGACAGAATCTAAGCTACGTTTTATAAATCCCTATATTTTTCATCATTTAGATTTAGTATAATGTGTAACAAGTTTGTCTCGCTAAATTAATTACGATTGGCTTGTGAGGCATTGGGCGCCTTATAATCTCGGGGTCCTGGGCATGATGGTATACTGCATCCGGCAGCAAGACCTCAGATTGGGAGGTTGTGAGGAGCACGGAACTACCTCTTAATTGCTGTTCGCAGGTCCACCCTGACCCGGAGTGGTAGCACCTGTTAGGGTCCCACCTATGGGCAAATAGTTAACCCCCAAACTTGAGTCAAAACACTCAGTCAGTTGAGTACCATAAGTGATACACGTTTTGAACGATCATGTATCGAAAGAGACATGACTGACTGGGGAGAAGATTATCCTGCAGTAGGTTGCCATTGCTTTCTTCGGTAGACTGGTTGCCAGCCAAGGCTACAGAACTCAATCTGTCCTGTTATTCGACTCATAGCTAGAGGGGGAAGAGATGTATTATATTATTAAGTAGTAATCAGTTAAGAATCAGTTTATTACTTCATAACAATATAAAAATTATCCCCCACTTTATGCCCAGTGGAAGACTTAATCATGATTATATAAAGTCAGTCAGTTAAGTGTCATACGTGGTATACGCTTTAGGCGATCATGTATCGAAAGAGACATGACTGACTGGGCAGAAGATTATCCTGCATTAGGTTGCCATTGCTTTCTGCGGTTGACTGGTTGCCAGCCAAGGCTATAGAACCCAATCTGTCCTATTATTTAACCTATAACTGGAGGGACGAGACGGATTAATACTTTCTTTAAGGGTATTTGTGCGTAAGTGAATGCAAGGAATTCAACTGGAGTTCGAACTCTGCTCCCCCATTTGTCGTTTCGAGTCGATATTCACTGCACCACAACGCGCATCCATGTTAAAACATTATGAAAGTATAAAAATACACTTTTATAGAAATATATATATATATATATATATATATATATATATATATATATATATATAGACTTTTATAGAAAAATTTACATTTTTGAAAGTAAAATATTACCATCAATACATTTTTGAAGAAAAAAGTTTTTACCATTACAAATTTTTGGAGAATAAAATCATCATTATTGCCATCATACAGTTTTCAAGGAAAACAATTATTACCAGCAATATATTTTTGAATACAAAACTAGAAAACATCTTCAGTTTTCTATAATAAAATTAAAAAGAAAACATTTTTTAATCAAAATCTGACTACATCAAGGCCTCTGATTGAGAGGTTATGAGAAGTTTGGGCCCACCTCTTAATTGCTGTTGTTCCCAGGTCCACCATGACCTGAGTTGTAGCACCCGTTAGGGTCCCAGCTATGGGCAAATAGTTAACTCCTAAATAGAGTTCAAAACACTATAAAAGTATAAAAATAGATTCTTTATAGAAATATATACATGAAAATAGACTTTTATAGAAAAATATACAGTTTTTGAAAAAAAAAATATTACCAATACATTTTTAAGAAAAAAAATTACCATCATACATAATTATTACCAGCAATACATTTTCGAATACAAAACTAGAAAACATCTTCAATTTCTAAAATGAAAATGAAAAATAAAATGAAATTTTTCATCAAAATCTGGATAAATCAACTTTCTCACTACAACCGACCATTAAAAAATACCTTAAAACCCTACCTTTTAGGCATTAAATAACCCACAGAGGTGTTGCTATACCGTTAAACAAAAAGCAAACTCATTCCCTCACTTCATACTTTTGCCACTTGTAAGCTCATACGTGCCACTTGTAAGCTACTCTTAGAAAGACCAGCATAATGATATACTCTCACAAAGAATATTATAAACGTAAAAAATAAAAATACGTTAACAATTGCTTTAGAAACATTTATTTTCAGTCAAAAAATCGGGGTTATTTAAACAATTTCGGCATCTTTTATTTGTTTCGGCGTATATTCTATGATAATGTTTCCAAGCCATTCCTTGTTTGCGAATTTATATTGTCGGCTTTATATTCCGTTTCTTTCATTCGCCAAAATAGACTAAGAGCTTTGACCATGATATTATTAGTACGAATTGGAATTCGCTTTGGGTTACAAGCCTCCATTCAAATTACCAATCGATCTTCTCTCTTAACCAATATTGCACTCTGATTACGTGTGAACGGTATACTTAAAAACGTAGATGAAAAATTCAATTTCTCATAGTATTCACTTGCCTTTACTAATATATTGCAAACCCGTTTCATATAAGCTCTATTCAGTTATTACTTCTGTGTTGGTCATGATTATATATTTTTATTCTGTCTAATTTCATACCCATATATATTTTTATACTATCTAATAGTCCTTTCCTTTTTCACACTCAATTGGATCAGCATCGCTTCTATTGTTAGACAAGATTAAGACGTACCAATCTCTTATTGTTGGATATGGTAAAAAGCCTCTTGTTAGAAAATGTTAAACGGTATGACTCTTATTGATAGAGAGTTTTAAAGGTTATCATTAAAATAGTTAGACATGGATTAAGGGGATAACTGTAATAGTTAGACGATGTTAAAAGGCATCACTCTTATTGTTAAGAATGGTTAAAGAGATTCACATTTATTACTAGACAGTGTTAAAGGTCATGACATTTACTGTGAGACGTTTAAAGAGTGCCATTTTTATTGATAGATATTAATAAAGTTCATAACTCTTGTTAGACATAATTAACGGGCATAACTGTTATTGTTGGACGCTATTAACGGGCATCACTGTTATTGTTAGGCGGTGTTCAAGTTAATCACACTTATTGCTAGACAGTGTAAAATGACCATCACTCTTATTGTTAGGCAGTGTTCAAGTTAATCACACTTATTGCTAGACAGTGTAAAATGATCATCACTCTTATTGTTAGGCAGTGTCCAAGTTAATCACACTTATTGCTAGACAGTGTAAAATGATCATCACTCTTATTGTTAGGCAGTGTCCAAGTTAATCACACTTATTGCTAGACAGTGTAAAATGACCATTACTCTTATTGTTAGGGGGTGTTCAAGTTAATCACACTTATTGCTAGACAGTGTAAAATGACCATCACTCTTATTGTTAGGTGGTGTTCAATTTAATCACACTTATTGCTAGACAGTGTAAAATGACCATTACTCTTATTGTTAGGTGGTGTTCAAGTTAATCACACTTATTGCTAGACAGTGTAAAATGACCATTACTCTTATTGTTAGGCGGTATTCAAGTTAATCACACTTATTGCTAGACAGTGTAAAATGATCATCACTCTTATTGTTAGGCGGTGTTCAAGTTAATCACACTTATTGCTAGACAGTGTAAAATGACCATTACTCTTATTGTTAGGTGGTGTTCAAGTTAATCACACTTATTGCTAGACAGTGTAAAATGACCATCACTCTTATTGTCAAACATGAATACAAGATATTACACTGATTGCTAGACAATATATAAGTGCATCAATCGTATTGTTAGGCATTAATAAAAGATATCATTCTCATCCCGAGACATAGTTGAAGGGCCTAACACTTATTGTTAGATATAACACTTATTGCTAGACTTAGTTTAAGGCTATCATTCTTAATGTTAGACATGAATGAAATCTATTACTCTTATTACCAGACATCGTTTAAGGGAATCAGTCTAATTGTTAGACATTAATAAAAGGTATCAGTCTAATTGTTAGACATGGTTTTAAGATAGCACTCTTATCCTTAGACATGAATTAATGACATCACTTTTATTGCTTATTGTAGTTTAAGGGCATCCCTCTTATTGTTAGACATGAATAACAGGCATCTCTCTTATTATCAGACATGATTAAAAGTAATCCGTCTTAAAGCTAGACATTGTTAGCACACGCATGCACACAGAAACAGACAAACGAACGTATATATATATAACATAGCACACTTGGTATACAATCCAGGTAAATTCCGATAGAGACGAACTCAAGAGAACTCAAAATTATTAAAAAAAAACAAAAAAAAAAACATGAAGGTGTACGACTAATGGATTTGGCAAGATATTATGAGAATTCTACATGTGCGTTGTGGTGCAGCGGATATCGGCTCGGAACGACAAATCAGGGAGCCGAGTTCGAATTCCATTTGAATTCCTTACATTCACTTTCGCGCAAATACCCGTGGGTAAGGTATTAATCCGTCTCTTCTCTCCAATTAAGGGTTAAATAACGGGATAGATTCGGTTCTGTAATGTTGGCTAGCAACCGATCTACCGCAGAAAATAATGACAACCTACTGCGTGATAATCTTCTGCCCAGTCAGTCATGTCTCTTCCGAAACATGGTCGCCCAAAGCGTGTATCACGTATGGCATTTAACTGACTGACTAAATATAATAACAGGAAACATGATTAAGTCTTCTACTGGGCATAAAGTGGGGGATCAGCTTTATATTGTTTTAAAACGGATACCCCGCTAATTACCACTTAATATAATACATCGCCCCTACCTCTAGCTATAAGTCAAATAACAGAACAGCTTGGGTTCTATAGCCTTGGTTGGCAACCAGTCAACCGCAGAAAGAAATTGCAACCCACTGCGCGATAATCTTCTGCCCAGTCAGTCATGTCTCTTTCGAGACATGATCGCCCAAGCGTGTATCTTGTATGGCACTTAACTGACTAAATATAATAGTTGGAAACATGATTAGGTTTTCTACTTGGCATAAAGTGGGGGACCAGTTTATTACTTCAAAACAATATAAAACTGATCCCCCATTTTACGCCCGTTAGAAAACTGAATCATGTTTCCAACTATTATATTCAGTCAGTCAGTTAAGTGCCATACGTGATACATGCTTGGGCGATCATGTCTCGAAAGAGACATGACTGACTGGGTAGAAGATTATCCCGCAGTAGGTTGTCATTGAATCCTGTGGTAGACTATCTGGCTAGTAATTAGTGGGGGATCAGTTTATTACTTCATAACAATATAAAACTGATCCCCCATTTTACGCCCGTTAGAAAACTGAATCATGTTTCCAACTATTATATTTAGTCACTCAGTTAAGTGCCATACGTGATACACGATTGGCACTTAACTGACTGACACTGATGATATGCACGATATTGAAACAGACTATAATGAGTAAAAATGGAACCAAAGGGATGAAGAACAAAAATTTAGTTACGGTAATGGATAAAATGTCAATCAATTAAGTGCCATACGTGATACACACTTGGGCGATCATGTCTCGAAAGAGACATGACTGACTAGGCAGAAGATTATCCCGCAGTAGGTTGCCATTGCTTTCTGCGGTTGACTGGTTGCCAGCCAAAGCTATAGAACCCAATCGCACCTGTTATTTGACTCATAACTAGAGGGGGAAGAGATGTATTATATTATTAAGCAGTAATTAGTGGGGGATCAGTTTATTACTTTATTACTTCATAACAATATAAAACCAATCCCCCACTTTATGCCAAGTAGAAGCCTTAATCATGTTTCAACTATTATATTCAGTCAGTTAAGTGCCATACGTGATACACGCTTGGGCGATCATATCTCGAAAGAGACATGACTGACTGGGAAGAAGATTACCCCGCAGTAGGTTGCCATCACTTTCTGCGGTAGACTGGTTGCCAACCAAGGCTATAGAACCCAATCTGTCCTGTTATTTGACCCATAACTGGAAGGAAGAGACGGATTGATACTTTTCCCAAGGGTATTTGCGCGAAAGTGAATGCAATGAATATGTCTTAAATTAAATGATAAAGTTAATCTTTCGTATCATAAACAATTCTAATCGCTGCTATAATCGCTGTTGTGTTCTCTCTCTCTCTCTCTCTCTCTCTCTCTCTCTGATTTGTCTGAAAGGCTATAGAGCCTAAGCTGTTCTGTTATTTGACTTATAGCTAGAGGTAGGAGAGATGTATTATATTAAGTGGTAATTAGCGGGGTATCCGTTTATTACTTTAAAATAATATAAAGCTGATCCCCCACTTTATGCCCAGTAGAAGACTTAATCATGTTTCCTGTTATTATATTTAGTCAGTCAGTTAAATGCCATACGTGATACACGCTTTGGGCGACCATGTTTCGGAAGAGACATGACTGACTGGGCAGAAGATTATCACGCAGTAGGTTGCCATTATTTTCTGCGGTAGATCGGTTGCCAACCAAGGCTATAGAACCGAATCTATCCCGTTATTTAACCCTTAATTGGAGAGAAGAGACGGATTAATACCTTACCCACGGGTATTTGCGCGAAAGTGAATGTAAGGAATTCAACTGGAATTCGAACTCGGCTCCCTGTTTAGTATAATGTCTTTCTTTGCTATTTGTTTTCTCTCTTCTGTTGCTTGTGAATTGCATTTGTTGTTTATTCACACGTTTTTGCTTTTAAGAAACTCACAAAAACAAAAACAAAATTTTAGGAATGGATCAGAAATATTCCTATTAATTTGAAAATTGATTTGAGATATGAGTCTTTTGAATTACGAGCTCGGTCATGAAACGAATTAAATTCGTAACTCAAGGCATTGCTGTATATAAAATGGGTTCTTTTCCTTTTCGATTTTTAACTTTGCATTTCTTTTTCTTCATACATTTCTATATTTTCGTTCTTTTATATTCTCGTTTCTCATTTCTTTTCTTTTTCTAAGTCCTTACTCTCCAGTTGTGCTCCTTTCTCTTCCGGTCTTATTGTCTCTGAAGATGAAAAAAATACATACAAGGGTCATTCAATAAATAAGGTGAATTGTTCGTTATAAGGACATCTATGAGGGTCATTCAGTGCATAAGGTGAATTTTTAGGTATAAGGATATCTATGAGGGTCATTCAATAAATAAGGTGAATTTTTCGGTATAAGGACTTCTAATACAGTGAGAAACTTACATTTTAAAAAGTTTTTTTCCTTTTCTTTCTTTTTTAAAGGGGTTTAATTTTTTTTTTGCAGATTGAAAAACAAACTTTGAGAGTTTTGGAGATTAACAAAGATGGCCGATCAAGAAGCATGCTCTAGGATTGAACAGAGGTCAGTTATCAAGTTTTTGGTTGCTGAAGGGTGCAAACCAGTTGAAATTCATAGGAGAATGTCAACTGTGTATGGTGGCACGTGTTTTTTTTACAAGTGGGCTAAATTGTTTAAAGAAGGACGGATCAGTGTTGAGGATGAAGACAGGCCTGGGAGGTCTACAGAAGTGAGGTCTCCTGAGGTGATCGAATCAGTCAATGACCTCATTCACTCTGACAGAAGGGTGACAGTGGATGACATTGTAAGGACTTTGAGCCTGTCTGTTGGGACAGCACACAAAATTGTCCATGATGACCTTGCTTACTGGAAGGCGTCACACAGCAATCCAAACGGTGCAGACCATCAACGAGTTGGGCTGGGAACTGCTCCCACACCCCCTCCTTACAGCTCAGACGTTGCCCCTTCAGACTTTCACCTGTTTGGTCCCTTGAAAGCGTTCACGAGAGGCACGAAGTTTGAAAGTGATGATGAAGTTAAAAGTGCTGTGAGTTATTGGCTGAGACATCAGTCCAAAGATTTTTACGCTGAGGGAATACGGTAGCTTGTCCACAGATGGGAAAATGTGTGACACTGCTGGGAGACTACGTTGAGAAAAAAGTAAGCTTCTATTTGTATTGGAAGTTCTTATACCGAAAAATTCACCTTATTTATTGAATGACCCTCGTAGAAGTCCTTATATCGAAAAATTCACCTTATTTATTGAATGACCCTCGTAGAAGTCCTTATACCGAAAAATTCACCTTATTTATTGAATGACCCTCGTAGAAGTCCTTATACCGAAAAATTCACCTTATTTATTGAATGACCCTCGTAGAAGTCCTCATACCGAAAAATTCACCTTATTTATTGAATGACCCTCGTAGAAGTCCTCATACCGAAAAATTCACCTTATTTATTGAATGATCCTCGTAGAAGTCCTTATACCGAAAAATTCACCTTATTTATTGAATGACCCTCATAGATGTCTTTATTCCGAAAAATTCACCTTATTTATTGAATGACCCTCGTAGAAGTCCTTATACCGAAAAATTCACCTTATTTATTGAATGACCCTCGTAGAAGTCCTCATACCGAAAAATTCACCTTATTTATTGAATGACCCTCGTAGATGTCTTTATACCGAAAAATTCACCTTATTTATTGAATGACCCTCGTAGAAGTCCTTATACCGAAAAATTCACCTTATTTATTGAATGACCCTCGTAGAAGTCCTTATACCGAAAAATTCACCTTATTTATTGAATGACCCTCATAGATGTCTTTATTCCGAAAAATTCACCTTATTTATTGAATGACCCTCGTAGAAGTCCTTATTCCGAAAAATTCACCTTATTTATTGAATGACCCTCGTAGAAGTCCTCATACCGAAAAATTCACCTTATTTATTGAATGACCCTCGTAGAAGTCCTTATACCGAAAAATTCACCTTATTTATTGAATGACCCTCGTACATTTACCTACACACTACTTTTCACGACGGCAAAGTCACACTATGCGCAGGTAATGTAAGATTCTTTTACTTTCTTTTAATCACAATCTTTCCATTATCAATTTCATTGTCCTCGTCCAACTTTTGATATTCTTACTTCTTACAATTCATTCTTGATTTACCTTTACTTTATCTGATACAACTTAAAACACCAGGAGGCGCCTTGGCTTTTTGCAAAACAATGGCCGATAATCCACAGTGACTTCACACTTTCATTCATTTCTACCAGTTTGGATTGAAAAACAACAGCAATTCAAATAAAAAAAATCTTTATCTTTTAATCAATTTCCAAAGACGTTAACTGAATCCAAGTTATCTTTTTCCGCTTTTCATTTCTTCACATGTTTCTCTTTTTCTTTATCGTCTGTTCGTCTCCAACTTTTAACTTCGCATCTTCAAATTGTTCCGTGTTTCTCAAGAGATGTTTAAAGAGGCAAATAACCAGCAGGAATACATTAAATCTTATTATCCGTCACATCGTTGCCAAACTCTGGAAACTAACAGGAAGTTACATTCACTCCAAACACTATTTCAAATAGAATATATGTCAGTAATCAGGAAGAGAATATTTGAAAATGGAATCAGTGAATGCTATTCGATTTCTGGCGACGTTAACCATATTTCTACAGCCTAAAGCATTCTTGCTTTCGTTCTTACCATAAATCAGCATATTTTGACTTTGTATGAGTGTGCGTTGTGGTCCAGTGGATATCGACTCGGAACGAGAAATCGGAGAGCCGAGTTTGAATTCCAGTTGAATACCTTGCATTCACTTACCCACACATACCCTTGGGAAATGCATTAATCCGTCTCTTCCCTCCAGCTATGGGTCAAATAACAGGACAGATTGGGTTCTATAGCCTTGGGTGGCAACCAGTCTACTGCAGAAAGCAATGGCAACCTACTGCGAGATAATCTTCTGCCAAGTCAGTCATGTCTCTTTCGTATGGCACTTAAATGACTCACTGATATTACAAGATGCGGTGAATGTGCGTTGTAGTCTAGTGGTTATCGTCTCGGAATGAGAAATCGGAAAGCCGATTTCGAATTCCAGTTGATATTCGTTGCATTCACTTGTGTGTAAATACCCTCGCGAAGAGTAAAGATCCACCGCTTCTTCCTCCAACTTTGGGTTAAATAGCAAAACAGATTGGGTTCTATAGACTTGGTTGGGTAAGTTCTATTCTAGTAGTTTCTTTGCTCTCACTTCTGATAGGTTATCGCCAAACTGGGGTCAAAACACTTTGAAAATATAAAAATACTGTTTATAGAAATAAATAGATATATTGAAGGAAAAATAATACCAACAATACGTTCTTGAAGAAAAAAAATATTGCTATAATAAATTTCTGAAGGAAAAAAATCCGTAATACATTTTTGAAGGAAAAAAATACCATCAGTATATTTTTGAAGATATCTTCAGTTTTCTAAAATAAAAATTTATTATCACAATCTGACTAAATCAACCTTCTCACTATAAGTGAACACTAAAAAAAACAAAACAAAAAAAACCCCTTAAAACCTTAATTTTTTGGCCTTAAATAACCTACAGAGGTTGATATGCCGTTAAACAAAACTAAAACTCAAACTTTTGCATCCCTGTCAACAACAATCTTCAAAAAAATTAATTGCAACATCAATCATCATCATCATCTGTCTCCGTGAATCCTGTTTTTGTTTTTTGTTTTTGTTTTTCATATTAGGCAACGTTCTCTCAGTTTCATTTATTTAAGTAACTCCTAGTGACTTACAGGATTTACATTATTCGGACTATTGTCCTCATCTTTGTTGCCATTTGTACGACGTTTCGGCTATTGTACGTTCCGGCCTTCATCAGGTGGTAGCCTTTTTTTGGTAGTCATGAGTTATTTCCCTCTAACCCAGTAAGTTACTTGTTCACCACTGCTGTAGTCTTGTATTGAACTCACAACTCTTTGGGTCAAATCGCAGGAACTAACCAACGTCTATATCCACTGGGCCAATGGTGAACAAGTAACTTACAGGGTTAAAGGAAGATAACTCATGAATGCCAAAAAGAGGTTCTACGCAAAAATGGATGGACATGATATACCCAGTGATTGTAATATATATATATATATATATATATATATATATATATATATTTTTTTTTTTTCAGATATTCCAAGAAATCTTTACAAACAGACTTTCTCTACGGACGAGCCGCATGTTGTGAACAAACACACCACGTGATGTAAACGCAAAAAAATATTCGGACGCTATCGTGAAATACTTTTCTAATTCAAATTTAAACATCACTCGTTTCTGATGAAGGACCGAGGGTGGTCTGAAATATAAAATACAATAATAAAAATAAACAAATACTGTCCAAAAAAAGTACATTTTTAAATTCAAAACTTTTTTTTTATTAATATTCCTTCCTATATATATATATATATATATATATATATATATATATATATATATATATATATATGTATATTGAAGGAAAAATAATACCAACAATACGTTCTTGAAGAAAAAAAATTACTGCCATAACACATTTTTGAAGGAAAAATTATTCCCAACAAAACATTTTTGAATTCAAAACGAGAAGACATCTTCATTTTTCTAAAATAAAAATGTCACAATCTGACTAAATCAACTTCTCACTATAACTGAACATTTAAAAAATACCTTTTTGGCATTAAATAACCCACAAAGGTGTTGATATGCCGTTAAACATAACTCAAACGTTGTTTTTTTTATTTTTTTCCCCTCTCCTTTATAATGTTAATCCTATTATTATATTGTTTCACATTCAGTAATCCCGTGTATCTTAGTGGCTTTATTGCCTTACTTGTGGTGAAATGATTAAAAAGATCACTGATTTCTCATCATTAGCATACCTCATCGTTTCCGTCTGCTGAGCCACATCCTGCTTTTCTCAACGGCTACAGAGCCAATCTGATGCTTATACTACAATTACGTTAATAGGTCCTTAGTTTTTGTTCAAACTTTACTCAAAGCGCAAAATATAGTCTGTGCTTACATTTCTGTGTATTTGCGATTAATTCTAAATTCTTATTAAACATTAAATAAAATTCACAAAGATAAACACAGTAAAATTAACTATGCTGCAATTGAATATTTAATTCTTTTTCTGCAAAGAGTTGGCGGTAGTAGCAGTTGTTTTACGAGCACTGTATTTGCTTTAGAGAGACCTCATACAGTCTTCCTGTTCAGAAGAGCGGCAAAGTCTTCTCATTTTTACGGCTGAATATGAACCGTAACTTCTATTCTAGTAGTTTCTTCTATCGTACTTCTCCCTTGTGAAATTCTCCTCCGTCTTCTTACTTTGTAGTCAACTTAGATCTTCAAAAGTTTAAATGCAATGTCAGTCAACATTTTTGTCTGCATAATTCTTTTTCTTTTATTGTTTTCCCCTTAATGGTGTTTTTGGCGGACCTGAAGGAGACTAGCACCACCTTTAAATTTGCTGATTTAAATTTTTTTAAACTTTTTTCAGTGCAGTCTTATCGGTTATTACACAAACTTTTAGATTATCAAAAAAAAAAAAAATGAAAAAATTTCAATATTTAGACAATTTTAGTGGGGGCTCATTTTCTCATACAACGTTATAGTAAATCGATCCTCCATTTTAAAACCAATCGCGTTGGGGTCGCTTTGTTTTGGATTTTTGGGACGAGTTGTTGCTCTTGTTTTTGTCTTTTTCAAGTTTTCTTCAGTTCTTACGATCGCATCTTCCTCGGAAACTCCAAGAATGTCTTTATTCAAAAATTTCGCAAAGGATTCAGTTGTTGAATATGCGCAAGCAAAAAAGTTAATTGCACAGGATCGATTTACTATAAGGTTGCATGAAAAATTGAGCCTTCCCCCCCCCCCCCCACCTGCTAAAATTGTTTAAATATTGAAATTTTTACAATTTTTTTTTTTTTTGTCAATCCAAAAGTTTAGGGTTTAATCGATAAGATTGCACTGAGAAAAGTAAAAAAAAAAGAAGATAATCAACCAATTTACAGATGGTGGTAATGTCGTACCGGCGGGTGGTCACAAAATGGAGGATCAATTTACTATGACGTTTTATGAAAAACTGAGCCTCCGGTAAAATTGTTTAAATGTTGAAATTGTTACATTTTTTTTTGTCAATCGGAAAGTTTAGTGTTTAATGGATAAGATTGCACTGAAAAAAAGTAAAAAAAAAAAAAAATACAAATTTAAAGGTCTCCTTCAGGTCCGCCGTGTTTTTTTATTCTTTTACATTCAGTAACACCTTGCATTTTAGTGACTTTATTGCCTTGCTTGTGTTGCATATCGCTTCGTGTAAGGCATAAATTGCCCCTGTTACTGGAACAACAAACGTCTGAATAAATAAACGATAACAACGAACACGTTTTTATAAAAATGTAATCTTATATTTTTATTCACTTCGGGGACTGTTGTTTGTAGAGGGGTAGTCAGATAGAGGCCCACACATACGAGGAAGTGATTGGCTGGTGTTGATTTCTGCGTTCTCTCCGTGTCCTCTGGTCGTTCTTACCTTATCCCGAAAATAAGCTGAGATTGGCTCAACTGCATCATCTTTTCAAGGCAAATTTTTAATTCACGCATTATTGCCTTTGGAATCTGCCTTTAATGTCATCACATTCCTCTGCCATTGTTTTATATTCCCTTTATGACCGACATAATATTCTGTGGGTCACAAAACAATATTTTGAGCGATTGTGTCATATTTATCCAGGCATATCTATTTAGCATTTTCGCATTATTATTGCCATTGGCTAGATGCCCCTGACGCCATTGTTTTATATTTCTTGTAGGGGCCTCGGTGATGCTTGGTAAATTAGCCTTGTTCCAAACACGTTCAACATCCTTACAATTTAAATATCAGAATATTGAAGGTTGGATATTGAAATGTGAAAGGATTAAATATTTCGTTTCTACATTAAAATAAAATTTATTAACAAAATGACAAAGTTGTAAGAAGAAAAATATAAGTGAAATTTGTTAACTGGACACTATAACCCATTTGGAAGAAGAAAAATGTTCATTGAGAAAATGCATGCAGTTTTGTCGTTAAAACTGTTCAAAGAGAAATGTAAATATTCAAAATGTTCACAAAAGTTTAGAGTTCATGGTTTGATGGTAGTAAATAGCTAAGTGTCGCAGGGCTGTATACTAATAGTAGTGAAATATAAAATCTTATGTTCCTTCGTGTGTAGTAAGTGAATTGTGCTTGTAATGTTCCTTTCTCTTTGTGCTAGGTCGGCGACAGAGTGAGAGAGAAGGTAAAACAAATAAAGAAATTGTACTGAACGCGTCCTGCTGTCGTTGTTGCTCGCTTTGGTGGCGTGGTGTGAAAATAAATGAAAAGAAAATTGGAAGAAGAGATCGAATGAATCTGTTACGTGCCCTACGTTCGGGTCGGCTTCATTTGTTACATTGCTATGGGGTCCGTCAATTAACTGCTCCCAATTTACCGGATCACGGACGTAGTTGAGTAGTGGAATTCAGTCATGTGACCGGCTCCTAGAGGCATTTTCTTCTTTAGATGTGAAAAAAAAAACCCTTTCACTGACGTCATATTTGAAGTTTTTGTTTCTTATCCAATCAGGATCCAGAATTTTGCTTTTCACACTGACTTGTGAAATTTGCCTTATTTGGGGTTTCCAAAATGTTTTTTTGAATCCGATTCTACGGGTGTGTAATTTTACTTTGTATGTTTTAATTAATTGATGGATGATATAGGATTTGTATCCTATATTCTTGAACTTGAAACAGCTGCATTTGATGTAACACACTTTTTATTTTTCATTAGTCTCTGGATTCCTCTTTTTAAGCGAAATTATATTCTCTGGATCACAGAATATATAACCCTTGGGGCGAAATGCCTTTTAAATACGATGTTTTTTTTTTATATTAAACCAAAGGACCGCTTGGTAAATATAATTGCATATCTCAAAATTTCTCATACAAATTATTATATCAGTACAGAGTTAACATAATACATCGATGGAAACGATTGTAAATATAAATGTCAAGATTAATCTGTTAAAATAAATAATATTACATATCGTAAAAAAATATCGAGCTGAGAGTAAAATTGACAATTTATCGGTAAATAGCATAACAATGGATTCTCTTAACAAAGGGTTCTAGGTCTCTTTGAGTTTATTTCAAAATAGGATTGCAGAAGAGGTAATATATTTTCGATAGAAAATGGCGATCCCCCATGGATGCCATTCCCGCTGGACTCTCACCGTTTATATAAAACGAAGATAAGTTTAGCAAATATCTATAAAGAAAAGGCCAAGTCCTCAGGTGGGACATTTCAGTGTAACATTTCGTCTTATCGATCGCATAATACATTCCTATTTATGCGATCTGCGCACGTCCGAACGCCATCGTCATCTGCGCCAAAATGGCCGATCCCCTGTCAACACAAATTACGCCTCTTTTTTCAATCTTTTTCTCCTATTTACTGGATACGTGTTGCCCGAAGCTTGCTTGACATCGGAGAAGTCGACTACTCGGTATGATAGGATGTGTAATGTAATCACCGAGGTAGCTATTCCATTTTTTTCTATTCTTAAATGCTGACCCATGGATTAGACGAACAAGACGCAGATGTTGAAATTTCTTTCTCTCAGTTCCCAGTTCAATAATCAGATCGAATGACCCTGTTTCTAGAAACGTGGGAAACGAAAGAGATGTGGGCGAAAGCCAGTGAACACTAGTCTAATTTTCAAGCGATACCTCAAAAGGATTCACTGATTACATTAAAATCAATATCTATTCTTTATTAATTCAATAATAATTCTAAGTGAAAAATTTTACCGAAGGTAGCTGAAGAGAGTGACAAGAAAGGACTACAAATAAACTGCAAGAAAACCGAATGCATGGTCATCAGTAAAAAGAGCAGCCCTAAATGCCAAATACAGGTTGGAGATACTAAAATCAAGCAAGTACAAAAAATTAAATACCTGGGAAGTGTTCTAACAGAAGACAGAAAGTGCGACACAAAGATCCGAAGGCGAATTGGCATGGCGAAGGATGCGTTCCAGAAGCTGAGTAAATTATTAAGATACAGGAAACGTTCACTAGAAACAAAGAAGAGAATACTGGATTGCTATGT
The DNA here is from genome assembly GCA_037127315.1 of Ascarosepion bandense. Classification (NCBI taxonomy): domain Eukaryota; kingdom Metazoa; phylum Mollusca; class Cephalopoda; order Sepiida; family Sepiidae; genus Ascarosepion; species Ascarosepion bandense. Next base: position 278,177 of record JBBBDQ010001636.1, read on the forward strand.
GATGTCAGTTCTTCGATATGGCAGTGAATGTTGGACAATATAATCAAAGATGAAGAAAAAATTGAAGCAGCTGAAATGTGGTTCTACAGAAGGATGTTGCGGATATTATGGACCGAGCATGTGAACAGTGATGAGGTTTTGGAAAGGATGGAAACGAAAAGGAAGTTAATACTGAGCATCAGGAAGAGACAGCTAAAGCTTCTGGGATATGCAATGAGGAAGGAGGGCTTGGAGAACCTGATACTAACAGGCCAGATAGAGGGGAAAGAGACAGAGGAAAGCAGCGGATAACATATTTGAAGGATCTGATCAGGTGGATGGCAGAATGGGGGTTGCGTGGTGTTACAGGAGAAAGTGAAAGGATAAGGCATAGAGAAGAAGAAGAAGAAGAAGAAGAAGAAGAAGAAGAAGAAGAAGAAGAAGAAGAAGAAGAAGAAGAAGAAGAAGAATTTTCACCACCGATTCTGGTTACTAAGTGTTTTTTAAAAATCTCTGTTCGAAAGCTACAATGAACTTTTTATTCACTGTTGACGTAGATATGAACTGACGGAGATAGATAGATAGATAGATAGATAGATAGATAGATAGATAGATAGATAGATAGATAGGAACAGACTGAGATAGATAGATAGATAATGAAGAATCTTAGATAGATGGATAGATAGATAGATAGATTTGAACAGATTGAAATAGATATGTAGATAAATGTTAGATATAAACTGACTGTGATGTATAGATAGAAAGATAGGTAGATAAATTGGTATTTCGAAAGACATCAGCACACTGACGGAGATAGATATGAACAGAGTGATGTTATTTGATAGATATGAAAAGATTGAGATAGGAAGATACATAGATATATAGGAACAAACAAATGTAGAGAGATATGAAAAGCCTGATAGATTAATATAAGCAAGATAGTAGAAAGATAGAACAATAAGCACTGATATGAACAGACTGCGATAGAGTGTTTGTTAGATAGATAGATAGATAGATAGATAGATAGATAGATAGAGAGATATGAACAGAATGAGATAGATAGATAGATAGATAGATAGATATGAACAGAATGCGATAGATAGATAGATAGATAGATATGAACAGACTGAAATAGATAGATAGATAGATAGATAGATAGATAGATATGAACAGACTGTGATAGATAGATAGATAGATAGATAGATAGATAGATAGATAGATAGATAGATAGATAGATATGAACAGACTGTGATAGATAGATAGATAGATAGATAGATAGATAGATATGAACAGACTGTGATAGATAGATAGATAGATAGATAGATAGATAGATAGATATGAACAGACTGAAATAGATAGATAGATAGATAGATAGATAGATAGATAGATAGATAGATAGATAGAGAGGAAAAGACTGAAATAGATAGATAGATAGATAGATAGATAGATAGATAGATAGATAGGAAAAGACTGGAAAATAGAAATAGATAGATAGATAGATAGATAGATAGATAGATAGGAAAAGACTGAAATAGATAGATAGATAGATAGATAGATAGATAGATAGATAGATAGATAGATAGGAAAAGACTGAAATAGATAGATAGATAGATAGATAGATAGATAGATAGATAGATATGAACAGACTGAAATAGATAGATAGATAGATAGATAGATAGATAGATAGATAGATAGATAGATAGATAGATAGATGGATGGTCTTGTTGTTATGATAATAGAAGAAGCAACACTCTTTACGACTTTGTCATGCGAACAGGTTCAACCAATTGAAGCCAAGAAATCGAATCTTTTCATTAAAAGTGAAGGAATGTCGCTGTCCCAGCTGACAACAGAACGAAAGTGCCATTTAATGAAAGACTGTACAAAATCCGGACCTTGTCTGAGAAATGAAGACTTCTTTCTTCCTTCTTTTTGTCTATGAATTTTCATTCGTATCCAAATCCTCTTGCATGTTATCTGACACCAAAGAATTATTTCGTCTATTGGGCCGACGATCACCACCACTCAGAGGCAGATTATTCTCAAATCCTTTTCATTGAGCCAATAACAAGCGATTCCCATAAACACTGTAAATGTTATATGATCCTTTTATTTATCTATTTTGAAGAAATTATCTTTCTTTATCTTGCCTTTGATTTATTTTTTCCGGTGTTTTTCTTTTGTTCCCTTTGAATTTATTATCCGTTAATCTAAACGCCATTGTTTGTGCTTTTTCGTTGGAGAATTTGGTGGACAAATATTTCTAAATCAAATTTTATTTATTCATTTCTATTTTTCATTGTTTCCTCCGTCTTTCTTTATATTATTCATTCTCTCTTTCGCTCTTTTTTTTTTTTATCTATTTTCCCCTTTTTTTTCATTCAATTTTAGTCCATATTCATTATTTAATATTTCTAGTTTCTCTTTCTTTGACTTTTATCTTCCTATAGATCTTTCTCATTCAAATGTCACGTTCTTTCTTTCTTTCTTTCTTTCTTTCTTTCCTGTTTCTTTTCTATTTTCTTTCTTTTTTTTTCTTTCTTTCTTTCTTTTATTTTTCTGTCTTTCTTTCCTTTTACCGTTCTTTTTTCCTTTTTTCTTTCTTTCTTTCTTTCTTTCTTTCTTTCCTTCTTTTTTCTTTCTTTCTTGTTTCTTTCTTTCTTTTTCTTCCTTTTTCCTTTCTTTCTTTCTTTCTTTCTTTCTTTCTTTTTCTTTTTCTTTCCTTTTTTTCCTTTCTTTCTTTCTTTCTTTCTTTCTTTCTTTCTTTCTTTCTTCTTACTTTCTTTTTCCTTTCTTTTATTATTACTATTAGCTGTTTGTAACTCCTCTTTTCTCGTATTGTTAAACGTTTTTCTATTTTCATGTTTTAATTCTCACACTCTTTTCACTTTTTCTTTCTCTCTTTTCTCTTTGTCTTTCTCTCTCCCTTTTCTTTCTTTCTCTATCTTTCTCCTCTTTCTATCTGTCTAGCTCTTCGATTTCTTTCTCTTTCTCTCTCTTCTCTTTCTATCTTTCTCTCTCTCTACTCTTTCTCTCTCAATCTTCTTTTTCTCTTTATCTCTCTCTTGTCTTTCTACCTTTCTATCACTTGCTCTACATTTTTTCTCTCTTCCCTCTCTCTCTCTGTCTATATCCGTTCTTTTTCTGTCTTTCACTGTTTTCTCTTTTTCTCTTTTCCTCTTTCCTCTTTCTCTTTCTCCCTCTTTTTTTCTCTCTTATCGTTTTTTCTCTCGCTCCTCCTTTCTCTTCTATTTCTCCATTTCTCACCCTATTCTCTCTTTTCTCTATCTCTCTCTTCTTTATATATATATATATATATATATATATATATACGCTAGCAGTATACCCGGCGTTGCTCGGGTGTAATGAAAATTAAAACTAATCCATGGTCCAGGAGCTCAGACTCTTTGGACGTTGGAACGAAAGACTAAAAAGCAATAGTTGTTTCCTGTTAAAGCGAAACCGTAGACTGAAAGAAAAATGAATGGATGTAAGTCAAATTTTGATTTCCTGATATCGATATCAAATAAGTTTTTTTCGTCGTAAATTGAATTTTGAAGGCTAAAAGTCCTTTGAGTAAATGGTATCATGGCTGAGACTAAGAACTACAATTATACCTACTTAGAGCCAAACCCGAAGCAAAAAAGACATGTAAACAGACACACACACAAACATCTTGCCTTTTATATATATATTATCGATTTATTGTAAGAACTGCAACCTTGAAATTTCTGAATATCGTTTCTTATGTCTTTGTCTATGAGTGTATGAAATTTGATTAAAATCGGACCACTCCTTCTATAACCCGATATTTTCGATTATCGATTTTCGATATTGATCGGGGGTACCTCGACACAAAACCTAGCTAAGAACACTCGCAGACGCTTATAGTACAACTGTGTAAATTTTCAAGAAAATCAGTTCAGCTGTTTCGGAGTCTATGGGTAACGGACACACACACACACACACACACACACACACAGACAAAGTTCCATTTATAAATAAGTTTATATATATATATATATATATATATATATATATATATACCTACTTATATATTATAAATTATAAATTATATTTTAGAACATGTACATAATTATTATAATGTTTTGGACGTTGTAAGAATTCTTTCTTCGTTCTGTATTCATTCGGACAGATATATATATATATATATATATATATATATATATATATATATATATATATATATATATAACTTTAATCCAAAAGGAAAAGCTGGTAGGTAAATCCCAAAAACCCAATCCTAATTAATATTAATTACATTAATATTAAAACAGATCAAGATGGAGGGATCAATGCAATTTATATTTAAGATTACAGAGCCAATTATAAAATAAAACAAATTCCGATGTTCAAATTCGTTGTATGGCCATTTTTACGAGAAATTTCTAAGAGAAATTTCGCATATCATCAGCAAGAAATTTTATTACAAAAAGCCGAACTACAAAATGAACAAAGATATCTTACCGGCGGATGTTAAAAAATATAGATCACGGAAAATTATATATATATATATATATATATATATATATATATATATAATGTTCAAACATATACCTGTGTTTGAATACATGATTATGTTTGACCCCTGATTAAAATTTATGATATACATACATAAGAACCTATAAAAAATTCCCCAAAAAATAAACATATACAAGATGCGATGGGTAAATTGTCGCCATTTTATATTTTTTTAATTTCTCACGTGATCGTTGTTTACTTTTGTTTTTCTTGACTACCCAGTACATAGTAGGGCCAGTTAGATACCATGACGCAATTTTTTTCCGTCAGAAATTTGGAAACCAGATGCTTTATTGCTTGGCATTTGCGCCGGAAGCTTTAATACGAACATTTCAGAGCTTTGAGTTTCGACTTAAGGACAATGCCAAGAATTCGGAAAGAGTTGAATAAGTCTAATGGTAATTACGAAAAATTTTGGAGTCATCACTAGTGATGGCGTAGCAGGGCAAAATCAAGAAAAAATTAATAATTAGTAAAATTAGTAAAATTATTAGTAAATAATACAGCCTATTAAATACTTTTAATTCTGATAGCATTTGTGGCTCAGTAGATATAGGATGTGCGTTGTGGTGCAGTGGATATCGGTTCGAAACGAGAAATTGGGGTGCCGAGTTCGAATTCCAGTTAAATTCCTTGCATTCATTTACGCCCAAATATTCTTGGGGAATGTATTAATCCGTCTCTTACCTCCAGCTATGGGTTAAATAACAGGACAAATTGGGTTCTATAGCCTTGGTTGGCCACCAGTCTACTGCAGAATGTAATAGAAACCTACTGCGGGAAAATCTTCTGCCCAGTCCGTTATAACTCTTTCGAGATATTATCGCTGAAACGTATATCACGTATGGCATTTAACTGACTGACTGCATTTAACCGAAAGTTATCGCAAGAAAAATATTAATGAAACAAATATATGAATTTATTGCATTGAATTTTAGTGAAACAAAATACCAATATTAAACGTGATCTCACCAAACTTTAGAAGATTCTAAAAAGTATTAAAAATTATGATTTAATAAAAATACTTTCCTCTTAATAAATTTGCTTCTATCAAGATTGGGGTTTTATTTTTATTGGACAGGGTGCGATGGATAAATTACGCAAAAAAAAAAATACTGATGTAGGCAGACTACAGTTGTTTCCCCTGAGATCAGCTCCTTACAGAGAAGAACTCTTCTGTCCTTTTTTTCTTGTTCGCTTCATTTTTTCTAGGATTGGCCTCTTTACATTCCTGACCATCTGGGCGTCCACCCACGTGGAAACTGGTCATCATGTGCACATCCTAGCGTGGAGAAAAACGTAATTTCTGTTCACTTATTCACGGACAGTCGAAGACCCTAAAGTTGGTATATTATTTCTTTGTCCTCGTTCTGTAAACACTCGCGTTCCTTTGGACTGCATGAACAATCATTTGTTTTTGGGACATATGTAAATCCTTTTAATATGTTTATGTAATTTTGTTACCTTATTAAATGTTTTGTTTGTTACAGTCGCGTATCACGCCTTTCTATATTTGCATTCGGTGTTAGTGTATCAAAGGCTACTAATATTAGTATCGGTTCTACTGGAAGGCTAAAACGTATTATTTTTCCTAACACTATATTTTCCTAACACTATATAACTGGATGGCTGATAAAATCCATACTAATGCTGACATCTCATTTTAACGGATATATTTTACACAATATAAAATTTAAACATTGTCATGACCGGCATCACCGACAGACTGAATGGACTCTTCCAACCCTTACTCACAAGAGGTGAGAGGGAGTAGCCTGAGGAGAGCGCCCTCAGAGCGGCCCGAAATTAGCCGAGAGTCGTTCTACGAACACTGCTACCCTAACGACCATTACGAGTCCCAGTTCTAAGGCCAAGGATCGAATCATAGTATTCCACACTAACTCGTATTATCGTTCCTATTGTATTTTTTTCGTATTTAATATATATTCTTATTTTTCTATTTGGTTGTTTTTGCGTTATTCTTACTGGACCTTTAACCGGGTCCACGACAATAATAATAATAATAATAAGAAGAAGAAGAAGAAACAGAAGAAGAAGAAGAAGAAGAAGAAGAAGAAAAACATCTTGAAATACTAATGAGCACGTTCATTCAATAAAATCGCCATCGGACAATTTCGGAATCTCCTGCGACTCTTCTGGGAGATCTTCTTGTTGAAGTTGGTGAATGCTGCCCTAATCTTTGCATTCAGTTAATCTTTGGTGTTACAAAGAGAATTGTTGAACTTTTGGTCAACTGTGCCCCACACATAATAATCAAGGGGGTTGCAGTCCGAAGAGTTAGG